>LQNS02278169.1:458849-493907 GCA_001587735.2 Parhyale hawaiensis | reverse complement strand
AGTATGAAAGTGGAAGGAAGCAAAGTGGGCACGAAAGACAGACGTCCCGAAGGCCTAGCTAATGGCTAAGGTAACCTACTCAAACCCCCTGGGGGCGCTACTCCCCATAACATAGAACGGGCGAACCTAACTTAGCTAACAATACCGGCAGTTCGCCGGAAAAGTTTATAATTCCGAAATTTAACTCATTGAACACAGCCATAAAGCAACTCCCAGAGCATCTCTACAACGCTAAATTTATATTTACCTATAAAGACGCAAATCTAAAGAGGAGCCTGATCAAATTGATAAACGCTAAATATAATTCTGCCGCAACGGTATTTTCCTGAGTGTACAGGCTTTAGCCATAGTAAGAATTCCAAGAAGCAGGAATAATGGGGCGTTAAAGGAAATATTCACAGGCACTGCATGTTCAACACAATACCAGAGCCATTACACAACACGATTCAGGCATATTAAGCATTCTAAGAGACCGTGCGATTGCTGCGGTTACAAGCTTGTCAACAAGTGCTGCGTACCGAACCAAATAAAATAAGCATTAAACAACACGTTCCACGTATAATTCGAGTCCTAATTAAGTGACCGGAATATTGGTGTAGTAACAGGAATATACGCAGGTGTTGCAGACAAAGCGCAGGTTACGAAACGTCGTTCCAGATGAGGGCGATCCGCAAGCGAGCCAAGGTGTGCATCTTAATCAGAGTAGAACGCGTGTATACCTGCGGCGCCCTCGGGGGTGCGGTTTGGGGTGCTGCAACCGGGTCAGCCATGCAGACAGGTACCCCATGATACCTATGATTGCTGGGGTTGTGACCTTGGAATACATCAAGCTTTTAATCTTACAAGCAATAAATAAAACGTCCGTTTCTTTTCAGAATAGCGTTGTTTAATTGCCGGTTGCTGATGAAGTAAGCTTTTTTTAGACTTGGGCTCTGCTAAATAATAGTCTTGGTAGGAGTGCGAAAGAATACGTTGTTTAAACTTTCCATGACGCAACTACGGTTTTTCAAGAGAAGAAAAGGACGGGACATGCAATACGTTGACAGACAAGTGGGACCCATGCACGAGGGAGTTCCAAAAATGATCGAAGGGCGTGGGAAGAAGTCGGGAAAAAGAGGAGGAGCAGAAAAAAGCATATCAGGAGGCCCATGAAAATGAAACGATGCAAGGTAGCGAAAAACAGACGTCCCGAAATATCAGCTAAGGCAACTTATGAAGGGGGGGGGGGCACTCAGCGCCAGGCAACTTATGGGGGGGGGGGCGCCCATGCTCTCATTAACAAGTTGTGAAATGAGTTACGACTAACCCATTAAGTAAACCTGTATTCTTTATGTGCAACCATTGGACAGTGTCAATTAGCGAGTTGATGGTGATTTTTATACAAAGAAAGTTCGTATTCATTACAAGCATAGCTATATAGTAATAGAATCAAGAGAATGACAACCTACTGTCGGTAACTCAAGAAAAAACTTTAAATAGATAAATGAAAAATAATACTGGCCTGCGGTTTTAACGAAGGACATTTCAAATAGTGTTACTGCTTCGAAAAGTATATATTTTGTTTCACGGTTCTTTTTATATATACCTGAGATTCTACTCAGCAAATTATATCAAGCGAGCTTCTCGAACTGACGCCATTTACCGAATTTTTGAACGCGCTGACGAATGCAATTTCATCAGGAATTTTAAAATAGAGTTTCAGCACGTGAATAATACTGCGAAACATAACGATTAAACAAAACTCTGTACCAGCTAGGCCTCTCATACACGCTCGTCATTCTACGGTTGAACATAATAAAAAATCGTCTGCTTTCGCTGCCAGTTGCTGGTCCGGCTGAGCTAACAGACAGCTATAGATCTCAATTTTTTGGATGCCCTTAATTTTCCAAAGAGAGTGAAAGGGAAGCTTATGGCTGCTCCTTATATGACATCAGTTTCGTGCGCAGACCTGCGCTTTATGGACGGTGGTGACCTCAATGGTCTCACAACCTTCGGCACTCAGCAGAAGAGCTTCATTTTATATTATTAGTAAGGAATATGGTTTTAATTAGCTATCGAAACTCATGACAGCACGCAGCAGGGATCCCTCTGAGACATTCCAATTTGGATTTTCTATTATTAAGATGGAAGAGCAGGGCAGCAAGATATCTACTTAATGGCTACCAAAAAAAAAAAACAATTAAGAATCGATCCTAGGAAAAGGAAACAGAAGAATCCAACTCAGTCAAAACAGGCACCCTGAGGAACAATCTAGCCAAATGCACCAGGTGACCGTACCCACTCAAACAGGCGCATGCGAATTAAATCAGTCAAAAAAATAAAATAAAAAAGTCCGCACTCAACCCAAAAAGGTACAATGAGAAACGTTCTGACCCGGCGCCTGTGAAATAAGCCACTCAAAAGGAACTATCAAATCAAACACAGCCCATTCAAACAGGTGCCGAGAAATCAAACCAATTTATCAAAAGGAAACATTAGACCCAAACTCAACGCACGTAAACAGGCGCCTGGAACAGAACCTCCCCGCGTTCCAAATCAGTAAAAGTTCGCTCCAGCGACCACAGAAGACAGTCATGACTTACCCGAACATTAATGCCACGCTTAATAGATGCTAAAGGTAACGGCGACATTTAATAATCCGAATTAAGACGAAATCGTCGCGTGGAACCCAATGGGTGCCTTGGGAGACTAAGGCCAAGGGCAGCACTCAACTAGTCTCGTTTGGATATTGAGACACGTTATTATAGCGAAATAAGGCCAATACCCAAAACTTGAGACACGTTATTATTGAGACACGTTATTATAGGGAAATAAGGCCAATACCCAAAACTTTCGATCGATAAATTTCCACTCTCCAATGGATAAAACGGGGTGGCGGGTAATATATAAATTTGACATTTATTTAGTGCTGTAAAGATACTATGCTTCCGGACTTCAGGCTGCCAACAGAAAAGATGTTCGAAGAGAGAAAAACGGTCGTGCAGCATGTCGAGAATTATCTTACAAATTTAAACACTCCAGACAGCTTATCGAGAAATAGGTACGCAGGGGATTACCCAATATGAAAACAAAGTAATGAGTGAATACAAAACACACTGTTTGCAAGAGGAATACGCGATAACCTACAACCATTTGAATCATTTCAAACAGCTTACTGAAATATATAACTTACAGCCAATATGCAATACAACGAACAACGCGAGGTGGGCCGCCACGCTCGTACCACGTCAGAAAATATAGGGAGTGGAGACAACAGTAACAGGACTCTCTGCAGCAGCCATTTCACTCATCTCACTCTACAGTGTGCAGCCAAGCTACATTTATTTCTAATTACCAACAATGCGAGGCACGCCACCAATTCAGCTGTAACGCCACCATCATCAGGTCAGCAACACTTAGAGCAATTTTCAGAAAGCAATAATCAAAGGTCGCCGTGAACGAAGGTCATCGGCGTTCCGGTTGACCGACTGCCTCACAGCAGACGACAGAGAGTTTTTTCTCTAAAAAAAACGCCAGGATTGCTCAGAAAATTAGTTACTCAAGACAACGGTAAAAATAAGCATGTAAAAAACAAGCATATATGCCTGAGAAAAACCGTTCACGTACTGCAATTTGCGCAAAATGCTAATGCGAAATATAAGTGCCTATCTTGCTGCATGCAAGCCTGGGCTTCACGCAAAGAGGAAGATGAACATACACTGTAGGTAAGTTGCAGCATGCAAAAATATTACAGTATGACAGCATCTCAGCAGAAGAGAGCGACATAGTGGGCTACTTGTATAAATAGTATCAAAGCTAGAGATGTAGATACAAGAGAAGGCTTCTACAATATATATCTAGTCCGCTAAGTACTTGAACTACCGACAATTGCGAGTAGTGCATTAAGGGTTACTATTTAAGTGTAACTTAACATTTAGTAACATTTACAGCGTCCCCTTAAACTTTATGAAAATACGATGGCATTCCCACCTTATCGGATCTGAAATGGACTCGAACTATGGCACGATCGTCAGTTTTTGCGAATAATTTCACGCTCGAACGTGCACATGAATTAAACGCGTAGCACAATAATTACAGTGCACACCTTAAAGCAGAGGTTCCTAAAGTGGGGCAAACCGACCACTGATTTGGGGCGACAGAAAAGATCTGATACCGCGGGGTAGGCGATGTCCATGGCGGCAACAAGAACAATTAGCACATAGGAATTCTACATCAAACTAAATGACAAGTGGCGCTCGCATGAGTGTATGAGGGGGAGGGGTCCTGGGATTAATATGGAAACCAGAGGCCCCATGGGGAGGGGGGGAGGCAGGCGGAGGGAAGGAATACTTTTATAATAGGGCATTGTATAGCATCTATCAGATAGCTTAGAATGTTCTTGCTTTTTCCAGTGCTACTCTATACCTCATTCTCAACTTAACAAACCCAGTAGATGAAAGAAGTCTCAACGAGAACCAGCATCTCGAGACACGATTTCATCCTCTTAAAGTTCAAGTTCGTAATGGAACTTTGTAATAACAGATCAGCTTCCGCTGCTATTAAAAATATTCTACATTGACTCGCAAATAAACGTCTCTCGCGTGACGTGCTCCCAGGGAGGAAATCATGCACATCCTGTGAATCTACGCACCCCCATCGGTTCACACACACCTCCTGGGGGGCCATAGACCCATTTCAGGAACCCTTGATCAGGAAGGTTTACCCGAGTCACACCGCAGCACAAGGTGTGCCAGCACACACGCACATACACACACTCCACCCGACAAAGATGAGCCAAAGGGCACCACCAAATACGGTGCGGGGGAAATAACCTCTGGCCCACGCCTTTCACCGTCGGGGTCTATACGGAGGGGCGAGTGCACAGGCAACCGATGCTGGATACAACATGCTGGCCGACATGGCCAGAGCATTCGCTTGGTCAGATCAGGAGTCAACAGCTGTTGATATTTAATTTATTTCAGAGTTAAAAATTTCGTGCAGCACGGAAATAAACTTGACTTATGATAATGAAATAATTCGAGATCAATTTGTAGGGATCTACGGAATTGAAGAAGAGCATGGAAAAACTTAGATAATTACGTTCTGGTTACACTGCTCTTAACTCATACAAGACTTAGTTAAACGTCTTTCTAGTGCGAAAAGGCTGTTTACAGCGTGCAACAAAGGTACGCTCATCCTTCAACAGTTAATGCGACTCCCAAAAAAGGCTTCTTGGAATATATATTTCATGGTATGTGCAGCATTCACAGTATGTTTATAGTTGAAAAAAAAAAAAAACTAAAATAAAACCATTTCGTCACTAACTCTGGCAGTATAAGATATCGCTGACAATATTTTTATCGTCAGTGACGGAGAGAGCATTGCTGTTCAACTTTTTTTTAAATTATACTTGAGGCACTTCACACAGCCAGTTCAAATGTTAAATTTTTTTCAAATATCTCTTTAGATTTTATAAGAAGGTGATTTTTATTCACGACCCCCCCCAAAAAAAAAAAATTCTTTAAAAAATACATAAATTAGTCTGTAAGAGCCAAGTCTCATCCCCGGCAAAAGGTTAAAAGTAAGAGGTTAAATTGAAAAAGTTCAACTTTGAAGATAGTTAAGGCCGCAGTTGACTGGCCGGTGAAATTTCTATTTCAAGGCTTGACTTGGTTGGGACACTAGACAGGACCATCAGTTATGCCACTCTGAATCATCGGGTGGTGCATGTGTTATCGAAGCAACCCGATTAGGCTTTAAGCAGTCTGAATACTCCATTTTAATGAGCAAAATTGAGTTTTTGGAAGTTTCCAATGTAACCGATTAAGGGTTAAACCAACGAAAAACATGACTTTTCGGTTTTTATTCAACTTTTCTGGTTTTTATTCATAAACATTGCAAAATGAACAGTTTCACTTCTAGAAAGTATCAAATTTTGGTCCCACAACTGAAAGGATGAGTTAACGTGTTTCTTTTCAGGAATCCGTTTTGAGTGTTAGGACAGCTAGGGTCAACTATTAATTATGTTTATTAAAAACCTATCACTTATTGAATTTTGTGTTTCCATTTCAGTGATGCATGTCTAATTATATTCTGGTAAGCTAGAAGCTACTGACAATTAGAAGTAGTAGTTATACAGTTGCTATTAGATAGCTAGTGAGCTCATGAGAAGCATGTAGGCATATAGCTACATACTGTATTTCACTTTCTTCAGTTCAATATTCTGCTCTTAATTAGCTAGTAGGTAGCTATTTTTATCATAATGCCTTTGTATATTGGAGTGATTCTACGTTTTTCAGAGGATTTTATACCTGTTTCACTTTCTTTAGTTCATTACTCAGTTATGAATTAGCCAGAAGCTTGCTATTTCTGTCAAGTTGTATTTGTAATTCGAAGTGTTTTCAAGCTTTTCAAAGGATATTATACTACAGTTTTAAATCATAGCATTTCTGCAACTTGCATATGAAATGTACCCATAGCAAATACAGGTACTCTGCTAACTGCTTGTTCGTAACCCCTCCATCATAAAATCATTCTTTTACAATAGGAAGTTGATGTAAGTGACTAAGATTGTTGATGATTAGCTAGCTACATGTCTCTACACAGCAGAAAAACCCTTTAAATGTTAGATAAAATTCCTAAAACACTGGAAAAAACAATATATTAAAAAAAAATAAACCAAAAAACACGTTTTTTTGTTTTAACAAAAAAAAAACATGGCTTTTGGTTTAAACAAAAAGATATAGCTTTTGGTTTAAACCAAAAAACCGTAGTTTTTGCCAACCCTGGTTAAAGCCCGAAACGTGATTGAACGGTTCCAAGCCACAGCTCCTGTCTGAATTTCCAGACAAGTTAGGTCTTGAAGTCTAAATTTCACAGCCAACAGGCAGCGCTCCTAAGTAAATAAGGAGTCAAAGTCAAAACCAAGTCCACATAGGTAAGTCCGGCACGAAGCTGGCATTCCCAGGCACGGCACGTTTCTGCAGCTTATGTAGCGCATTGAAAATACTCCGTACCAAAAGCAGAGATCAAACATCGATTGTGCGTGCCAATTGGTTATAAGGGACAAAAGTACGGCTGAAATAAAGTTTAAATCCGTCTCGACCCGACACCGTGATTCAGCAGCATTCCAACGTAGTCCCTCTACGGCAGCGGTTCGAAACCGGGGGCGCTCGCACTCCTTAATGGTGCGAGATGACCTAAGCTTCCAAGGGGTGCGAAACTTCGATAAAATAAATTTGGATACGCTAAATTTGTGCACAAATTTGGTGTATACTTCATTCTTCATCGGTTATCAGATGAGTTATTTTTTCGAGGCTTTTGATAACAAATTAAAGTTTTCCTAGGTGCGCCAAGCTGATGAAAAGGTTGGAAACCACAATAGAGGGGGAGATGCAGCATTGGACAAGACTGGTGATAACGTTTCTACAAGAAATTTAAGAGGAGATCGACAAATGAAACCTATGTATGCACCGAGATTATGCAAAAAGGAAGAAATTGACACTTGAACGAAAGCAATCGAACCATAATTGTGCAAATGGCGACCGTTACAAGAAATACAATAGACGAGATGCAGCATTGAGCCAGACTGGGGATAACGTTTCTATAGGAAGTTTGAGTTGAGACACACCAGTGAAACCTAAGCATTCAACGAGATAATGCAAAAAGAAAGAAATTGACACTTAGACGAAAGCAATCGAGCCAATATTGCGCAAATGGCCGCCGTTACAAGAAATGTAAAGGGAAGCGGTTCCGAATCATGGGGTAACTCTAGCTGGGATGCGAGATGATCTACCCGTGGGTGCGCAATCTTGAATAAAATAAGGTCAACTCGCTGGACAAATAAATTTGTTCACAAAGTTTGCATAAGTTTAATTTTCTATCATCACATGAGTAATTATTTTTGTACGGGGTGCGAGAACATTGCAAAAGTTTTCCAGGGGTGCCAGGCTTAGAAAAAGTTGGGAACCGCTGCACAAAGGCAAAGGGTCCTACAATATAAAAACATCAGAAAGCGCCATTTTCACGGTGATATTCTGGCGCGAGTGCAGTAACAATTAGGCTTATTCAGAGGGTCCGCGATGGATGTAAAAATGATACTGTTACATAACTGAAGAGATTGAGCATTCGTAGAAAGTATAGCGTGTACTCGTATTATACGGTATCACTATTTTAAAAACATTAAGTCTTCGTCCCCGGTATACACCGAACGATCTGACAGAGGAAGAATAAGGGACATACTTAGGTTTAGTATGTCGATAGAAACTTGAAACCAATGCACGAGGGTGTTCCCACACATAATCAACGCACATAGAGTACAACAAGAGGGGAAGCAAGAGAAAACTAGAACACAAAGTGATAAGGAGGAGCATGAAAATCAAAAAAAAAACAAAGTGGGCACAAAGGAAGGACGTCCCGAAGGCCAATCTTAGACCGAGGTAACCTATGGAATCCACCTGGAGGCGTTGCTCTCCATATCATGGATGAGCAAACCTAAGTAACCTCTCCCTGCGATCATGTTAATAACAACAAAAATTCTGATCAAAATGAATATTCCAAACGCCGGGATCATCCTGAACGTCTGTGCGAGTAGAATCTTTCGGCAGTTACAATGCACTCAACTCATGTTAAAGTTGATAAAACTAAATACCTATGAAAAGGTTCGGTTTGGTAGTTCAAATGAACAGACATGCAGCTGCAAAATAAAGAGACGCGACACAGACTGCCAGGTGCAGCTCCAGTATGTCAGAGGTCACACTATGACTTTTTCCGACAGAGGCGGTAGTGAACGTTTCCTGAGAGCATGAAGACGCGCACGTACGCTCAAGGCCAAGTACGTGGTGTACGTGGTGCACGTCACATACAGTAACCTCGTGTCACTGTCCTACATTCTGCATACTTGGGTGTCTCATACGAGAGGTGCAAGTCACCGGAAGCTGCAGGAGTGAGGGAGGGGCTGGGCATCCATGCATGTGACTGATGGTAGAGGAGGCACAAAAACTTTGGTTCCTTTTTTATGTAAATAGAAAACACGACCTCGAGCAATGTGTCTTCAAGACTTTATTACTCTAACATTACTAATATAATTTATAGTGTAGTCCAAAAGCCTAACTGCCCATAGCGCTTGCTACGATTCCAAGAGAGGAAGAGATGGGGGACATGTACCATGTCTAACTAAATCCTAAATGGGAAATTCCCGCACGAACAGACGACTGGGGCCGATTAGGGAGAAAAAATATACTATCATAATTAGTTCACAACTATACTCCTAGTTCCAGCCTCCCTGCCCGCAATATTGCCTTAGATTCAAAGAGAGAGAATACAGACGGGGAATGAAGCAAGTCGAGCAATACGAGGTATACCTAAGAATGTGACACAGCAAACCGTGGAAGATGAGAAAGAGCAGCTTACGAGATCATCCGTACGCAAGAGAACGAATGGTGAAGGAAGCCATAGTTGTCGCCGTCATCGCTGTCATGGGGAAGGGCCTTAATTTAGGTAACATCCATTCTCCCTGGAGGTACTACTTCAAGGAGAAAATAAAGTCACCTTGCATAAAATGCAACTTTAAAATTTTACTTTTTTCATTAAACTCTGTGAGAATCGTATTGTCCCAGCAGCATATATAATTCCAATTCATCTTATGATTGCTTTTGGCGGCCGACGCTCCGGCTTGCACGTTCCAACGCTCACAAAATAACAGGAACAGTAAATGAACGGCGGTACCAGTCCAGCTAGGGCGATACAAGTTCTAGATAGAGGCTCAATGCTCTTCGAAACACTTGAATAAGGCACACAGAGCCTGATAAATGCATGTTCGCTTTAAAACATCCATTATGACCGGCATATTGGGACAGGAAGCGGCCATTCAAAAAGTGGTCAAAACTTTCGTTACAACTTTGTATTTACGGTATAAACAGTACGCAGGTAGCGAATGTACTGCAGAGTATCCACTATCTGGGTAAGCGGCGCATGACGTTGGTGTATCCGCCACATTGCGACGGAGGTGGAAATTACACAGTCACGCATGGATTCGGCGCGCTTATCAATGAATGGACGAGTGATGAATGCAAGATTGATTCTCCAAACAATGCCGAATACAATGGTGGCCTCGGTGGACCCAAATGAGAAGCCAATTAATGATGAGTTTGTCACGGTGTGGAGCAGTGTGTGTTGCAGCTCCTGTTACACGTACCCTTAATCCTTTTTCTCACAGTGTGGTCTATGTACGACACTTCAGTGATGATTTCAAATAGTCCTATTCCTACAAGACAGATTATTTCGTGACATCAAGGGTTAAAACAATAAACCTGTTTTTCTCCAGGGAAAAAATACCAATAGTGAATTTGTTGAGCAAACAAGTCTGACAAAAGTTCCAGGCTAGCGCGCATACGTATATTGATACTACTACACTATTGGACTCATTAACTATACTGAAACTGCTGAACAGCTACTTTTGACCATGATACACTTTCGTCAATACTATAATGATAGATGTCACTGGCAGCTATAAAAGCATCTACGGTACTTTTATTACAGTGTCCAGAATAGTGCAACACTTCACAAGTTCACAACACAGCTAGTGAGCTGCTGTATGCATGAAAATAGCTCATACCGTTGTCTGAACAGGAAGCGACGGTCGGTAACCGGGAAAACCTAAAAACGAAAGAAGTCCAGCAAAACAGAGTGGTTTTATAAACATGGCTCCATAAATACACTAGCTGTTCAACCTCCAAGTTTACCAGTATTTTCAAAATACAAATGCTCCTTTTTAGCGGTAAACCGTTAAATTGTACTTCGAAGCTGGCATACGAGTTATTTTCTCCAGTGAACAGTACCTATCTCACGACAAAAATCTATTTGCGATGGGAAATGCGTTCGTTTGATGGGAGGTAGATACTCAACGCACTTATTTAACGGTTTGTAACCCAGAACCGTAAACAAGCGTAAAATGAGTGATTTTGTATTAGAATAAGGTGAGGGCAAAAACGATAGATCAGTAACTACAAGAAATACAAATAAAAACAAAAATTAACATAAAAAACTGTATCTAAAGCTCAGTATAAAACAACCACCCTCAACAGCAAGTGAACAGACACTGAGCGGAGTGGCGACCCTCGGACACACAGACAGATACTAAGCTGTCGCAATCGCTTCTGAACCGCCACGGCAAGCTGTAACAAACAAACGAACCAACGGAACCTGCTCATTTGCAAGTATACACATGGATCTAAAAACTTATAACTTATTTAGTAAACAAAGTTGGTAGTTTTCCCAGCATGCTGGCAGACACTGAAAACGAGGAGATTACGCACGGCAAGGGACAACCGTCGAAGGAACTCCGCAATTGAACAGCGGAAGGAGCGGTCCCGCACAGGTACAATGACGGAGTGTAATTAACCCTGGCACACAATACACGGTACAGGTATTGTGTCTGCGGCCGTCATCCAGTGGCTTGTAGAACAACGCCTCTTTAGGTGGCGTTATATATATAGAAGCGCTTCACCCCTTGCCTGGAGTTTGCAAAGGTACTACACTGACGTTCTAGAAAGCAGTTCATTAGATATGCACGTAATACATAATATAGGAACAGTAGGTAATGTGTTTGTTGCTGTCTTCCAAAGCTTGTGGAACAATCCCATTTAGGTTGTGTTGATGGAATCCTAGGAATTCACCAGCATAAGATTCCTGGGCAATCCGTTCACAGGCTAATTATGAAATAAAAGCTTTTACAGTTTCAGCGCTGCAGTATTCGTATGTGTGCAACCAACGTGAACATGTTTGTGAAACACATTTACAGACTAACTGTTCAATAAATTTGGAAGAAGCTGGCCGTATAGAGAGCTGTCATGCCTACACCCTACGCACAACGCTAGCTGCGATCCAAAGAAAGGAAGAAGAAGGGACATGTAGTAAGTCAAACAAAATGAGGATTCCATGCACAGGAACGTTGGATGAAAAGAGGAAGAACAGTAAAAGAAAGAACACTATGTGCCGCGCTTCTCAATTATATCAAATAAGTACATAGATCGAATTTACGCGTTAATTACGACTTGAAAGGCGACGTGTCCCGCGATTATGGCAACTTGAGCAATTAAGTTAATTGGTGTTTTAACAATGAACTGTGGTCCATCGAAGGTAATCCGGTATTGCTTGCGTTTCCGTTGGAAGATAAAGCTGGAAGAGATGCATAGTGTAAGGTGTCCATCGCAAGCAATTTCCGGAATACTTGACAAACTGGAAAGACAAGCGGCGTCTTGGAACACGCAGAGTTGCATTTGTTGCCCATATATTCGTGACACCCGCAGAGCAAGAGTCGAATAGAGCACAACGGTAAGGCATCTACCTCGGCCGACAGAAGCGACAGATATAGGAATTGGCACTGACATACATTAGGCCTCTGGCACGCCAAAAGCAGTTCATCGAGAAGCTGGCAGGTTTTGAGAAGCATGGAGTGCATTGGAGCGCGCAAACCGAACAGCGGCTGCGGCCTGCTCAACTGCCGCTGTTCGGTGTGCGCGCTCCAATGCATTCCGTGCTTCTCAAAAACTGCCAGCCTGCCTGACAGCTTCTCGCTGAACTGCTTTTGGCGTGCCAGCGCCCTTCGGCGTTCACGCTTGTAGTTCAGGTCGCAATCACCGTAATTCTGCGGCGTCCAATGGGCCCATTCAATCATTTCATGACTAATCCCATAATGGCATTCTAACGAAGTGTAATGCAACTATAACCTTAACCAACCGATTAACATCCACTGGGCCCAATTGGACATTGTAGATAGAAATAGTTCTACTCCCACAACATTTACGCTTAATTGAGACGCTTAACAACTCAAGTTGCGTTGAATATACAAATAAAAACTAGAGAACTCTGAGAGCGCATACCTCCGCCAAGTAAGATAACGGTTACGAAAAATTCAAATTGGCTCTGAATCCATAATTTTCTTTGTATCCACTCCAAAATCTAATCATTTGAGCCTTTTGATACTATGAAAGGTTTCTGCAATTTTCTTGAAAATCCGTTCATAACTTTTTGAGTAAGGCTGCAAACAAACATTATTCAAACATACAATCAAACCAACCGATCTGCACCAAAATTTAAACATTTATGTCTTTAAACATTAACAACAACTCCACTAAATTTCATAAAGATCCATTGAAAATTTTTTGAGTTATGGCGCTAACAAGCATAAAATCAAACACAACGACAAACAAATAGATCATCACAAAAACTTGGTGATTTACTCTTCGTGA
Source organism: Parhyale hawaiensis (assembly GCA_001587735.2). NCBI lineage: Eukaryota > Metazoa > Arthropoda > Malacostraca > Amphipoda > Hyalidae > Parhyale > Parhyale hawaiensis. The sequence goes on along the minus strand of LQNS02278169.1, from coordinate 480,678 downwards.
TATAATTAACAACTCATGTAAATATCATAGAAATCCATTCATAACTTTTTGAGTAATGGCATTGAGAAAAATGAGGCAGACAAACAAACGGACAGACAGATCTTACCAAAAGTTAATCATCTGTTCCTCCTAACATACCTAACAATCCAAGCTATTAAAGTTCCGTCAAAATCCGTCCATAACTTTTTGAGTTATATTGATGACAGACAGAAGGACGGACAGACAAACACGAACGAAAACATAACCTGCTTAGCGGAGGTATTTATACTGCAGAATCAGCGATTACTGTATAACTCTACTAACTGAAGCACCTTCTCTGGCGGGTGCACTCGATGAAAATTAATTTGCCGCCTAATTAACTTCAAAATCCGCTGAAGAGGGACAATTAACGAAATACCCAAAGACTACACTACAACTTATCTTCAAGTTCCATGCGGTGTAGCTGCGTTTCGGGCAACTGTAAGCGGATATAACAACGATTAAAATATCCTACCTTAAAGTTGCACTCGATGTCCATATATTTGCCGAAGCGCGAAGAGTTGTCGTTTCGGTTTGTCTTGGCGTTACCAAAGGCCTCGAGCACAGGGTTGCTCTTGAGCAGCCTGTCACGCACGAGGTCAATGTCGTGCTGGTGTAGTGTGGCTGCGGCAACGTAGCGCAGGATCTGCTTGCTCGCTTCCGTCTTGCCGGCTCCACTCTCACCTGGTCGTGGGCACAACACCAGTTATTATAGCTACAGCTTACGTGTGGGTAACAGTAGCGATGATTAGAGTAGAAGTTACGATCATTACAGGTGCACAAAAGTTGCAAGCAGTCCAAAATTATTATCACTCGAGTCCTACTTTAACCACTGTAGCAGCGGGCACAAGGAGCTACGATACAAATAATACACAGTTTATCTCGGCACTGCTGCCGGAAGGTCTAATGCAGTTTAATGGCGAAGTCGCCATGTGAGTTCTACATGCCTCAAGCTTGGCCTATAGAGCGCTACTACAGGCCGGAAAATAGGGCGCAAAACATTATAAAGCGATGAAGAGGCAAATAGAAGACAAAAAAGAAAGAAGCACTCAAGCGAAGGGTCCCTATAGCGTGGCCCTCACGGAAGAGCAGTTAGGAGTTCCTTGATATACATATGTCGCTCACGATCATTGGCGGCCCATCTCTTGGAGCAGAAGGAGAAAAGCAGGAAACCTGCCTAACTTCACAAATTAACTTTTAAAACAGAAACTGCTGCCAGATACAACTTCCCCTTCGAAAAAGCACTCGGTTTTGTCCTCGGATTTTGAGGCCCACAGATATTCCGACAAGGATTTGGGTCCGCCCAAAATATCCCCCGAGGAGATTATTATTATATTAATTGTCTAAGCCTCCCTCGACACAACTATACTAAATTGGGAGAGGAAAAGAAAGGGACACGTAGTATGTCGACAACAATACGGGACCTCATACACGGGTGAACCAATGGCAATGAAAACAGCAAGCCAGGCAAGAAGACGAAGAACAGAACAAAGCATCATCATTCATCAGTATAGGTATGAAAACGGAAGGAAGCAAAGTGGGCACAGAGACAGACGTCCCGAAGGCCTAGCTAATGGCTAAGATAACCTACGAAGTCCTCCGTAACGCTGCTCCCCATAACCTAGGATGGACGAACCGAACCAATCTAAAAATACTGATAAATAATAATATAGGCGGTGTACAAATAATACGACGTAAGACGAAGTTCGTTATCGCAACTGCAGGCCGCTGGTAGAATGAATTAACTACTGCACAGTAGTGGTGACGTAGGCCAAATTCAGCTTCCGAAACTGCATGAATAATTGAGAAAAGGCCTGTAAAGGCGCAATGCCAGAAATTTATACCAGTTTTATCGTACTTTTTACACTGAGTTTCAAGCACACACAAAAAGTGCGCCAAGCCAAGCACAACCTTGAGATATGCTTCCCGACCACGGAGTCCCGAAGGTCCGGAAGAAAAGTGATCATCACAATGTCGTTCCAAGACAAGCGCGGTATATAACACCACCAATGCCAAGGAAATGCGATTATATACAATGTTGTACCAAGGTTAGCACTGTTATCTTCTCTTTTAATAGTTGCTCCATTCGTCTCTCACCTAATCTTGAGAGGTCTTCCTCGTGGTTTACAAGCGCACTTATTTTACGGACATATGTTGCATAAATTCTTCTTAACCCATTGACCCTATTGGTACGAAGCTGTGCTACCTCACTGTAAAGGTTTTTTTTTCTCGTACGAATACAATAGGGCAAAAAAGCCTATAAGCAAAATAAAGTCTGGCGTGAATAGGGTTAACGTAATGTAAAAACAGTCTATTTTTCCGGACGGTGTTAGTACAAGCAGACAAATCTCTCTAGAACTGTAAGTTAACAATTACCTATCTTGACAGCGAGACTAAACGTGGCCTGACTAGTTTACTATACAAAAAGCAAATATAAACTCACTGAAAAAGTTTCCCCTCGAACGCTATACACGCGACACATCGGTACTTTAGGCGGTGATCGAGATTCCAGTATATATTATCAGATGGCAAGTGCCAAAGCCCAGCCACGACCAGGTAACAGTCCCCAAAAGAAGCGCCCCAATTTCAGGTGGCCGTTACATGTAGAGGCGGGACGCTCGTCCGACAAACCTGACACAGAAAGCAAAAACGCTACTGGTAGGACGAGCTGCGGGGCGCTGCAGGCAACACTATAGCTGTTTATTCCAGGCACCCAAACCTACTTACATCACCTCTAATTACCTGCAGTTCGGCTGGCAATTTCGCAGGTGCCAGGGCGTCACCAAATACATTGGCTGTTGCCAGCCTTGCATGCATTTCTTACGGCAGTTGTAATTGTGCGTAGCTTGACGTAGTTTTTGTTGTCAGGCATTAGCAAACAGATTGTCAACTCGACCGTTTCAGGAGCACACTAGTAATGTTAGTGCTAGGATGACGTGCACATCCTAACCTCGTATGTTTGGGAAGCGGACCGAGTTAACTCGTATGTTTGGGAAGCGGACCGAGTTAACTCGTATGTTTGGGAAGCGGACCTAGTTAACTCGTATGTTTGGAAAGCGGACCTAGTTAACTCGTATGTTTGGGAAGCGGACCTAGTTAACTCGTATGTTTGGGAAGCGGACCGAGTTAACTCGTATGTTTGGGAAGCGGACCGAGTTAACTCGTATGTTTGGGAAGCGGACCGAGTTAACTCGTATGTTTGGGAAGCGGACCTAGTTAACTCGTATGTTTGGGAAGCGGACCTAGTTAACTCGTATGTTTGGGAAGCGGACCGAGTTAACTCGTATGTTTGGGAAGCGGACCGAGTTAACTCGTATATTTGGGAAGCGGACCGAGTTAACTCGTATGAGGCTGGGGAAACGGACCGGAATACCTCATATGAGGCTAGGGATATGGCCCGAGAGCCGAGATATGATCATCTTATCAGAGGAGGTCACGCAAGGGCCAGCCATCCGTTGTATCTTCTCTCACACCCTAATTAACATGATAGATAACTCGTATTGATACACTCCCTCAAAAAGAGTTGTAATAGAATTTAATTAGAACAAATAAATACATACCACGTTTAAAGAAAGGCACCGGTCAAAGTGAATTAAACCATTTATATTCGCATATAGTGCAATTTACTAGCTGCATTGGGGAGTTGTGTCAAGAGTAAATATATAAGAAAAATCTAAAATAAAGTGCACAGAAGCCCATAGAGATGAAACAGTTGTACATGTTTGTATTTCATTCAACAGCATGAATTATGTCATGTATAAGATGATCTCCGATTAGTTGAACACATTTTCCCCCGTATTCTCTGCCTACCTTATTTATATGAGCCTTGTATGAGGCCAACTATCTCACGAACACTGGTCTCTGTCATATTATAATCCTACGATAAGCCTCCCCTACCCACAGCGTACACTGTCAGTCAATAAGATTAAAGAAGGGACATACAGTATGCCAAGAGACACGTGCGACCCATGGATGTATGCAATAAGGTGTTACTTCATATGATTAACGTGCATGGACACAGCAAGTCGGGAAAGAATTAACAGAAAGTACAGAACAAAAGAGACATCTGTTGGAATATGAAAATGGAAGAATAATGTGGGTACGATAATATTTCTACCTAATGTGAACGTCACCTGATGTGAGTACAATTTATGTGAGGTTTGCCTCGGTTTATTTATCAATTCCCCATCGAAAAGTCATAGATACCGATTCAATATCTAGAAGGAGCGGCATCGGATAATATCGGATAAGATCCTAAAAATGTCCTATTGGGGAGCAATTTAAGTTTTCACAAATAATATATAAAATAAAACTCACGTCACGTTGTTAGCATGAAAATATGTTTGTCGGATTTCCATTTTTAAGATTCTCGCAGAGGACGTAAGAAGCAAGGGATACGCAAAATTCCACAGTGTTCTATACCTTCTATTACGAATAGGCTACACAGGATACATATATAACTCAAAGGAATTAATATGTGTCTAGCATTAGTAATAAACAGGGATGAGCCACAGAGAATAACAGCGCAACTGTAGTCAAGAACAAATCAGCAAAATCGCTTTGTTAAAATAATTAGAACAAAAAATCAAGTTTCGTTGCCCAATGACTACACGAAAAAAATGAGTTTGCTAGAATATACCAGGAACATAACTCCGTTCGAATAAAGAAAGAATATAACTTCGTTGGAAACTACACGACACAACAAAGCGTGGTCAAATATATCTTTTCGTTGACACAAAAATGACTCAGAAGCTTTTCGCTCAACTTGCACGCTCCCTCATGGCATTCTCATGATGCCCAAATATGTAGGTGGGGACCTTGAATGCAAGCAAGCATCGAGAGCGTTCGTTCACGCCTTGTAAAAAACGCCCTGAATAAGCGCGCACGCATTTAGCAACTTGACTGCTGATCCTATCAGGATCTTGTTTCCGTATTTCCAACGCCGCACTGGATGTACCTTTGAATTTTTCTTCTTGGAAGTGATCTCTTGCAGATAAAGTGGAGAGTCTTTCATGGTAGTAAAGCGTTTGGAAAAAGATAGCAATTTTGGAGGAATAGTAAAGCGTAGATATTGTGGGTTGATTGAACTGATAGGAGCACAGGACTATAAGGGCAGGTTTTAGATAAGATTTTTTGTTAGTTGGAGAGTCTCTAAATATAACCCAGTAATTCAAGGGAGGAAGAGATGTGGGCGTGTAATACGCCAAGAAAACAGGATAACTCAACCGTGAAGCTAACGAGCATTAACCCTTCACTGAGCAAGCAACCATATATGGTCACTTTTATAGCTTTATTTCTGCAACAGCGCTGTTTAACCAGCCAGAAAAGGTTACCGCAGCACTTACGCCTTTTCTCACGACTCCATCTCTGAGCGTAAAATTTTCGAAGACCGCAAACTACTTGCTTGGCTATAGATGTTATACGTTAAAAAGAAGTTCATTAACAACAAGATGCTTTATGCCTTTGAAACGTTAATAAAAAGAGAAATAGATCTAATTTCAATAGCTAATGCGCACAACCAAAAATGAAAAAAAGTAAACCGCCAAGTTGTACAGGTTAAAGTGAAATCCCATGAAAGCGGAGAAAAATCCCGGGAAGCATAGATGCGTTGCACGAAGGGAAGACGTCCCGGAGACCTAGCTAAGGCTAAAGTAACCTGTAGGGTCCCTCTGCGGGTTCTTCCTTATTGCCATTCCCATCCATCCAGGCCTGAGTGAGACTATACAGTGCAATAGTTCTATTGCTACGAAAGCTTGTTTTTCAGCCGCTAGGTAAAAGGTTGTGGGTTGCGGTAGCGCTATAAAAATCATCCCTCTAAATAATAAAACTGGTAATTGACAAGTCTCCAAAGTGCTCAACGACAAAGAGGCGGTTGCTTTGCCACACTTGTGACATTTTAGCTTTAAAGACGTTTGAACTACCACATCGTAGTCTTAGCAGTACGGTAAATTCTAATTTCACTTCCCACAGAAGTGATTTTTTTTCTTTAGAGCTCTAAGATTCGCAGATATTCTTCAAAACAGAACCACTAAGAAATCCTAAGAAAACTGGGATATCCTTGAAGTAATTATTTTGTAAAGTGCTCTAATGACGGCACGGGCAATAAGCTGCAATTACAAACGCATATTACAAGCCTATGCTGCAAGGTTGCCTACGTCCTACGGTATAATACATCGACCCTTTCGTGCCTGTACAGTACACATTGGTGCAAGCTACAACTTACAAATAGAGCTACTCTTAGGAAAACTGAGGTTTAATTCAGGTACAACGGAAGGGCTAAGAGGTCACATCGGAAGCTCATCACGTGAAGGACAGGAAACTTGCATAGCACCGAACTATGTCAATGAGCTCAAGCAAGTGAAAGTCAGTTGGCCCATAGGACATGTGACGACTTCTTTGCCGGTCACAAGTCTCCGGATGTGATAACTGTGACATATCCGATGTATGGATGTCACAGCACATCCATATACAGATATGTTATACAATGCCTGTTAATGGGATAAATTAGTAATACAGTTATAAAGGATTGTTCAATTACAATGTCAGCTATTGGGAAAATAAGAGGCCTAGATCTAAAAAATACAATGACGGCTCCAAAGATGTATTATTGTTTAGACCTATAATGGCCACTGTCGAATTCAGGAAATTGCCAAGTCTACCTATACAGAACTTGAATCAGGCAAGAAAAAACGCTGTTCAAGCAAGTCTGGCCCGAAGAAGAACTCAAGAGTTCCAATAAACTGAAGCTGATAAATAGCACGAGATAAACCACAGCAAGACATAAGCACCTCAGAAGTTAGAGCACGGCAAACCATAAACAGCGACCACTGAATCCAGCAGAAAAAAAAGTCCATCACCCAGACTAATGCCCTCAAGTGAGAGTAAGGCGAGCACTGACATCAGATAAAACAGAAGTCAAATGCCAGCAGCAGAGAGGATGAGGGAAGCCCATGCATGGGCGGGGCGCAGACACTGAAATAAAGACAAGATAAGACTAATGGAGGGCAAGGACACTATTGCATGCCGGACCGAGGCTACAGAGACTGGAGGCTTGATCGCAAGGTGGGACTTGTGCAGAAACATCACCGTTGGCCTACAGTCAGTGACGTCACTACAACCTTGGACAAAGAAATGACCCTACATGCAGCAGGGCATGTAGGCGAGGTGAAACTTCAATCGAAACGTCACCACTCGTCTACAGTCGGTGACTCACTGCAACGGTGAACAACGAAGAAATGAAGCTACAAACCGGGTGTGTGAGTAGAGCGAACTTGAATCGAATCGTCTCTATACTCGCCTCCACTTGTAGCGTCACTACGGCCATCAACAGCCGAGGCCGCCAAGAGACGAGGCCTGTTCGTGAGGTAGTACCTACGTCGAGACGTAATAAATAGCCTCATCTTAGAACGTCACGTCATTCGTGAACAGGCCCAACAATGGCTAAACGATACGTAAACTCGTAAAAAGTCATTGAACGAATGAAAAGGATGAAATTTATTATGTGTGTCGCTATTAAGATTGTCAAAAAACACGTTGGGCGTATATATTGACATTAGACAGAGCTAACCTTTCAAAAAGTATATTTTCGTTTTTCATGCGCAATCATCGGCACTTAACGCGCTGACGCAAAAGAAAAGTTAAATAAGGGCGATATCAATTTCATTTTTAACTGCTCTATTATCAACATTGAATTTGAAAGATATTGCAGTCTAATCAATGAGCCTGAATAGTTCAGTACACTCTGGTTCCATTAAAATTGAAGCACTCCATGCAACTGAAACTTCGTTAGCCAATATTATCTTTTTTTTATATTTAACTTGCATCCACTTCTTGACTGCTAAATCGAGAGGGGTGGTTAAATACAGATTTTAATAATGACAAATCGAGATTGATGTCCATTACAGTTTTCTGCCACAGATCAGTAGCAATGCTTCAAAATTCGAAAGCTCTAGCACATAACTCTATATCTCCAAGCCTTGCGTCCACATTAACGCTCCCACAATGCAGGTCTCCTACCAATGCGCCGGGCTACAGAAAAATATTAGTGCCATTATTGATCTGGTTACCAGCTCCGTTTTTCACACTGCCAAGTCATCAAATCCTAAATTTCAGACGCAACAAAATGTTATTACATAGATAGCTTCTTCGCTCGGCGTGCGTGAGATAAAGAAGGATTATTGTATGAACTGGTGGTACTGTCCTCGCGGCGTATGCTCATATATACTCTGGCGTTGATGGCGTTCAGATTGATAACGGAACTAATACAGACAAATAGAAAAGAAATTAAATACTGCATGAAAGACCTGAACTACAAGAGCACTGTAGCAGTAGCAACACAAAGCGTATAGCAACAGCAGGCCCCAGATGTAAGCAACATGCAGGTCGGTACAGAGAGCTATAAACAAAAGAGTGCATTGCACTTTGCCTGCACGGCAACAGCTCCACCCTGAGACACTACCAGGAGAACAAGGAAAGTAACACTAGAAGATGTAAGTAATAGCTACTACCCAAACCACCAAGACACAAGTCTTGTTCTTCAGGCGGGACTGAGCGCCGAAACGTCACCGATGGCCTCCCTCTTGCAACGTCACTACACCGGTAAGCATACGAGTCAACCGAGCGAGGAGGTTTATTAGAAGCAGGGAACAGAACCACATTTCGCCGTACTGGCCAAGGATTTTTTGTTTTTCGATAGCTGCTACCTTCCCACAAATCACAGGCTCCCAGTTATCAATTCCCACCAATCACAGACTCCCAGCCATTCGTGCAGCAAATCAGCGAGTCAGCCTTGCCGGAAAGTTCAGCATTCGATCTCCGAGGCCGTTTGCCTCTTTCTATAAAACCTGCTTGCAACCGGGACACAATTTCTTTAAGAGGTGGGCCGAATGCCGAAACGTCCTTCGATGACGTCACTACATTCAAGTCCAATTGCCCACGCCTAGTTAGCCAATGTTAGACCAAAACGATACTAGCCATCCTAATACACCCGTGATCAGCCTCGACGGTCACAGATGTAATGACCTGAGAAGTAGGAGCTAACAGCAACATTACCATTTGCATTGTGCGGGAATATAGTACGACAATTTGCGGCAAGTGTTTTGATGTGAAATGAAGCCGTGGAAGTGCATTAAAATGCACCTAATAAGTCCATTCAGCGCCAGAGACACTACAGAAATATAGAACGCGAACAGTACAAAGACACCACAGATTGCTGACGCTACGAACAAAGAAGTCATTGTAAGAGACGTATTTGCATGAAGTGCATAATATCCACTTCATTACTAGAAAGCTCAGTACCACACTGCAATTCATGTAGCAATAAAATGTGTAGGATTCATATGCGGCAACTAAGAAAAAGCTTTACAGTTTGCAATGCAAATCATAACTGACAATCGGTTTGTTCACAATCCCCATCAGTCGTAATCCATGGAGTTGTCGATATTATGGATCTTTCAAATTCTAGGGATGCAAGCAGCACTCATTTATAATTTGTTACTCACTGCCTAACAAACGGTTTACAAGTAGAAAGTACTGAAGGTAAAAAGGATCGGGCGCGGGATGTACCTAGCAGTATGTCGGTAACGCCGGTCTCACACCAAGCAAAGTGGAAGCGGAGCATGCCGGTGAGAGCCACCCAAGCACTGCAGCAATACAGAGCGCCCGTTGATGGCTGGGCCACCGCCCCTTATCCCTGCCAGCGCCGCAGTTACCGAGGAATCTGCCTGCATGCTTATCCCTTTCGCTGTCCACGGTACTGCTGAAGAATATTTAACTATCCGAAGCAGTACTTTCAAAGTTTCTTTTTTGACAATTGATAGCATCTCTATATTTAAGTTTAACTGCTTAGGAGCAACTTTTGGCATTTCTTAAAGCTGGTGGATAGATAAGTTGATGAGCACGTGATATTTGCTATAGAGATGTATAAGTACACTCGTAAAAGCGGAGTTTCAGAAGGAAAATGGACACCTGATTGTTCACTTACCACTATCAGGAATAAATTACAACATTTCGCTATTGAACATCACCGCTTGGATGAGAAGTAAAACGACAAGTAATTCAAAAAAGACGCAAAAATCACTCCAAGTTCGTCTGTAAGATGTGTAAGATGCACACCCATTACACTTTTACACGTTAAATTCTCTCGCTAAATCACTCCATATATTCACAAGGAAGCGTCGCATGCGAAGTCAGCTAAGTCATTATCAAATCCTGAAGTAGTTACGAGAGAACACGATGCGTGACACACCGCTCCAGTGTCACAGTGAAAGCAAACGTGGGAGAAACGTCGTGTGTGAGCGATAGCTAAATCTTACATGATTGTGCAAAATGAGATATATCGCGAATGCCTGCGGCGTGCACGCAATATGGAAATCACTTTCATTTTTTTTCACTTCCAGCAAATTAATATTTAAAGTCAGTATAATTCTTTGAATTACAATAGTAGTAAATTGCTCAGCTGTTCAGATGAAAATACATAAAAGCGACATGAGAATGGCCAGGAAGAAGTGGATCCCATGCGCGGAAGTGTCTCATGGAGGATCGCCGGTCACTTGAACACATTAAATTGTAAGAGAATTTAGATTAAGAAGTACCACAAGCACGGCCGTAAGGAGGATAATAAAGGAATGAAGAAAAGATGTCCCGCAGGCTTAACAGGAACCTTTGGAGGAAGGCTATACCCGATGATCCATTATATTCCCCGAAAAGAAGGCAACTTCGATAATGAGGTAAACATTACACAAGAAAAAACTATTTCCACATCGCGGCAAATTTTCTAGCAAACTAAGATGGGAAAAAGTCCTAGAATCCGCAGCGCCCCCCCCCAAAAAAAAGGAAACATTCTGCCTCGCGAATAACTCGAATTTTCTGTATAATTTGCCTATGATCAAAGAAGTCATTAAAAAAAATCTTTAGCGGCAACAACGACTACAGTTCTTTCTACTACAGAAATATGCAAATTTGCCATTCGCAAGTCTAGTGCGTAACGTTAGAAAAAAGGAAGGCAATGAAAGAAAATCAAGTTTAATTTCATTTCAACCGTAGCGACGTAGAAAGTGTGTGATGCTCTTAATTTGCGTTCAGTTGGATGCATATTACGTCAATATGTATATATAGGTTGAATACACATTGTATAGTAATGGCGTAAGAAAAGGTTGAATCGGGTTATTTCTTTCAAAAAAAAAAAAAAAAAGCAATTCTCCGAACGTGAACATGAAGCACTACGTACCTGTCTCGGGCTGTCTGTGTACACGGGGCCGAATGCACCTTATGTTTAAATTAGAGAATTTATGGTAATTGAGAATACTAAACGAAACTGAGACCACTGGGGAAAATTTAGAAATTTACAGGTAATTCAGAATACGTGGAACGATTTACAACATCAGTAGAGTAAGACAACATTTTGCAACTGAGGGTAGCTCCAGGCACAATTTTTATAACGAAATAAAATAGGTATAAACCGTACATATATGACGAGTTTCTGTCTCTAAAACTCGAACGACATTCTCCGGACCACTCCAAAGGATGTGGCAAGTATTGTTCATCGTTTGATGTTAGCTGCATATAAAAATTTGTTATTCGGACAGATCAAAACGGAACTCTTGGGGAAGCCGAGCTTCTGGAACAAACCGATCAGAAATACGGTCTCGTGCAACACATTGGATGATTGGAACTGCTGGATGGTTCTGACATCGCATCTAATATGACAGGCTGATTCTAGAAAAAAAAAGTTTTGCTGACTAATCTCCCGTTCTTTATTAATGGAGGGACGAGGGAAACCTTACCCCTTTCCAACAAGCATTATCGTGCTCTTATATATTTACTAGATAAGAGGTGACCTAAAAATAGATTACCATTAAATATAAGGGGTAATATAACGGGGTGGCTCAAGAACAAACATAGGCAAGAATATAAAGAAAAAAAGAGAGTGACGCAATGATAGTTCTTTTCAACAGTAGCTCAGAAGAAAAAAGTAGGAACGGAAAAATCTTGTCAGAAAAAGCATAAATGATGCGGCCCAACCAAAAGAATAAGTAACTGACACAGGGCCAAGTGCTAAACGCATATACATTGTACCACTAAGCCAAAAGGGTGAAAGACCGAAACAAGCACACGAAGCTACAACATCATGCAATATGAAAATAGAAAAACGTTAATCGTACTATAAAGCCTTAAACATCTCCCCCGACGGCGATACATTACGAGGCACGCCTCCCCGTAATATTACTGGGATGAGCGAATACATTCGTCCATCCTAATTACATATATTCCAGAATGAGACGAAAGTTCTGCTCCAAAGCTTCACATGGAATAATATGATATGGAACAAATTTAGAGTCCTCTCCTCAAAAAAAAAACATAAAACAACAAACAACTTCGAGCTAAAAAAAAATATTATTGAGCATATTGAGCAGTAGCTAATATTTTGAGATAGCAAAGAAAAGGTATCAATTAACAAATCTAAGAAGAGATATGGTAACATATGTAGTCTCTGTGTCAGAAGACTAACATGATGTGCAGGGCGAGGGAGCTATCAATCAGAGAGAGATAACGATAAGCTCACCCGAGATAAGGATGCACTGGTCGCGACTCTCTGCAACCATGGAGCGGAAAGAGTTCTCTGCAATNTAAGAAGAGATATGGCAGCATATGTAGTCTCTGTGTCAGAAGACTAACATGATGTGCAGGGCGAGGGAGCTATCAATCAGAGAGAGATAACGATAAGCTCACCCGAGATAAGGATGCACTGGTCGCGACTCTCTGCAACCATGGAACGGAAAGAGTTCTCTGCAATGGCGAATCTGGGGGGAAAACAGAATATTTTGGTTCTTTGAAAAGGAAAATTTTGGGGCAAAACAGAATACTTTTGTTCTCTGTAGCGATAAGGCTAAGGATAAATCGGAACATATGCGTTCTTTGAAGTGGAGAGTTTAGGGAAAAACACATTTTAGTTCTCTGTAACGGCGAAGATGAGAGTAAATCAAAACGGTTCGGTTCTCTGGAATGGTGATCCAACAGAACACAGTGCTCTGCAACGGTAAAACAGGGGGATGGAAAAGAAAATTTTGGTTCCTTGCACTGGCTAATCGGCAAGTCAAAGCTGGGAGAAAAACAGGAATATTTACAAGAATTATTGAAAAAAATTAAAGCTAACACGACAAAATTGCGAAAATACGAAAAATATAAAAAATTTCAGTCACTTGAAATTATCGGAATAAATTAAGAACTATGAAAAATGTTTTCGGCAGTTAGGTACAAGATTCATCTTTAAAAATAGAGATACTATTCAAATGTTGTAAAAACTGAATAGCAGCAGAAAAATTGATACAATAAATATACTTTCAAGTTTAAGTCTTGGCAGCCATTTAAAAGCGTCGCAAGAGAGGACATAGAAGGGACATATAGAATCAAGGACACCATGGTGTTTCCTATATACTGGATCAAAGCGGATAGGACCAATACATCGGGAAGGGAAGCATAAAGCATCACTAAGAGTATGGAAATGGAATGTAGCAAAGACACTTGAAAGACATGTGTCCCGCAAGCGGGAGGCCTAGCTACTATGGTTTTCACTGGCCGTATTACACTGTTTTTCGCTAATAATTCGTAAACGAATTGTCGGATCACTATGGTATTTCAACACAAAGCCTTTTACAACCCTACCTAATTTATGGCCCACATAGCATATTGCTATATGTGTATAGAGGAGTTTACTCTTGTATGTTAGGCCTATATTAAGCTGAAGCCTGGAAGTCGCGTCTACACGTTCGAACGACGACCGAGTGTTGCCAGGTTGTCAAGGCGAAATATCTGTGGACCGGAGCCGAAATATCTGTATTTACCAGAAATATCTGTAGATCTAAATACTTTCACGAACGTGTCTTGTCTGTCATTTGTCTAAAAATTATATTACAGACCGTTTCGAACTCTGTGAGTGATACGGCCTATGACAAACTATATATATCCATCGATCGATAATAGGTTCCAGAAAATAATCTACGGTGGCCACATCCTTAAATCGTGGGATACTAGACGTTATAGCGGCTAAAACATTCCGACCACAAAAATATCCTAATCTACAATCATAATATCAACACAATATACACAAACCCTAATCTATGAACACAACATATAGTACCTATTAAATACATATAGGTATGTATTATATACTTACACGCTGGGTGGCACCTGGTAGAAGTTCACCCGTCTGTACTGCTCCATGACAGCATCGGTGTACAGCCCGAGGTCCTTGTAGGGGTTCACTGATACCAGCACCTGGCCAATGTACGTCTGCAGGAGAGAAAATAGTTTACAGTAGCGGTACCTATCACTTTAAATACAATTTACTGAATAAGCCCTTCACGTTACACGTCTGCTCCAGAATTCTGATTCACCTGCTGTAAGGCCGCAAAAGCGATGGCACAGTCATAGGCCTACTGTTGCATTGGTTCGAGTTATGGCGAGTTCACACGTTCAGTATTCGTCTCAATGCGAGCGATCAAGCGAACGAACACGAGCTGTGCGCCCCCCCCCCCCCTCTTAGTTGTTGTTGTTGTTGCTGCCTACACGCAAAACCGTCTCTTATTCAAATGAAGGACGGAGCGCTTTCAGCTAAGACATCGGTTCTCTCTATAGCACTTGCTAATATTTTACGTCTGTTGGAAGTCACATTCGTTTCCCTTAATCTTTTAATCTTGTAGCCAGGAATATTTAAAGCCTGATGAACTGATGAACACAAAAGCATCATACAGCAACCAGCCGTTCTTTCAAAGCAAACAAGTCGTGTTTCGTGTACCAACATATAACATTTCCGAGTTTCCTATAGCTTTATACTGAATTCCAGAGATTCTGATCCCTAAAGTGACCAGAACAATGAAGTTTTATCAATTTGTTCAAGATCTGTGAACGCCACGGGGAACAAAATTGCTTACCGAAATAGACTCGTGCAGCGTGTTTAGAAAACAAAACATGCATAATTTATCTAATTCGCGCGTTTGCAGCACCTCCGTCCACTTATCAAATGAACGCGAGGTTCCCAACAGTGCGTGCGAACGCGTTGAGGTGAATGACGTGTTAATACGCCTTTACACAAAAATATACAGACAAATAAAGAAGATACAACGTTCCAGTTTAGGGGTAGTGTATTTAAAACAAACGTCATTCGTACACAATGGACTATACTCGTATATCCAACAAGCCTTTACTGTCCCAATTAAAGTCCATTGATCAAGCTTTAGAGTAATAGGACAATTTGAAACGTGACCTAATAGTCCCCCGTGAAGAATCACACGGCGCAAAGAATCCCACCAAGAGTTGTATCAAACTCCACCTTGATTAGGCTCAGCTAACCATACAAGGTAACTCACCTCAGAATAACTTCACAGCTAGGCCCACGTCTACGTGCAGAAGCAACAAACCTTGCGATTGAAACTAGGTACTTTGTGAACAGAAAGTTATTTGAATGGACATTTTCAAATAATGTGAGGTTAAAAATTTCACTAGTCGGCGTATCACTAGATGAAGCGCAGCAGTCTTTGGAATGCATTTCTATAGAAAACAAATTGTATCAAACCAAAGATGTAAATTGATTGCAGCCATTAGGAGTTGTAGAAATATATAAGCGTACCGGCAATTTCTGTATCGCTTGCAAGCATAGCAAGACCACTTACGGACAAGCAGCCAATAACAGGATTATTTTTCAATATTATCATAGTTTAGAACTCTTTATCCGCAAGTTGACTGCGATCCAAAGAAAGGAAAAAGGGATAGTACCTATGTAGCAAGCAAAATGAAGCAAAGAATTCTTCTACGGCAAGAGGAAACCAAGAAGAAGAGGAAAAGAAGTAGAAGAACTGTCAGTATATAGGAGCATGAGCAAAGGAAGACTGAAAATGTGAAGAAACACAACCAATAACAATGTCACATACACTGCACCGAAGTTCAGAAGTTACAGGTAAACATATATGCAACAGCGAGCTGTGGGAAAGTAAACAATTGCTCAGCCTGTAAACTAACTGAGCTACGCTTGTGTACTGATCTGCAACACACGATCGCACGGGAGCACAAGTGTATACACGCTGGCATACGATCATTTTTGTATGTTTTTCTTTACTCATGTTATGCAGCTGCCAACATGATTCGTTTATAATTAAAGAGATAAAAAACACAGGCGGGGTTAAGCTGCATATTCATCATACGGCAGAAACTTCCAATGCCGGCCGTTACAAACTTAAGCAGAACATTTTAACCTGGTCTTCCCTCATTCGCCATTTTTGAACAGTCGCAATAACGTGATTCAAGAACTTTTGCTGCATGTAGGCTAGTTGGATCACGGTTGTGGAGTCGGATGAACGAGGTCCGACTCCGGCTGATGGATTCAGCCTTTGTCTGACTCCGACTCCTCGAACCTCCCTTAAAAAACCATCCAGCTTCATGCGACTCTTACTCTTCAGCAAAATCATCAATTTTCATCAACTCCAGGAACAAGTTATTATTTGACTACAACTCCAAAACAGCGCAAATCCGATTTTGCAGCTTTGTTTCGAATTAGGGCTTGGACACACACAATTGGCTTACGTTTCCGCCATCTTACTGCCATACAGCAAATTTCACGAGCATAAAAATACGATGCTAATCATTGTATAGTAGCTAGTACGAAGATCATCGTAGTACTAGGATGCATAGTAAGACAAGGCGCGTAATAAAACTCATCTTAAGTACTACATATACATGACAGTTAAGCTTTCGAGCCATAGCTATACGAATCATCTTCACAACTTCTGTGTGTACATGAAATTTTGTTTTCTCTTCAACACAATAGGTACTTGTATAAATCAGTTCGCTACTATGAATAAAGTCTAGAGCATATACCTTTCTCGAAGAGGATTAGTGTATGAATCGAAAGCTTGTAGCTATATAATACCGTACTAAATATGAATTTTACTACAGCGCTTGTCTCATATTTCATAAAAAGGCCGCTTCATGAAACAAAAATGTATTGTGAACGCTAGGATGACAACGCTATTTGACTTTATTATAACTAGCATGGTGGCAGGCTGGGACCAGTGCGACAACAAAAACAATTGAAAATCATTCAGTATAATGTCATATGCCGAGGAGTCGAAGAATTCCTGCCTGGTTTATAGTAAGTGCACAAGATGGACTTCTTCTGTTACTATCATGAGAAAATATCAGTCGGAATATCAACGTTACAGACTGCATACAAACAATACGCATGTACAGTGAAACTTGTGGGGCTGTAGACATCAAATATGTAAATCAAGCCTTTCGAGTAGGGTGATGAAAGTATGCAAATATTTACAAGTGAACGGACAGACAGTTTCACTTCAATGTTCCGCATACTTAAAATGTAATAAATAAAATGACTTCAAAAAATATCGCACTGAAACGACACTTCATTAAAAACGTCATCTATTTACACGTCGTGGAGCTCAGGCTGACGAATCGTCAGAAGCAATAGATTTGTACAAGCCAAGGAAATTTTTTTTCTCACGTAGCTACATGCCGGTTACCCAAGGAATACTAATCACGGGTAAAATATACCGTACCCTACACCTATCGATAAGGATACATGGTTTGTATTCTACGGCAAAGGTATCGTGAGAGAGCAGCGCTATATGACCTTCACACAGGTGTAAGACAATCATTCAAAAAATGATAGGCAAAGAATCGGAATACAAACTTAAGACGGAAACACAATAGCTATTCGTTCTGCTGCTGCTTTCTAGTAAAATTTCTGTTATTTAATATTTAGATACTTAATTTATATTTTATTTTGCTGATTTAACGTAAGTAGTGTGTAAAGCACTGAGATACCGGATTTTGAGGGTAACCTACCCTCGCGGCTACCCTCGCGCGCGAGCTTCCGGTTTGTAACGGCCAATGCACTACCGGTTTAGCGGGGGTCAGGGGGGGGCGCTAACCGGAGTGGGCGGGGCCTGGGAAACCGGAAGGNGCCAATGCACTACCGGTTTAGCGGGGGTCAGGGGGGGCGCTAACCGGAGTGGGCGGGGCCTGGGAAACCGGAAGGGGCGGCGCGATGACCCGGGGGCGCGAGGGGAACCTACCCTCAAAATCCGGTATCTCAGTGCTTTACCCACTACTGACTTTTATCTAATCGGTATAGCAGCTCTGCCGAGTGGACCGTTCTTCTGCCTATGCCGTCAATTGTTTATGGGATTTCTTTCACTTATTTTGTACATTTCTGTACATTTTTGTGTATTTCCATATTTTTTTATGCTACTGTTTCTATCTTTATATCCCTTCTACTTAGTGGTGATGTGGAGAGCAGCCCGGGACCGGGTCGGGCTCGGGGGTGTCGTGTCCTCTATTGTTAATATTAGAGGACTGTATGCGAACGTCGCGAAGCTTGACTTTGTGTCTCGTGGTGTGGATGTGTGCTGTTCCGAGACGCTAGTATCAGGTAGGAGGCACGACGCGGAGCTTGCTTTGGCAGGTTTCCAGTCCCCTTTTCGCAGGCTGGTGGGATCGGGGCCTGGATTTAATATATAATAATAATAATAATCCACCCTCTATTTCCTGAACCATGATATAAATCTCGGGTATCAAAATTAGCTATATATGATGAATAAAACACAAATTAACTATCAGTTTATTTATTAATTACTAAATAATATTTCAATAATACTTGGAGCATATTGCAACAGCGAACAAGGCAAAATAAACAAGAAACAATAAGCTCATTTATTAATGTAACGTCCATTTTGTTTTATGACCTCAAAAATGCGGTCATTAACGGAATGAGTCAATTTCTTAATAGTAGTACCATCGATGGATCTTGCAGCGACTTGTATGGCTTCCCACAATTCTGTTGTTGAAGAAAACTGCTTGCCGTCTGTATAAGTTTTGCGCTTGATGATCGACCACAGATTTTCAATTGGGTTCAAATATGGAGAATTGGGTGGCAACACCATCAAATTCTGTTTTTTGAACCCAAAAGAAGCCAGGTATTCTTTTGTAGCTCTGGCTGAATGCGAGGGTATATACATAGTCTTGCATGAAAATCAGCTTTCTGCGAAGATCCAAAATCTGGTCGTCAAGTCAAGGAACAAGACATTCATCGAGTAGGGCGCAATAATTAGCAGAATTGATTTTAACTCCTTGACGGACCATTGTTGGACCGACAAGTTTATCATTCATAATCCCAGCCCACAGCATAATACCACCACCGCAATGATGGCAGCGAAAACAATGGTGGAGCTTGCCCTTAAATTGACCCATCCTTTAGACCATCAGTCTGGGCCATCGAGAGTCGCTGTGGTCTCATCTGTGAATAAAACACATTTCATATCCTGTTTCATATAAGACCTAGCACAGTCAACTCTCAGAAGCATGTGCCTCCTTGTCAATGCAGGCTTTTTTTTCGGGAGATTTCACATTTGTAATTGCCCCAAGATTCGATTTTGCGTAGTTATTGGCACTCCATTCAGACCAGAGCTTTCAAAGATTGTTTCGCTTGTGCTTCCCGGCTTTTCGAAGACTTAACGTTTGATTTTTTTTTATGTCCCGCGTGTTCACAGCTTTTATTTTACCTTTATCAGACCGTGTCTTCCGATTGGAAGGATCTCTCAAAAATGTTGAATTGTTCTAACATGGCGGCCTAAAATCCTGGCAATAGACGCACATGAGGTCCTCTTGGCCGTTTCTTTGATAATGGTTTGCTTCTCTTCGTCTATTAGATCCTTAGCACGTCCCATTTTAAATGTTATTTAAATGGACAAATAGCGTGGCTCACAGTATATCTGTTAAACAAAGGAATGTTCTGCAACCAACCTCTTCAGAATGTAAACAAATATTGCCAGATGAGCTAACCACACAGTGTTGTCATATGAAAACATAATTCTCGTCTGACAAAAGATTTTCAATGAAAAATCATTAAAAAAAATTGTTGGACTAATACGGTGGGTCGCAGTGTAAGCGTAACAACATCATATCCTGTTCTGTTGAAGTGTAATTTTTACTTTATCCCTGTAGTAAACTTGAGAATCTATAATAACAAACGTTTTGGGCATGGTGCAACAACCATAAAGCACTTTATTTACATATGACTGCTTTTGAAATTAATTTTTCGGCCTTCCTGAAGAGTCCCACCTCTTCCCAGTAAAATTCTATTTAGTCCATCAATTTTTTTGCTAGTAAAACAGCAAAGACATTTTTAGAAAGCTTGATTCCTTAGCTAAATTACCAAGTGCTTGCTTTTGGATTTTGGAAACGAGTATTCATAACAAAGCAAAAGAATGTGAAAAAGTCATGCAATTTTCATATATATATATATATGTATATATATATATATAATAATATATTATTATTATCATCAATTTCAGTAAGCCGCCCATCCATATAATATTCTTCAATAATTCATTGTTTACTCCAACTATCCAAAAAAGCACACTTACTGAAACAACTAAGCAATAATCTCAATTTGTTTCTTGACAAAGAAAAACGGAAACTTGCTTAAAGACGATATAAATTGAAATATAAACAGTCCAGGTCAAACAAAAACCAACAAGTAATTATAGTCAAGGCTCTAGGAGGGTATCTGTGTATATTTTTCTTTCACAGCTCTATCATGTATTTTCCTATTCCACATGATGATATTGAAAAAAACTTGGGTAGAACATTCGCAACTGGTACAATTTTGAGGGGGGAGGGGCATGGTGGGCACAAAGTCATCAATTATTGTAGACAGATGGTTCTAAACCCTGCTCAGAATATGTATTTTTGGAAAAGAAACACATCTTGTTTCAACAACTTTTTTGATTTAGGCCTTAGTTTTTTGAGACAATGGGGTTTATGTATAAAGATATATGTATATTTTGAAAATTTCAAACGAATAGAACTCAATGAGTTTCCATGCTGGAGTAGAAACACTTACAGTTTTGGATTCCTTGAAAGATTTCTAATAAAACTATAGAGCTGGATTCTCCATTTTACCCTCGTAATATTTTTTTATGAACGCTGGATTCTCAGTTTTCTATTTCGCTGCGATCGCTAACTAAAATATAGGGAAAAAACAGTACAGGGATTCGATTTGAGCTGTGATAAAAAAATAATATGAGGCAAAAAATGAAGAATCCAGCTCTATAGTTTTGTTAGGAACGTTTCAAGGATTCCAAAACTGCCATTGTTTTTATTCTATCATGAAAACTGATTGAATTCTGTTCGTTCAAAATATCCAAAATTTACGTATATATTTATATATAAATCCCGTTATCTCAAAAACTAAGGCCTATATTAAAAAAAATTGTGGAAGCAAAATGTGATTCTTGTACAAAAATACACATTTTGAGCAAGTTTCAGAACAATCTGTTCACAATAGATAATTTTGTGCCCCAATGGCCCCCTCAAAAATGTACCAGTTGCGAAAGTTCTACCCAACTTTTTCCAATGTTCTTATCACATGGAATAGGAAAATACATGGTAGAGCCGTGAATGAGAAATGTACACAGACACCCCCCAGAGCCTGGACTGTTAGTTAAGTCTTAAGATAATTCAGTTGGGGCTAGTTGAGACAACGTCGCGGGATCAGGAGCGCAACTCCAGTACAGTCTTTCTTTACTACTGGGAAACATTTAAAACTGGGCAGGTTCAATTAACATGAAAAAGGTAACATTAATAATAGAGAGGGTGCGGTATCGCGTAACTTATAAAAATTCAAATAGAAGTCGACACGAGCTAATTAAAATTTGACGTTTCGGGAGTTTTATCCCATTTTCAAAAACCTAATAAAATCTTGAGGATATCTAGCAATAAAAATTCTTTTATATTTAAG
>LQNS02278169.1:445449-456096 GCA_001587735.2 Parhyale hawaiensis | reverse complement strand
TTTGTCGACTTATCCGATATTCGGTTAAGTCGACATTTACAAATGTTAAGTCGTACTTTTCTGTTAGTGTACGACTTAACCGGGTTTCCGACTTAAGAGGTGACGACTTAAGCGGGTTCTACTGCAGTGGGCTTGTTAAGGGTGAAGTGACGTCACCAAAAGACCTTGGGTGCCGATTCGATGCCATTGCACCATTTTCCTGTGGCACACTCACACCGTATGTATAGCCAAAGCAGGTACAATACACCTAGTTAGAGACTGGCCGGCCAATAGCTCTTTCAGCTCTATCATGGTCCACTGGATGCACGCACACCCACGAGTTCGCACACGGCTGATTCGTACAGACACTACGTTGACCTTGCTTGATGGTGACACAGAACCTGGAGTTAACCTAACACTAACTTCACTATCCATGCAGGCAGTCATGAGTCCTGAGCATAAACTAACTATAGGTACTCACGCAAGCAGTTATATACGAGTCCTATACAGGTAGCCAGTAGCCAGTCAGCACAAATTTTATAAGCAACATCAGGAAAACACTGCAATAATGAGATACTACTGATGTTACGTAGGTCAAATCAGAATTTACTCCCTCGTGAAAGTTATGTTATATATAAAATACGACGGTCTGGAGGCTAGATAACGACGATCCAACGTCTGTACCTATATTTTTCACATATCCTTTTTTACAACGTCGAAAGCTACGAGAAGCATGGAACAGTAAAGAAATCGAAGAGGATTGCCAAATTAAAGTAGTTACTATTGAAGCATGTAAAGTATAACGATATTAACCAATTACGTTTAAACGAATTACTGTAAAGCAACTGAACTGCACAGTTCAGTTAGAGCCCTTAACAGTAGACGACTTGAGGAACATTATCAAAACATCAAAACCAAGCGGCAGTATAAAGAGACATCATAGTTGTTGATACTACTAGAAGAGACGTGCAATTAAATCACGCAAGGGTAAAAAAAATTACTAGTAACACTAGAACCTGACGAGAATAATGAAAAGGCGAAAGTAAATAATTCTTAAGTAGACTGTAATATTAGAACACAGCTAGAGCAGAATCATCAAATCCGAATAACAGTAACAGAAAAATTGTAAGTAATAATACAAAATGAAAAAATCCCTAACTCTTTCACGCAAAAAAAAAATTGTGGAAATAGCGCAATTTGTAACATCTGCAAATGAAGCAGTAGGCAAGAAATGGTAGACCTACGAACAGTAACGAACTTTATAAGTAGGTATGCACTTACGTAGATGACATTGTTCATGTAGCGCTTTCGGAGGTTCTCGCAGAACACCTTCTCGTTGTGGATGTCTTCGAGCAAAATGGCATCGGGTACCCCGACACGGTGCCGGTCATCCAGCGATGACTCCATCCCCTGGGAGAGAAACAAAAATAACATTATTGTGTTTTTATATTGAGCTAACGACCAAGCTACCGTATCGACAACACTTGATCCCAAGGGGCTAAAACAAAACTAATCAATATAATAATTCTGCTTGTCCCTCCGTTAGATAGTTAGTCTACTTAGAGTACGACCGTAACGCTTTCGTCAGTATTAGATAGGGTGTAAATTAGGGCTTCCTTGACGTATCCTCGATACGACCTGGGAAGGGATCAACAGGAGAAGGAGTCAAGTTCGAATTTAAGCTGCTGCTGCTCGCACGTCTTAGGTAGTAAACTCACTGCCTGACTACGGACCTTTTACACCCTTTGTATAGGGCATCACAATTGAGGAACAATTCTTTTGTTCTGTAGAATTTCCAAACGTACCTTCAGTATTAGATAGGGGAAATTTAGGATGATACATGTGTCAGGTGTGAGATATCACTGTAGAAAATTGCTCCTGTTCTGTGGAATTTTCACAGGTGATAGCTAGTCAAGATGATTGCAGAAGCTAACGCGAAGTCAATCCTGAAAGATGACTCCTTCCCTCAGGAAAGGAACACGGAATAAAATGTTACCAAGTAAGTAATTTGAAACTGGCGCCGTGTGCATGAGCCCCAAAAAAGTATTATTACAAATTATTGAAAAGTTAGGTTCTCCATTTCCACTAAAAACATTTTAACACAGGAAAAAAATAAGAGAAATACAGTACGTATATCGATGGAAACGAATCCATACACAAACATGATCCCACACAGATCAAGCCGAATGGGAACAGCAAGTCGGAAAGAAGAGGAAGATCAGAACAAATTATTAGCAGGAGTATGAAAATGATAAGAAACACAGTGGGTAAGCAAAAGAAAGGCTACTCGAAGGCCTATAGGGGAAGCTCAAGCCCTTTTTATAACTCGGCTGCCATAACATAGGAAGGAGAATAAACATTCAATAGTCGTAACCTTTTAAAGACGGGCGGACCTCATAACGCTATTCCCACGAGGAATCGACGGTTCATAAAAGTGGTAATTGCAGTACCGTTTTACCGCAACGTATTATTATAATAATACTTTAACCACCGCACTCACTCAATGAGTGATCCCTACAGTGAAGGCTCGGTCGTTTTACATACAAGCTCGGGGGAATGTTTTATCGCGGCATTCCTGCTGAAGTCTCAGTAGGCTCAGTGCACTACTACTGCCGGTAAATCAGGCGCAAAACATCTAGAAGAGACAAACGAAAAGAAAAAAAAAACAGGGCAGAAGAAACAAACATCCGTGAGGGATGTCGTTTCCATGGCCTTCCACACGGGAACAAGTAGAGGTCCCATGGCCATGGGATGGATCGCTTACCACCATTCGGTGGCCCACCTCCAGGAACAGAAGCGAAATCATAGAGCACCAATTGTACCTAACTTCATCAACCTTCTCAGGAGAAACTGCGGCCAGCTGCAACATCCCCTGTGGAGAGGGCACTCGGGACAGCCCTTGGACGAGTGATGCCCAAATGTAGTCTGACAGGGATAGGGCCCGCCAGAATATGCCCCTGGGGGCATTACCGTGCCGTTACTCAAGCCCAAAATCAGTGGAGACAGCACGATTAGCCATGGCTCTTCATACGGCGCTTATGCATCTGAGCTGCAGGCTAGGCTATAGGCACGAATTCATGGACGGAAATCCGCCTAGATATGAAATATCTTAGACCAAATACGGTTTGCATGACCTCCGGTTCACATGCCACGCATTTGAATAATATATAATCTTGGCCAACAGTTTCATTTGCGTAACTATAACTTGGTTGAGATAAAGTAACTTGTATATTTCTTATAGAATAGAGGGAACCCGCGCAAGCTATCTCGTGTTATCATGTAGTGAGTAGCCGATATGTCTACCAATTCAGAAATGTCTGAACATTATATTTCTCACTACAGTATTATCTACGTTAGTTGGATGCTTTCAAAACACTGCATCAGAGAACCTCAAGAGCTACAACTTCATACGATTCAGGATAGCAAGTCGGAAAAGAAGCAGAAATTAATTTGGTAATTAGCGAGTAGCTACTTGAGCCCCACTGCATGGAGGCGGAACTGTCGACGCAGACGAGGCTTGTTGAGTCTGAGTCGAACATTTTTGGAGTCAGGAGTCGAAGTCGGAACTCTCTTACTCTAAGATTCGGAGTGGTTGAAAATGGACTCATTTCGTAAAGAACTGGGATCTGAGTCGGTGTAAGTATAAGGGGTTTTGGTGGTCCCAGAGTCGACACTTTCTGAACCCAGGAGTCTAAGTCGAAGTAAGACTTCGTCTTTCCGACTCCGCAGCCCTGATGAATGTTGAGAGAAACAAGAAACTCATGCATGGGGAGATCTTTACATTGCATCAAAACGTATGGGAACAGCATCAGGAAAATGGTCAGCAGAAGTAAGAAAAGACAGGAATCTCAACTGGTGGGACGCACGGAAGAAAGGCATCTGGGACGCGACTCCCCACCCAAAGCATAGGACGAACGAAGGCAACAGAAATGACCCTATACGGTCCATATTATGCCCCTGAAAATTACAGTATTCAGTAGCCCAACAATAGTTAACCATATTTTTACCAGATTTTGTAAACTTGCTACTATGGTACATTGCTCCATTGTATTCCTAAAAGATAAAAGCGAGGTCGCATAGCCTGCTATTAATAAGGTATATGAACAAAAAAATGTCACTTTTACGTCATAATAATATACTCATAACGTCATCTGTTTGAGGATCCCATGCTATGGGAGTGGAACCGCAGGGGGTCCCACAAGCTAGCTACCTACCTTATTAGCGTCACCTAGGCTACCTACTCATTTTGCGTCTTCCCTCACTTTGCTTCCATAGTTCCATTTACTCCTACTCTTAAACTTCAGTCGTTTTAAATTACACTCGATAGTTTCAAATTAAAGTTTAACTCATTTCGATAGAACGTAAATTATTAATGGATAAATTCCAGTCGCGGGAGGATAAATTTCCGCTTTCCATACTAAACATGTAACGAAGCCAGCTTAGTAGTCAACAACCATAAATTAAGTTGTTACAGTATAAAAAAACGAAATTTTAAGTTATTCGCTTAAACTGCCATTACGGTGAAAAGAAACACTTTTTTCGAATGCACTTACATTACTTTGAGGCAAAATAAAATTCGGTCACACTAAACTTTACTTTGAAAGTAATGCACCATACTTCTTTTATATCAAAAAACTTCATTTCTATTGATATGTATTTTGATCCTTCTGAATAATATTTCATTTCCTTTGAAATAAACGTCATTTTTTTTTAAACTGCACTTCACTTACCTGAATGTGGACATCACTATTTCCAACTACCTATGAGTCTCGCGCTCATTTCCAATGATAATATACAAGTCTCCGTCATCCAAAACGTAGCGTATATATTACCAAGCTACTTTTTTTCCTCGTACACGAGTGCACTGTGTGCTCTACCCTATGCTGAGAGCACACACCAAGGTCATCATATCATCATGGTCTTTAAGATAAACGTCACCATAGACGAGCTTTACCTCTCAGAGTAAAAAAAATTACGTGTCTACTGTATAGTATGCCACGAGATACTTATAACCCAAGTACAGTGTTTCCACATCGGATCAACGCGCATGGGCAAGACAATCCGAGTGTGCATGGGGTAATGGAAGGAAGTAAAGTAAGCACACAGAAGAGATGTCGTGAAAGTTCAACCGAGATAGGCTACGGCGGTAAACTACCGTATGGTATGGGTTTTCTTGGGAGCGAAAGTTCCCGTAATATAGTCTAAACTAATCATCTACTTTACTGTTCAATATAACACACATAAACAATTTGAGAATGGAAAAAATGTTGCATAGGCATATGAGACCCCGCTTACAAACCGAAAGCTGTTTATTACTTGTTTCTTAAAAAAAATAATAGACTAAATAGATAAGCAATTTGAGATATCATAAAAATTCATGGGCCTCTGAAGTCGGTCTGATCGAGGATCAACTTTGTTAATTAAGAACATTATTGAACCGTCCCTTGGTAACTCTTTTTATAAAACAACAGACAACCTAATTTCAAGAAACCGCACAAGCTTCATCGTTGTGCAAGATGACTGTCTGTAATTATGGAGAGAATAAAAAATTGAATGACTTGCAGAAAGCTTCGGAGGTTTTTAACTAAAGCTCAAATTTGGACACGTGAGACTGAAACCAGAAGCAACTCTGTATCCTAAGCGAATATACCACGGAGAGTATCCGAAGTTATCTAATGCCGCTCACCATACACTGACTCACAGACATCGAATTGATGCATATGATCTTCCGGTTTGAGGAAAAGCATCAACGCACCAGACAACTCTGGTTTAGTGCCGAAGCCGCGAGGAGCATATTCGATCTACTATCAATTTCTTTGAATAGTTCCCCTATAAGCTCATGAAATGACGGCTACCAGTCAACTAGTCCACCAAGTACTTGAATTGTTGAAAATAGCGATTAGTCCATCATTCATTCTACCCTTCAATTTTACCAAACAGGCTCCAATGGAAGTACAACTCAATTCATTTTTTACTAACAACCTATGATACCGTACCTGACTTGGGCATATATCGTTCTAAAATCTGTCCATGATCCCCCCTCTGAGGGCTTCACCCATACAGATGTAAGCGGCTATGCACATCGCGTTCATACATTAATTACCGTAAAACTCCTAGCCAACTTAGATTAGGAGGAGCGAGCATCATTCATCAGAATAAGTTTAAGAATAATTATATAAAATCCCTCTGGCATGGACCACACGATACCTTGACTGTACACTAGTCGCAAATGAGGCAGATAGTAAATTGATAAGTCCTCGATAAATCTGTTCCATTCAACGTACCGACTTGAAGCAAAAAATAAACTGTTCTTGGAGACGCAAGGAAAGTATCTATTGGAAAGAAACACGCTTGCGTTAGCACTGGCCAACGGTAAATTGCAAAATTTATTTTAGTCAATTTTTGGTCATTTTGCTGTCCCAATTAGCTTCAATTATCGTCGTCTCCACAGTTGGTATATAGCTACGAATTTGTATTTCTTGCTGACAAACCCATTTCTTGCATCACCGAGAACCGTTTATTTTTTGTTTGAGGTCGTTCTGTTGCCTGGAATAGACTTTATTGAAGCTTAATATATTTCTATTTACAATCAGCCTCATTTGCAAATTTCAGTGGACAGTCAAAGTATCGTGTGGTCCACGCCTCACGAATTCACGGGTCACGTGACTTCACAAGTATTACAATCTTGCAGTAAAACTAATTGGAAAACCTCACAGTAAAACTGTAGTTGCTAAAAGTTCGAGAGTCAATGCGGTACTGAAAAGGTACGGCTATTATGACTATAATACAGTACCCAACACATTAGATTTAACTAGGCCTATTAGTCCTACAAATCACCACTGAAATTTTGTTGGGTACGGTACTTTAAGTATACGTCATCATACCAGGCTGGCAGTTCCAACATTTATTCTCAGATACAGTATAAGTGTCTACGGCATATAGAAACAGCTAATGATATGTTGGCGAATGATATGTTTTTTCATGATCTCCACGCAAAACTGACAGTGTAATACCAGAAGACAGAGATGAAGGGAAGTTTATAAGGTAAAGGAAGACGACGACTCAATACACGGACGATTACAGAGTGAGGAAATAACAAATAGGAAAAGAACAGGGAAACACAAGATAAAACGAACAATACGAACAGGATATCAAAGTGGAAAAGGGAAGAAAGATACTCCAATTGCCTCAAGCTACACTGAGAGAAATGATATCAGAATACCAGCATGCCTTACTACTGGTCAATAGATACGGTACTTCAACCGTACTTGGCTTGACAGGCTTGTGCAAAAGCAGACTTGTCTTCGTGCTGAGCAATATCGCCAAGGCAGGCATTTGGACTCGGGGTACTTTACGGGAAACAGTACTGGTTTGGAGACAACACTTTCCTGTGTGTATGATGGAAGTGGCCTATGAGGTCATCCAGCGGGTGTGACTTCCAGTGACCTATGGTAAGCTCACCTAAGATAGGAGCTTATCCTACGCGTGTGAGATGCAAGGTTCCTACAGGGCCTAGGCTTAGCGAGCACTAGGTAGGTATGTTAATGTTTGAGTAGAAAACAGTGTATGACCTAACTCACGAACTTCAGTTAAAATACATTTTATCATTGCCTTAATAACACTGCTACCAATAGGCTTGACATCCACTAACGAGGCACATATGTACATTTACCACATTTACCACATTTAGGATGAATGCTATTTCAGCATGCTATTTTTGCTATGAGCCTCTTATCAAATTTTCTAATACTGTATTATTAAGTCATGCAAGCTAATAATGTCACTACCAGTAAATACACAATCGCTTTACAGACTCATTAGTTTAGGCCCTATCGGAATGTCATGAGACATTCAATATTATGGGGAGCGATATTATTATTAATTGAATAATATTAAATATTCATCCGAAGATTCCCATTATTATTAGATTCCGAAGTTTAAGTCTCCGCTTCCATAACAAAGGCGATGTCACAGAGGAAGAAAGAAGAAACTTATAGTATGACGATAGACGCGCGGAACCCATGCACGAGGGTGTTCCAACACAAGAACAACGCACATGGGAACACTAAGTCGGGAAAGAAGAAAATGAACAGAAGGAAGAAAGATCAGTAGAAGTATGAGAGGGGAAGAAAGCACAGTGGGCACGAAAGACAGACGTCCCGAAGGCCTAGCTATCGAAGATTCCCAATTGGGGGGGGGGGGGAGAGGGCACCGTTCGAGTGAGGGGCACGTCACCAGAGCGTTGTCCGCTCGACGCTTTAAGATATCAGTTATTTAGTAGAGATATTGGAATTTCCATTGCTAACTTACTGCAGTTGCATTACCGCAAGCCGGTAGAGAAACACGAACATCGCTTTCGGTACTCACCAAGTTGCAGAAGGGCGAGACTCAATGGGTTTGCTGTTGGCTGAATAAATTCAGTGGCTGAGATAAAATAACGACAGCTATGCTCTTATTGGCACAAGAAAATACAGAGGAAAATTATAAAAAATGGTAGGTATAAACTCACGAAGCGATTATGCATTTACACGTTCATTTAGTTTTGTCCATTGAGAATAATAGATATCGCACATTTACCATCCATCAATTAATATCGGTAATTAAAGTATTAACCTGACGTTTCAGTAATGTGCATATATTCAGTGTAAAACGTAGGTGTTAAGTCAAACTTTTTAAAATATATTTGTATTCCAGTTTCCTAATCTTCAAATATGGAATTTCTACAATATCTTGGAAAGGAATCAAATAGTTTTATGAAGTATGGATACAGTGTGTAGTATAATTTTATTGTAATAGTGACCAGAAATTTTCCTTTTTTATCACACTCGATAGGGAACAAGGACGTAAGTGTACAGAGAAGAATTCTAAATTTTAAATAAAGTTAGTACGGTAATATAGGTATATCTAACGGTTCTGGATCACAAAATGTTACTTTAAATATGAGACGAATTCGAAATCTGACTGAAACTTACTATAGGTACCGCCATAAGGTACGATCGAGTATGAGTAAATACGTATATACTATTTATATCCAAAATTAAAACCAAACAGTATTCGATGCTACGGTATTTCGCACAGAAATCGGCTAACTCCCAAACATTAGATGACTGGGTGCATATAAAGCCACCCCACCATGCTCCAGTCGGTAAATAAAATACCACTCCAACCAAGTTTTCCGAAAAACAGGCGCCTCCTGAAATTGGTGCGGTTTTTGTACTGCAATCAGCGTCACACGTACCTACTGCCCACATTATCGGGGCACACAATAAGCCCATTAAGGGGCTAACACGAGTATATTCATTCCATACTTGTCTAGTGGTTGCAAATTATTTGAACCAAATTGGTATATGCTTTAAGAACAATTTACTGAGAAATTACGCGATTTACTAGTAACCGTATCTCCCTTATATGACCATTATCCCTTCTGTGCCTTAATTAAGCCTAGCGTTTCGTTACTTTGGTGGCAATAGCACTATATATCTTTCGCAGTTGTATACAAGGAAAAAGCTCAAATACTACACATTAATATTCTGAAACTACCCTACCTACTTTACGACACATGTAAGTTATATATGCATAGATAGTTCATACCGCCCCGAGTTTCCAAGCACTTAAACATCAAATATACCTACTTCAGAATACATTAATTTCGTTCAGTTATAAGAAAAGAAAGTTACTGACACCACGTAATGTGAATTCTAAAAGAGACTGCAGCCTGCCCTGTTGCACTGCCGGGCGATAGGCAGATGAGAAGATAAGGCAGCCTTCACTGTAACTGATAACAAAAGTAAGCAGTCATTGGCTGCAACACAAGAATGTCAGTAAGATAGGAGGCTTATCGGAAAAAAACACATAAGAGAACATCTCGGAAGAATTGATGTCTTCTCCTATTAACAGTCTGCCTCAACAATGTCTCCTATGACAGGAATCTATTACAATTTGTTTGTACACGATAATACCAGTACGGTAGTATACATTTGAATTTTACGTAGGTAGTACTAAAATTAAACTAGTCTTTGAGTGTGCCAACTTCCAATACACTGTGTCATTTTGCTAAAGTATGATAGAGTGGCTTTGAGGGGACCCGAATTTCCACTTTGTCTTCTCTCTGAGAATGGGTCGATTGGTCTGTCCATTTCCCCATCAAATTATGTAATAATTTTGCTTGCGACGGAGTTAGCAGGGAGGTACGTCCATGCTTTGCGCATTCACTATTATAGGAGATAAAGCAAATCACGAGCTAATACGAGTTCAAAGATTACAGAAGCCAGTTGATTCTTACCGGTCGGTCATAGACGAACCGTTAGACATGAAAAAATTTCTAAGATGTCGTATGCATGATACGACGGCATAAATGAAGAACGCAGTGTCTATGTGACGTAACTACGTCATTCATGAACCAATAGCAGCGCTTGAATTGTTCACGTGATCGTACAGCCATAGACAGCAGCAGTACTTGACTCTTAGGTCCAAGTCGCCTCCGACACTGGCGGCCAAAATGAGAAAAATGAGATTTTCTCAAGAGCTATTATGAACATGTCCCGACACGGTCATGCAGGTAAGCGCCCAAGTGCGCCCCCGCCGCATCCAAAATACCTTCTCCGCAAGAAAAATATTAGGTAACTTGGAATTAAAAATTTTCGGTGGAACTACCGTGGCGTGTGGTCC
>LQNS02278169.1:430692-445373 GCA_001587735.2 Parhyale hawaiensis | reverse complement strand
ATGCAGGTAAGCGCCCAAGTGCGCCCCCGCCGCATCCAAAATACCTTCTCCGCAAGAAAAATATTAGGTAACTTGGAATTAAAAATTTTCGGTGGAACTACCGTGGCGTGTGGTCCACACATGGCCGCCTTTTTGAGCGGGGCATCCGCGAGTCTCAGGTGCTGCACGGTCGCTATGCGCGTTTTGGGGGTGGGACGGGAGACCTCGTTCTGAACACAAATCACCCGTACAGGGCGCGCTTGCCCGACCGTGTTCCACGATATTCCGCGCCTC
This sequence comes from Parhyale hawaiensis, assembly GCA_001587735.2. Taxonomy (NCBI): domain Eukaryota; kingdom Metazoa; phylum Arthropoda; class Malacostraca; order Amphipoda; family Hyalidae; genus Parhyale; species Parhyale hawaiensis. The sequence continues at coordinate 445,100 of LQNS02278169.1, read as the reverse complement.
CGCAGAAGTAGCAGTATACTGCTATTTTGGCCAAGACGTGGAATATCCGTGGAACACGGTCGGGCAAGCGCGCCCTGTACGGGTGATTTATGTTCGGAACGAGGTTGCCCGTACCACCCCCAAAACGCGCATAGCGACCGAGCAGCACCCGAGCCAGACGGATGCCCCGCTCATGAAGGCAACCAGGTGCACACCATACGCCGTACTTGTTCCACCGAAAGTTTTTACTTGGGACAGGGGGGAGGGGAAGAATAGCTCTTGAGAAAATCATATTTTTCCGTTGCCGACTGTTGGCCGCCAGCGTCAAGAGTCTAGTAGGTACTGTTGCGGTCTATGGTATAGCATTTAGTGCATCTCCTATGATGGCCACCGCCTAGCCATATACTACTGTGATGTCATGAACGTAGCGGAAATGAAGCTCTCCTATTCGTTGGCTTCTCGGGTATTTTTTTCCTTAATAAAAGTAGATCTGCTACTCCTTGGACCCTTACCTCTAGCGCAGGCACCGGCCGATCAGCTCCTCTACCCCCTCCGTCCTCCAAGCAACCGCGACTTCATATTACTGTTCTAATTATATCACAGTCTCCGGGGACCCCCTCGGAGCCGCTACCCACCGGTGAGTAGATACATCTTTGCAGTGGATATGATCCAACATCAAGACTGATTTTTAAATAGATAGCTACGAGTACGTACGGGCTCACGAGAAAATCTAGCTACAGCAAAACAGACTGCACAGAAGGTACCTACCGAACAGAACAGAACAGACGAACGATCATTACACATATTTCCATGAAAAACTTGTTACTAAACGGATTAAGATTGAGTTCAAATAATACCGGCATGAAAAATTGAAAACCTCTCCGTTGTGGAGAAATAATCTAATTTTTCTTTTTCTTATAAGAGTGAGATTAAAATGAAATGAAAATTATCTTAGGTTTAGTCAAATCACAAGCAGGACCAAGTACCTAGGAACAAGTAGCCCTATGCACAGATCAGTACACCCAAGGGTGTGAGCCACTTACAAATAACTTGAATAAAGTCGTAGGGCTAAAAAAGATAATTCAATTTCCATCCAACGGTGAGCTTTCATTCACACTCCGGAAGTGATCTTTCACTTGCCATCGCTAGTGTACATATAAAACCAAAAAATGTGAATTCAAACGTGCATGTAGGCCTATATGATGAGTTTGAGAACTAAGTACTCCGAGCATAAAGATAAAGACGTCCGGTGTGTGTATTTGACGCCAGAGCCGCACTGTCGTTCTTGCAACCTCTTATTTGCAAAGTACTTAATAACAACTTTAGATAAATTAAAGAAGACATTCACAACAGACAGAAAGAAAAAAAATTAGATACACGCACAAACTGCTCTCCACGGAGAATCAATCACCATGTCGTCTTGCTATACAGCTCTAATGTGAAGCAAGATAAGCATATTCACATACCTACTTTTTGATGAACATAAAACTGAGAAAGTTATAAGTTTGCGAGTCATTTTGCTAAGACTCCTGTGCGAAGCAAGAAATGCAAATTTGCAGATGAAACACACCGAACATGAAATTGAGAAAGTTCGAGATTGCATATACATCACTCCAGGGTCGCAGTAGGTATCGTCTCTGCCACGCACCTCAGGAAGTGACCTGATTACCAGGCAATAAATGAGCTAATAAGATCTGCTCAGCGGGGCCTACGCGACTACTTCAATGTCGTTCTAAAATATCAGTCATGTTACAATCTTCAATGTCAGGCCAAGGTTTCATTGCTGCCATGAGTGTTAGTTTATAGCATTATGATATTTATTGGTTTCGTGCTGCGTGTTGTGGCTGTTAAAAAAACCTTATTTTCATTTTAAGATGAAACACTTCAAGAACAAAACCGGTAGGTATTTACCGTAGCTATATTAGTACCAGTAACGTATAATTAATATCAATATCTTTATTAACCTGGTCTGCCCAATATCATTCCAAATATTAAAAATGACGCTGCATCCTCTCTAGACTTCTGACTGTACTCCGTTGCAGGAGTTTCAGCTTCGGAACAAGATCTGTTTTGGATCGTCCATTTGAGGAGTTCTGCTGTGCAAGGATTGGTTTTATTCATAGTAGTGTCATTATGACTGTTTTCACCCTGCTTTATGTTGCACGAGACTGTAAGTAGGTAACGTTATAAACTAAAAGGATAGGTGGCTAACATAATATAGGTAATATGCTCATTGCCGTTTCCAAATGGCAAGAATTTCTGAAGTAGCTAACACCGAGAGCTAATAAGCGCATCTCGGCGTCAGGCCTAGTAATATCACAGTCCGAGTTGAAGCCTTCCTACGTAATTCAAAGAGAGCAAGGAAGATGGTACATATGTGGGTAGTATGTTGAGAGAAACACGAAACCTACCACAGAGTGTTTCAAAATTCAATACTGGAGCAACGGGCATGGATAAAGCATGCCTATAGCAGCGTTTTGGGCTTCTCGGTGTTGCAAGATGCTTCATTTGGGTTGTATTACCTGTCCGTGGGAGCTCAAGCGTGAAGTTTTAATAATAATAATAACTGAATAATGCGTATCAGTAAGAGAATAGGCCTAGGTACCTATGTAAATAGAAGGAAACAAAGTTGGCAATGGACGAAAAATGTCCCGGAGGCCTGGCTACCTACGGAGGGTTGAGGCAATCTCTAACGTCGTGCTGACAGGGGGACGCGACTCAATTAAAAATAGGATGGCCAGACAGAACTATAAAGACGTTCCTATTCAAGTCAGAACACAAAGATAATCTTAATGTAGATTTACACAAACTACGTCAAAAAACTTCAATTACTTTCTCCAGAGAGTCGAAATCTGTATGTTTACCAAATAGACTGAGTTTTGGTAGAATTTACCTACATGTTAGCCCTATTGATTTTATGTTCAGAAAGTACCAATAGAAGTGCTTAATCCAAATCTGGATTAAGTTTATTGTCTCTGTGGGCCCAAACAAACACGTTTTTATCCTTTACCGCCGGTATTAAGAATAGAGCGTGGTAAGAATAACATTGTTTTAAATGTCCCAAACGAGGAAAGCGGGGCAGAAGAGGATCAAGTCAACGTATGACCCATCCTATGTTGCCTATTGCAGAGGAACCTTAACACTTCCTCGGCTCTTCCGCCATGCCAGCGACAAAAAATACCTTCAGTCCTCAGCCAACAGAAAATTATGGGACAGTTGACAAGACAGGAGCCTGAATTATACGCACAAGCAAACAAAGCTGCGGTGGGACGCGAGGAAGGGCAAGGAAAATCGATGTCCAAAAGTGCGTTGAAAAGCAACACTCATCGCAGCTGTGGGGAACATTCATATGACTCACGTGTGGTGTGAGTGACTCAACCCGCCCCATCCCTCACCAACCACGGCATGGTTATTCAATACGTGAATGTAACACCTGCGATGTGGCACATCATATTTAGAATTTATTCTTTGACCTGGCTAACGCAGCACTGTATGTGTGGACATGCCGAGATGGTAGCAGAATACACGAAGAGATTAATGTGTGGGTGACACTATCAATTATTTAATAATTTACCGGTGGCGTGGAGACGTAAATAGCAGAGGACTACTGAAAAGGTGATACCTACTAACATAACAGAAATGATATCCAAATATCTTCCTGCCTTTATGTATCATTTGCAAGGAGCGGTATAAAAATAGGCGAGCATCATTTGGAATGATGCGTTGACATGAAAGGAATGATGCATTATATCTGATTGTTTTTATGTAATACTGGCAATGTGCGGTACATAGCTACCTAGTAGAGGACCATAATAAATATATGAGCAAGTGAAGAAAAAATGACAGCAGATCTATGCCGCCTTTAAATTTATAAAAGAGTGGCATGATGCCGTAAACAATTTCTACGTGATGACTGAGAAGCGAAATGATATTTGCAAATCAACACAGATTTAAAGAGCTCGCTAAGCTTAAATTCGAAGAGCAAGATAGTGCCGCAGAGGTACGGTACGGGATCACACAACAGGGGAATCTGCAATTCCCGTTTAATACAAGCAGACCTGAAATTACTAAACTTTATCAATCACAATAAATTAAAATTAAAGAAAGCCAGATTTTCGCTCAGAATATAAGACCGGAGTGAAGGTATTCAGTTTTTAATTAATTACAATATGAGCGTTAACTATACCTAGTCAATTACACAAACAAGTTTCCATGGAAACGCAAAACCGTCACTGGCTTGCTTCGCGTACAAGAAACGTTCCGTCTTTGGGTTTCATAAGGAAAATGTGTTTGCATAAATAGCTCATTTTAACTACATTAATTTTAGTGCTCTGCGGGTATTTTCTCGAAGAATAGACACATTCTTCAGTGAACTCAGAGAAAGACGTTTACCTTCACAGCAGAGAGAGCGTGACATCATCAACAAGAGCAACGAACAGGTACCGAAGTCTTAGAAGTCATCAGCTTCGCCTGCCCTTCCGATGAACTCCAAGCAGGCCGGGCAGACGCAATAAGGATGTTTCCGAAAAGGTGAGAGACACATCCGACCATCCTGACCCTGTATGGGATGATACAACGGAAAATGTCCGCTCAAACCCGCGCCCATTCTTCCAACGAAATCAGCAACTGTACAGAAGACGTACAAAAAAGTCAGCTTAAGCCCGTGCCCCATGAGCTAATTAAGCTAAACCTGTGGTAGGAATGACACGGTGGAAAATGTTCGCTCAGACTTGCACGCAATATACTAATTAAAGCGACCCTGTATTGGCATAATGCAAACTCAAATTTTCGCTCAGACCCGCACCTCAAGTTCCAGCTAAACTGACCATGTAAAGAACTGGAACAATGGGGAATTTTCGCTGAGACCCGAACCTGAAATTCCAACGAAACTGACCCTTTATGGCACGGCAAGAAGAAAAATACCAGCTGAAACCCACACCCAACCTTCCGATCAACTTGACCGGCTGCAGGTGCAAAGAACAATTGCACAAAGAAGGTCTGGGCGCTCCCGCACCCAACCTTCCGATCAACTTGACCGGCTGCAGGTGCAAAGAACAATTGCACAAAGAAGGTCTGGGCGCACCCGCGCCCAACCTTCCAATGAAGCACTCGCCGACACAGCAAGAGAGGACCTCTCCATCACGCCCATTCCAGCAGGGAGCGTCCAGAAACCAGACATTGGCTGCAGGAGATAAAAAGAATTCGCCGGAAGTTGGTCGTGGCATGTGGCTATCGAAGCAAAACCAAGTCTGGCCGCGGCCGTCGTTGCAGAACATCAAGCGGACAGTCAATGTCAACGATAACCTCCGATCAAATCCAAAGCAACAAAAGCGGCCAATGCTCAGGATCTTGCTAAGCTTCCATTAAGGGACAAGTGAATGAACGTTTTTTGCAAAGTTCCCATTCCTAAGACGAGTGTATGAATGGAGGAGCGTCGCGAACCTGTGGCCCTGGCAGGACAAGTTTCTGCCAGTCCGGTTTGTGACCCTTTGAGTAGGTTAGCGAGACGGAGGTGTTAGGACTCATGCGACGGGCACATCTCTACTCCTTCTACAATGCCAAATTTCATGGTTAGTGCGACGAGCAGGCTTTTCAAAATTCACATAAATATCAATAATAAAAATTTGCTGCCTGGCTAAATTTTTACTAGTTGAACTTCATAATGATTTCGCTGGCTAAATTCGAGTCAATTTACGAATAAATTTGCATACATCGGTACTATAGTTCTCGATAGTACTCCCAGCCTCTTTGTACAGTCCTTCCATCTACATCGATACAAATAGCTAGTAAAAAATCCACACGAACAAATTAAATCCTCAAAAACAACCATCATTATATCTGTTTTAGCGACTGTCTGGGGGAATTAATAAGTTTATGTACATACCAACGTCTCACATGCACGGCTTAAATCTCAAGGCATAATTTTACAGATATCACTTACTATATCAACATTACGGTAGGTATGTGGTAAGCACGCCAGTTTATCATTAAACATGTACGACGATTTGCGAGTGCAGTCTTCGCCTAGATGATTAGCTTACCTACCAATCTAGCTAGGTACCTTTCTGTTGCAGGTATATGCATATGATGAGCGCGTTTGGTGGATTTGCGCGATCGATCGATCGCGCTGCGAGTTTGGTGGATGTTGTAGGTATTAGGCCGTAATTTCGGGTAAGTTGGACTATATTCGGGTTTAATGTCGGGTAGGTTAGGGGAGGCAAGGACTGTTTTTTTTCTTTGCCATTTAAAAATTTGAACGATCCACCAAACGCGCAGCGCGATCGATCGATCGCGCAAATCCACCAAACGCGCACTGCATCTCCTCCTCCCCTTCCTCCTTCGAAAGAAAAGTTTCTGGGGTGTTGCACTGCAACGGGGCTTAGCTTTTAAGCTTAAAACCGCGGCCCGCCGTTTTAAAATACTTATCGACAGAAAATAATTACCTACGTCAAGAAAATACTCGTTTTCTTCGCTCTTATTCGTGGTTCTGAATTGAAGAATATCTTTCCTATTTTTTGTGGAAAGAAAATGAAATTCAGTACCAAAGCTACACGTAAGGTGTACCTTGAACATCATTAAAACCTGGATTTCGTACTTTACAATCTAATGGCCTCACTCGTTCAGAAAAAAAAATTACATTGCATTTATGTGATATTTATAGGGGGCGGACGAGACTAACGAACCAAGCAACCAACCAACCAATTGTACCGGTACGAATTTGGCTGTATGACGTCAGCAAAGCTAGTCAACTGTCCACTAGTCAAAGGGTTTTAGCCAAAAGGGTTTGTTCAGCTCGTATAACATCGAAGATAAACGACTTAATCCCACCGCACAGCCGAAGGGCGCCTTAGCACACTGCAAGAAATTTGATAATCTAACTAATCGGTTTAAAATTAATGAACCGGTCTGTCGGTTCCCAGTTCTGAACTTCAATGAGGCTTTCGACTCGCCCTTTTGGATCAAATATCGGCTGCAAGCCGCAAACCGATTGCGTAGGCCTCAGATGTCTCAAGCATAATAGGTTTACGAAAACCGACCGAAGTTTGATTCAAATTCTGACGACTGAGTACCGGACAAATTGAAGCCAAGCGGATAAGACAAATGCCCGTAGTGTCTAGGATGCCTTAAATTACTTCATCTAGGAGAGATATGCACTGAGTATCTACGTCTAGTGAGTCTTCTCAGCCACCAGACACAGCTAGGATGTGGCATTCCAGATAGGAACATCGGTTACCTATTGAGTAATTGAAGCCTTCGTTTTCACCTCCAAGGCGATCTAATAGAGGAGGAAACAAGGGACATTACGACAGGCTGATAGAATCGGGAACCTATGCACGGTGTTCCCTCATATGTGAACAGTAACAACGAAACAAGAGAAAGAACAAAGTACGAAGTGCTCAAGAAGAAAGAGCACGCATGGCGAGTAGGAATATGTACGACTTATTTATTTAAATGTGCACAGGGATCCATCAACATTTCAAACGGTGTTTTCAGAAACTCGTAAGACTTTTTGTTTAAGTATAGCTACATTTGGCATACATTTACCTACTGCTCTAGTGTTAACGACACAAAATATTATGAGGGACTACCTAAAGTTATCTTTTCTTGTAGATCGTTCTTTTTTCTCCTAATCACTACAAGGTGTATGTATAATACGTTAAGCAAGTGCTTTAAGCAATAATTTTCTTCCAGATTACATTTAGATTGGCCATGGGACGCTGGGCGGTCTGCCAAGCCCAATCCCGGAGAGGAGATCACGATTCGGTTTCGGTCTGCGCTGGGCCACGGCCATCATAAAACACAGATAGAATTTGTAATGGCAAGAGCGGTTTGCGTAAAGTCGTAGCCTACGTAACAAGCTTGTGAATATGAATTCCAACAGGTACGCGGATTGTAAAACATATACTGCATGGCACGGAACCTGTGAGTGGTTTCCAACCTTTCCTTTTCCTGGCACCAGTGGAGAAGCTTTAATGTATTCTCGCACTCCAATCAAATTTCATAAACCATATGAAGAGGACAAATGAAATATAGCTACAATATTTTTTAGCAATAAATTCAAATTAATCTTTGCATAACAGTAATAAAACCAGATCTCGCACAACCTAAAACGTCATCCCGTACCCCTGGCTAGGAACAAATGCCTTATAGATAATACATTTTCTTAGACCACAATACAGCATATTGTCAGAAGATGATGTCTAACCTTGAAATTGCAGTTAACCCTATACTGTCGCTGGCCTTTTTAAAGAAGGGTTGAAAACAATGATATCAGAACCTACAAGCAACCTCCAAAAAATTGGATAGCTCAGGGTTAATTTTATTTTATTGATTTTGCGATAACACGCGACGACAGTGGTTTTCGTCGAAGAAATACGATGGAATAGGACAACCCAGTAGGAGAACAATACATACAGCCTGGTAAAATAGGAGTTATGGTACAACCTTTGAGCTAGCAACGCTGCACAGTAACAACAGGAGCGACAAGAAGAGCAGCAGCACAAGTAAGGTACGGAGCTGCTGGGGGTGGGAGGGAGGAGGAGAGGGGGACCAGGTGAGAGGTGAGGCTCCACCTGAGCGTGGGCTGTCTTGCTGACGCTGCCGGCCCGCAGCTGGCAGGACACGGGCCCGCAGCTGGCAGGACACGGGCCCGCAGCTGGCAGGACACGGGCCCGCAACTGGCAGGACACGGGCCCGCAACTGGCAGGACACGGGCCCGCAACTGGCAGGACACCGGCCCGCAACTGGCAGGACACCGGCCCGCAACTGGCAGGACACGGGCCCGCAGCTGGCAGGACACGGGCCCGCAGCTGGCAGGACACGGGCCCGCAGCTGGCAGGACAAGGGCCCGCAGCTGGCAGGACAAGGGCCCGCAGCTGGCAGGACAAGGGCCCGCAGCTGGCAGGACAAGGGCCCGCAGCTGGCAGGACACGGGCCCGCAGCTGGCAAGACACGGGCCCGCAGCTGGCAGGACACGGGCCCGCAGCTGGCAGGACACGGGCCCGCAGCTGGCAGGACAAGGGCCCGCAGCTGGCAGGACAAGGGCCCGCAGCTGGCAGGACACGGGCCCGCAGCTGGCAGGACACGGGCCCGCAACTGGCAGGACACGGACCCGCAACTGGCAGGACACAGACCCGCAGCTGGCAAAGTTTAAAAACAGTTGAACATTTAACTAACCTATCAGGACGTACGATAATCGCAGAATCACGTACGCGCAAGCCAAAGCCCTATTACTGGAGGCGCAAGAACTCTATACAGGTGCATATCATAAGGTGGCTTATAGTACTATTGTTACCTACTATTATTGTAGGTACATCCAGTTTAGCCACCGTAGTCGCAACTCAGGCGATTCAACAGTATAATTCATGTTTTTTATTTTACTGTTTATTTCTTTGTTTGTTTGTGTGTGATGGACATTGTCAGCCCTAAAATCGTATGGTGGCTGGAAGAGTGTTCACTTCGCCTCCACATTGAGTGACATAATCTAATGCGATTACGTACCTACCTTTGCCGTGTCATGAACTTCAATCCTGAGCGGTCTTATATGCACTACCTACTGCGAATCGAGCCACAGGCGTTAATAGCAATCCGAAGCCCGCTACTCTTGAGAAGGCCGAAGAGTCTATCCAGCTGCAGCATATGCTACAATAAGTGCAAGCGGAAGTCAGCCCATTTTGGTAGCATATTATTGAAGAGATGGGATATCGAAAAATTTATCTTTGTAACTGAATTATAACAATAACTAGTAGGCATATAACGTTCATTATTAGGCTATAGCATCAACTATTTTTTCCTACTTTAGCAAAACAAGTACCACAAATTCCCCGAATGATAATCTCACGGCACACGACCAGGTAACTCTGACTTCATCGTGTCTACAGAACCAAAACAAAAGCAGAATCCAGGTGATTATAGCCACGGCAGCATGCACGATAAAAATTATCCTCAGAGTCTCGAACAGTATATAGCTACCTAATATGATATCCGCTACAAAGGTAAATCCTTCTCGCTCTTTTTACTCCGTGCTTCTTTATGTTTCGAGGGTCAATCTACATGAAGAGCGTTCGTCAGCGTGCGTTCCAATCGATTGCATCTTCAGACCTTATTTTAAATACCTAAATATATTTCTATAATGTTAACTTTTTAATTCCAACTGTTTACTATCAAGTTATCTTCACTGTCCACTCATTTCAGTTTCGTGGGTTTAAAAAAAAAAAAAAAATGGACACCACCACTTTAGCCGTGTGCTGATAATACTCAGCTCATCGATAGCGTGAACTATTATTTTTAAATAGCATTTCCCATCACAGTTGATCTGTTCTCACCGAGAGTTAATGCTGCCATCTTTAACTTAACCTTTATCGCTACGGAAACTTTGCTCTTTTATGAGGTTCTAAAAAAAGCTCATAGAAGACACTATCATTGTAGTCAATTGAGCTCACCTACAGTTTAGATCAGTCGTAGATAAAATACTATCACTGACTTCAGGCAGGTTGTTCAATATATTGTCCAAATTTCCAGAGAAAGAAACAACGCACTGGTTTTAATAATTAAAATTTCGATGCGGGACATAGGTACCTATACGTTCCGTCAGTATCGAAAGGGTTAAGGGTCTGTTCACACGGTAGTCACATGAACGCATTCCCCCAACTCAGCGACCGAACGCGTTGCTGTGTCCGTTCAAACTGCAGAAAAATTTGCAGCTTTTTGACTCTTAATTCCCACCAAATTTGAAAAGGCATCCGAAATTTTACTAATGACACTTTCTAAGCAATCTGACTCGACGGCAAACATTTAAACAAAATTACATAAGAAAACAATTTGCAACCGGCTACAGGTCACAAAGCACACCCTAAATATACACCTATAGCAAGATGAACTGAATGTTGTCGGTAAAGCAAGGTTCAATATCGAACGATTAGTTACATATAGCAAATCAAACGTAACCCACATCTATACCGTGCCTTACCGTTCAACATCATCCGAATAATACTGAGGATAAAATGCAGCTACAGCGTGACCCGCTCCTGACAACATCACGCCACTGCATATTCCAAGAAACGTAAACTTTACATAAACATAATAAATGAATTACGTCCCAATCACGATAAAAGATGGAATGTGGAGCACAAGTGTTCCTTTCAGGGCAGCAGCACACAAATCGAGTACAGGGAGAAACGATGCCACAAAGCTGGAGATGCAATAGACGATATTTATTACTGCTATACCAATATTATATATTCGTATTTGAATTCGGCCTCTTATAAAGCGATCCAAAGAGAGCTAGAAACCGACAGACATGTCCGACAAACAAAAGAGGAGGGCATGCGTGAGAACAGCAAACAGGGACAAACGAGGAAGAGCAATAAAAATAGATCAACAAGAACAAAAAAAAAAAAAAAAAAAGAAACTAGAGGTTGACGCTCGTCTCTAAGGTGCAATGGTATCCTATACGGGGCCTTCGTGGGGGCGCGGATCCCCTTACCATTGCACGCGCTCTATCGACAAGAAGCTGCCCACATGTTAATTAAAGAACATGTAGCTAGGTGCGTGGCAAGTGATAACGGGTGAAATGTCAATTTTAGGATATTTCTTAGCTAGCGATGAACAAGACTCTAGGTCATACGTAATCTTGCAATAAAGTGTTTAGAGTAAGTCAACACGAGACAGAAGCAAAATCAGTACGTAGCTACTGAATAACCAAGTTTCGGAACTTTACTGGATAGTGGCCGCGATGCGTCCCCAGGAAACTTGAGGGCCGTTATCTCATATAATGTAGATTTTTAGATCAAGTTAGCACATACCGGTACGTCCGTCTGTACGTAATGCCCATGTAATATATAGTGCGATAACTGCTGATGCCTGTGCTTGTGACACGTCTCTCCAATAGATTCCACTCGTTTTTGCGTCGACTGCCCCCTCTAGCACTTGACTTTTGCATCAATGTACCTAAACGGAGTCTACTGGGATGCAAAAGGCAAGTGCTAAACAATGAAGCGGCCGCCGACTCGAAAGTAAGTGGAATCTAGGGGAGAGACGTGTCGCAAGCACTGGCATCAGCAGCTGTCGCATTATATGTAATATGGGCGTTACGCTTTCAGTATTAGATAGCTCGAGCACATATGGTATCCAAAGAGGTGTAATATAACAATAGATTTTTTTAAACTCGATGCGCTTATTTTTTTGAAGAGTGTTAAATTAGCGGTACCAATAGGTACGTTAACCCTATTTGTACAAGGGTGTAAGACATCGCTACAAAGGCTTTTTCCCGTAGAATTACAATTGGAATAAGAACCCGTACAATAGAAGTTTTGCAATACCGTAGATAGGTACATCAATTTATGTTTCCAGCGTGTTCGAGGATCATTAAGTGTCAAGTTATAGACTTGGACTACCTACACTTCGGGGGTCACTTCCGAGGAAAAATTTCTATTTTTCTCTTAAAACGGTTCGCTACGTCTATTCCGTGGGTGTAGCAACTGAAAAATATACAGCGTGTATACGGTTATATGCATAATTGTTTGAGCCCTCAATCCTACGATCAATCATAGAAGTTTCACTGATTTAGCGCTTCCTCATGTATACCACATCGATTGACCGTTTACCGCAAATAACAGTTTCCATTCTTTAATTGAGCTTTGATTAGGTATTGTTACGGTACCTACCGCAGCCAGAATTGCATGCATGAGAGAAACAAGATACAAGCGCAGAGGAGCACACTCAGAGCAATCTCTGTCGCGAAAATTTCATGCTTACCTTTAAAAAGATACATCCAATGTGACTCCTGTTTCGACCGACTCTTTTAAAGGTATACCGGTAAGTACATCTTCCGCTATTAAGAATTCTCTATGAGCAGAATGCCAACGAAATTATTCTAAAATCCTCGGGAGAAAAATCGGCCTTGAGGGGTGTGGGGGAGACTCCACAAGCCAATTTAGCCTTAACCCTGACCTTGCGTTAGTCGCCTGCAATGAAATGAAATTTTGAAAATCCGCAACCTGCTGAGGTGAGAGAACAAAGATAGGTAGGCATTCAGGTCATCATTCTATGGTGCCGACTGAGCTGCTCCTATCCTTCCCTACTTTCACTGAAAATCATTGGCGAGCCCTTCTGATTCTTCTTTTTGACAAGCTGTTCTACATTGCCGAGTTTCGTGTTTGAATATCTTGCATTTGGTACGATACCGTACACCTCGCTTTTTCGTAGGTATTAAGCAACGAACTACCTATCTATGCAGAGAAAGAGCAATTGGTATTGGTATACGGTGTGTACCATACAATATATATATATATTTATATAGAGTAGCGGGCTTATTCTTTCTGGAGTCTTATCACCTTATGGACGTGTTTGCTTCAGTCTATAATATCCAATCTAATTAGCTTTATACTAATTTAACAAGAACTTCAATCCCAAGCGTTCAGTTAACACTCGATCCAAAGTGGCGCACCAAATGCTCAGGAATGAAGTTCCGGAGAAGTTAAAGCTAACTGGATTATTGTTTCGTTCGAAGGGAGTGAATCACACCCGCCGCAAATTGCAGCTCGCCCAGTGCGAGACACAAGTGTGATTCTCCTCTCCGCTGTTTATATCACACATGCTTCTACTATTTTTGTTGTTCATATCTTCGTATTATGTGACAATTCTGCGTAATACATTCACCATTATGATTGACTTTCTCTTCTACGGTATATTCCTCGGCTGGCATCATACCTACAGCTTCTTCTTGCTTTGGTAGGTATAGGCTATTTGTAGGTAGCTCGGATCTTCGCATCAGGTTGTAAACCTGCGTAATACATACACAACTGTGACTCGTATTCTCTCGTAGCTTCATATGCTGAAATCATTTACCTATACATCGTTTATGAACGACGACGACTGTTGCTTAAGCCTACGTCTAAATCGTAACGGCATTAAACTTGTCATAGCTTCCCTCCCAAAGAAAAATGCACTTTGTTTCCCTCCCTTGAGAGTCCCTTCACTAAGATAGGTAGGTAGCTATTTCAATAAGACGGTTCCATACGGTGATCAAATTCTTAATGTTTTAACTCCTTGGCTCAAATCAACGAGTTGTCTCAGCTCCGTGTCCGACTACGCTGCGGTGTCCGCCGTTTGAACAGGACAAATGCGAGAAGATTATGCCGTAAATTTTACAAGAGCCACTTGCTGACCAAACTTGACGTCTAATATTTTGGTAAACATATACCTACCTATTTAGCGGTGCTTACTAGGGTTCAAGAAAACATAGGGACGAAAAGATGAGAAAATTTGTTCATATGACGATTGTGTGAACCAACCTTCACTCTGTCTTATAATGGCAAACGCCATCATTCAACCCACCGGCTTCTCGACCTCCCACAGGACCCCCCACACCATAACCCCCCCCCCCCCCCCCCCCCCCCCCCCCCCCCCCCCCCCCCCCCCCCCCCCCC
>LQNS02278169.1:395114-416268 GCA_001587735.2 Parhyale hawaiensis | reverse complement strand
AAAAAAAAATGGAACAAAACAAAAATGTGAAAACCACTACCATTTTTTTTGTTCTAATTTTTTTTTCTGCCGGTCATTTTCAGGGACTGTGCGGTACTACTTGGCTTACAGTTTAAGCCTAAGTACGGCTTTCTAGCACTGCTATTTTTCACACAGGAAGTTTTTAGTGCTAAGTGGACGGCTTTTAGCATGTTGGACTGGAACTAGACATGTTACCCTATACCTACAACAGGATAGGAATTTCATAACAATGATAGCTGACGCATTGGGATGTTTCGCCCAACTCGTTCTGAGTACATGGGGTGGCACACAACCACGGGTAGCTACGTCACTTTCACTAGCTAGAAACTTTAGAAAGTAATTTATCAAATATTACACGCGGCAGTTCCGCAGCGGTACAAACACTATTTACCACAATGAGGTGACAATTATAAAAGTTCATTAGCTAAAATTTAGTTACGGAACAACAGAAGGATCAGTCACCAAGTTCAAAGAGCAGACACTGTGGAGAACGAGGAGCAGCGTACTCGGTCTCCAATAAAACAAGATAGACTGATCAGCCACTGATAACAACACAGTACAATAAAATGGCATAAGCATACATGAGAGTGGACTTACGAGATCGGCCAGTAAAGCATTGAAGCAATGGACAGCCTCGTCGTGCTTGTGCTGCTGCCTCTCCTTGTCACGATCCCGGAGGTGTGCAGAGAGCTCCTTCTGTACCTCGGCCTCCCTCTTACGGAGGCTTTCCTCTATGCGGCGCTGGCGCTCAGCACCTTCCTCTTCAGCACGGCGAGCTTCTTCCTCTTCATTTCCTGCAAGTCACAATATGGGTTTAGCAAGTCTTTTTCACTTGATACAAGACGCTAAAGCTGCATTTGACCGTGTTCACCATTACTCGCTCTTCAAGTGTATGATCGATAGACAAATACCCCATTACATCGTTAAAACTCAGAAGTGCTTTGTGAAATGGGGAACAGCAATGTCATCAGCGTTTGGAATGACTAATGGTATAAGGCAGGAAGGGTTACTCTCCCCGCTTCTCTTTAATATCTTCATTGACAATATTCATACCCAACTGAACGCAGTCGAAGTAGGGTGCCATATTAATGGTAAGGCAGTAAATGCGCGAAGCTATGCTGATGATATTGGTTCTTGCTGCTCCCCATTCCAGCAAACTCCAGAGGAAATATTTTGTACAGTGTTTCTCGGGAGCCTGAGTTAAGTTTTAAATTCAGACTGAACTCCGACATCTGGAGCAAGTAGGCTTCCGACTCCCCTCCTCAAATCTTCAAACTCCACAGCCCTGGTAGTAGCCAAGTGAACTTTTGCCTCTCGACAGCACATCGCATTATGGGCAGTGCATATAAAATCTTACCAGACGAACCTACTAAGTAGCAGTGTGTTCTTGAGGCAACCGTACAGTTAATTTATGACGTCAGATCTGACTGCGCATACGGCCTTACAAACCTTCAGAATTGTGACGTCAAGCCAATAGGGTGACGCCATTGTGGAACTAGCTTCCCAAGATTCCTCGTTGCAAAAGGAGTGACGCTATTGGCCTGACGTCACAATTCTGAAGGTTTGTACGGCCGTGTGCGCTAACACTCAAATCTGACATAACTATCTTCTGTAAAACTGTGGGTAATGCAGATATGTACGTACCTTCGTCTTCTGCATCAGCAGCGGCTTTTTCTTCTTCCTCTTCCTCGTCCACGTGATTGTTTTCATCACGAACAGCCGCCGCCTCCTCGGCAACTTCTCCGCTCTCTTCACCCTGAGGTCACATTACATTAGATGGATTGGCGCATACAGTCCGGATTAGTTAAGGTCTACCTAGCAACATCACAGGGCTCCACATGAGACGAAAACCCTACGTTTCAGACCACTTACTCAACGTTTTATCTGGAAAAGCATTTCAGTACAAAGTCAAGAATTTTTATTATACAATATTTTATACTGACTATGTGTAACCTGTGAGCTCTTTACTTATACCATTTTTTTCTCATCTACTTTCAATCTTGACATACAAAGCTATGTGCCAGACTGCACTTCCATATTTTTTCAATCAGATTTTTTATGACAGTACTTTTCTACTAACTTTATTGGTAACCTCAATTTTCTTTTTCCTTTTCTTTTCGGAGAGTTAAATTATATTTTGAAAACAGTGTTTACAGCAAAGACATGTTTACGTCTTCTCCCCCATCGCTATATAATAATCAACTCATTTTTACTCTGCCGTATATAATAGTATGACTAGAAGTACAGTGAAACTTCAACTATTTTGTAGCATGAACTTGTGTAAAAAGCGTTAAAACATAACGCACGAGTAAAACAAACAAACGATACATACAAAATGGTATCTATCCCATGCTACCTGTCAGAAAAGTAAATATATACTCAGTAACAATCCAGTCAGAAAAAGCCAAGTCATTACCTCACACTATCCAATACGCTCTTTCACAGAACATTGGACAGTATTTAAAATTTCACAACTGGGAATGGCACAGAGAACAAACTATGTAGTAAACAGCACTCCTAAACCACT
Source organism: Parhyale hawaiensis (assembly GCA_001587735.2). NCBI lineage: Eukaryota > Metazoa > Arthropoda > Malacostraca > Amphipoda > Hyalidae > Parhyale > Parhyale hawaiensis. The sequence goes on along the minus strand of LQNS02278169.1, from coordinate 413,720 downwards.
TACCTCACTTCGATGATTTTCTTCTTCCTCTTCCTCCTTCTTTTTCTTTTCTTCTTTCTCTTCTCGATCCTTTTCTCTCTCCTTGTCTTTGTCTTTATCTTTACTCTTGCGTTCCTTTTCTTTATCTTTGTCCTTCTTATCTTTCTTCTTCTTCTCACGATCTCTGTCCTTGCTTTTCTCCCTCTTCTTCTCTTTAGTATCTCTGTCTCGGTCTCGGTTTCTCTCGCGATCACGATCACTACGGTCGCGATCGCCATAGCGGTCACGATCACGATCTCTGTCGCGTTCACGATCCCGATCGCGATCACGATCTCTGTCTCGATCACGGTCGCGTTCGCGGTCGCGCTCGCGTTCACGTTCTCTCTCGCGCTCCCGTTCACGTTCACGCTCACGTTCGCGCTCACGCTCCCTCTCGCGCTCGCGGTTGCGCTCTTCCTTCACCTGAAAAAAGCAAGCAATGGGAACAATCAATAAGCCAAAAATAACTTGGCGTATATTAGAGTAAGATCTCGTCGCCATAATATAGTTGTATCAAATGACAATTGGTAGCCCCGCAAGAAAATCATTAGCAGCAATGCGCGATAAAAATATAAACTAAGCACATGCCGCAGGAGCAAAATTACCCACAGGCCAGGCTACACGCGGCAATCGCGCGCAACAGGTTAGCTTAGAGCGGACCGAAACCTATTCTATGTCTACTCTATAAGATTAGGCATCCAATCGCTGGCACTGAACCAAAACCTAGGCTTTGTGTCCTCTATAGAAATGGGCCTTCAACTGCTCAGAGGGAACTAAAATACTAAGTTTTTATCTCCTCTATGGATAACTTTCATATTGAATAGTTTGAGCCTTCGTTTCCACAACTAGGGCGATATCAGAGAGAAAGAAGGAACGTATAGAATGTCAACAGAAAAATGGAACCCATGCATGGTGTTCCTACACAGGATCAATGCGCCTAGGAAGAATAAGTGGGGGAAACAAAAGAGGAAGAATAAAGGAAAGTAAGATCAAAAGTATAAAATCGGAAGGGAGCAAGGTGAGCACGAAAGACGGACGCCGCAAAACTTAGCTAAGGGCTAAGGTCACCTACAGGGTTATCCTGGGGTTACTGTACCCATAACGGAAGATGGGCTAACCTCAACTTATTGCTTATAGCAGATCCTATGTGTCCGAGGGGGACGAGTGGTGCGGCGTAGATAACAGTTTGTGGTTAGAAGATGCTTCAGGAGTGAGCTTGGCTAAAATCGGGTTCACACCTCACAAGAGATTTGCACCAGACATGGCACTTCTGCTGTTCCGCTACAAACGATCGTCCGAACTACTGTATCCATCAAGAAGTACAAGTACCGCAAGCTGATAGGCAGGTAGACCGGCAATAGCTCTCTCTCTTCTCTTGTTGGACTCGAAAGCATGAGGGCGGATGTGACCGTATTTAACTGGTCTAGAAGAAAGGGAGTCTTGTGGGGCCGGAGGGTGCGGTACAGCAGCAGCAAATCGAGCGGTTGTTGCGATTGCGTTAGTGCTCTACCCACCCTCTTGCCCTACCGACCTACGACACACCGCATTACTAACGTTTAGAAAGAAACAAGTGGAGCAAACTCACCTTGACAAGATGCTCGCGGAACCAGTCCTCCCTCTGCACGCTGCTCTCGACAGCTTTGTAACGGGAGTCGCCCTCCAGCTTACGTTTGGCGTCCGACCAACGAGCGTGGCGGTCGAATTCGTACTCCTTGAGCAGAGCCATGAAGTCCTTTCGTACCTACGGCACCAGCAGCAAGTGTCAGTAGCATGTAAAGGTGATAAGTTTACGATTACTTAAGGTCTAATTGTGGAATGGAAAGGTGCACAGCCACTGAAGGAGGAACAACAGGGCGGGCTCTGCAAAGAACATATTAGATCTTTCACGAACACAAACACAATAAAAATCTGTTGGAAGAAATCGTTATTAGTCTGAAATGGAAGTACATTTAGCTCTTTTTTATTTTTGTGTCCTAAATGCAACCCTACTTTCTATCAATTTCAATATAGTTGCACAAGTGACATTTTCTATCAACTGTAGTTTGGAGACTAGATGACTTTTTTGACAGTAACTAAAGAAAAAGTACTAATTTGCTGCCTGAAATCTTGCAGATATAATTAGGACATTAAGCTGACAACAAGAGACGCTACTAATTACTTAAAATCTACCAGCATTTTTCCTGTAAAAAAAATTGCTTGAAATGTTATGAAGTTCTTCAGACACACCTTAAACGTTACTGAACTTTTTATACAACACTTGATATATCAATTGACCTATTCCTTCAATTGTAGAAGTTCTATATCGAACTCCATTTCGAGGTTATTGTGATGATACATAAATATTAATATGTTCAAGACTTGAATGAAAAATTTTAAATACAAGATGAAATCTAGCACGAGAAAATAAACATAGGCTCGTTAACAAACAAGATTTACTACTTTTCATCAGCATAACGTTACGTCTTCTTTAGCTTGCTCGTGACAGTTGTTCCTAAAACTATTACCACTAGTAGTCTAAGTCAATGTTTTCTTCTCAACAGCCTCAATACTTGCTCAGTCTAGCACTAGTTTTGAAGTGTGCGAGGCTCTAACTTTAGTTATTTGAATAAGAGAAAATAATAAAATATAAAATCAAGAATTAAACCTAACTCACATTCTAGCAAGGAACAGCTTAGAGCTTGAACTTTTTATTTTGACTAGCATAGCATCCAACCAGTGACAGAAAAAACAATTCGTACGGGCCTATTTTTTTTTTTTTTTTTGAGGAGATAGCGACTTTAATAAACAAAAAAAAATACATCTCATACGGGACTACAGACGTTCTGAGATGGTAAGTATATATATTGCTATGAAGACAGTTAATAAGAAGAGATGTGATTTGTCAGTACCCAGGAACAAGGCAGCAGCAGCCGCGACGCTCGTCCAATGGACCAGAAATGATCGATCTTGAGGAGGCGCAGCCGTGTCGGTTTGGTCAGGCAGCGGCAGCTGGCGGTACAAAGCTACTCAACTCGCGACGTAAGCTGGAGAAGTGCGGCTGATGGACAATACATGTGCGTGTAAGCCTTGGTGCGTGAGAGACACCGAGGGACAGGATGGCACTGCATCAGGGGATGGTATTCCTGTCCTGTATTGGTTAGCTTAACTATACCCTACTCAACTTACAACAGAGCACTGGGCCATGGGATGGTGGTCCGGTCCTGGATTAGTGAGCTTAACTATATCGTATTCAACTTACATCGGTGCACTGCATCACGTGATGGTACTGCGGACCTGTATTGTTAGCTTAGTACGTCGGTGATGCGTTAGTTAGCTAAGCAATACCGTACGTTAGACAGAGCACCAAGCAGCTTACATAGGTCTACATCGGACCACTGCATCATGGCAAGGATCACTGGTACAGTACTGGTTAGTTTAATAATACCTTATATCAGCTGGCAACATCCATCAGAAGACGGCAGCATGCTGATCTGAAGGTACTTCGGTTTATAGGTTACCGGCTCGAATGAGTTTTACATGGTTCAGCAGCTACGTACCCATTTTCCTTGCACCGAAGTGACTGCAAGGCTGTCAGAGCTATTCAAATCTTTAGAAGCGCTCCTTTCGACTTATATACTTTCAGTGTACCACGAAGGCTCCACTCAACAGATGTAGACTCTAATTAGGCTGAGAAATGGGTTGCTAGCATAATTACCATACCTGCAGCGTATGTACTGTGACAGTTCCACGTAGCAGCTGCAGACGCTAAACTGACTGCGGCTGGTTAGGATAATTACCTTCAGTGTATCGTGACCCGCACGTAGGCTAACAGATGCAGAGAATATAACACTGCTGAGGGAAAGTTCGCTACGACGTCCTACCTTGACTGTACCCCCGGTACTTACGCTCCACAGAAGGAAGTGATGACTTGAGTGAGGGAAATCACTAGCTGCTCTATCTACAGCAGGTTCGTCTAGTTCAATAATAACATGGGCTGCTCTCGAGGGCAATGCTTCTATGCAAGACAGTTGAACAATAATTAACTAGACGTGTGACAGCCATGTTGCTAGAGCACATAGTACAATTAGTATAAATTCAGCTATATATCGTCTTGAATATAAGTTTTGCTATATGCCTAAAATAAATGTTCCTGATCATAAGTTGAGACCAGTTGAAAAAGAAAATACTGTTTTTTTCATAGATCAGCTTCAAAATTGTTGAACTAAACTTTACTCATTGGTAAAAAAAATAAGGGAAAACGAAGACAAACTATTTGTCTAATCGACCTTACTAGAAAATTACATTGTAACAGAGGTGCTTACTAGCTGACCAAAAATTAAGACCAGTAACTTGAGTGAAAAAATTCTTCTTACAACGATGTTAAAGTTGCTAATAACCTCAAATTTTTGGCGACATACTGGAATGAGTGTTTCCAAGACGGTTAAGGAAAGATTGCTCCAAGCTCCGAAGATCATTCACGTCTCATATTGTTGTCTCTATCCGTAAACTTTCTGTACTGTCCCTAAACGTTCTCTATTGGAGTCAAATCTGGGAAACATGCAAGGTGAGGGGAAAGTGGGAATCATTCTCCTGAAAGAAGGTCTTCTTTAGGCGGTCATTGCGGATTGATGCATTATCCTGTTTGAAGAACCATCCATCACCAAACGTTGGCGTTCCATCGTCTTAGATGCTCTTAGCAACACGTAACATAACCAGCCGCTCTTTGACGTCCTTCCACAACCTGAAGTTCTATTGCGCCTTTTGAAGAAAAGGCACCCCACACAATGACGGAAAAGATTTCACGGTGTAACTCATAGCCACGTCAGTAGCATTGAATGCCAGAAGGACCGTTAATTTTTTCTTACAATCTGAGAAGAAAAGGTCCCGAAAGGCAAGGTCCCATTATTAGTGCTCCCAGGCAAACTCGACATTGTCTACTTTATAATGTGGACGCGGTCGAGGCCTTTATATTTTCTAAACCCATTTGCCTCAGGTGTCACCTAATGGTTATGGTTAGTGGACAACTCAACACACATTTCTCCAACATAGCCTAATACAGGCGAATGGTATAGATTTTTTTTTCTTCCACTAAATTTCGCCGTTTCAAAACTGTCTGGGTAACCTTAGCAGGTAATACAACAAACCTTGCATACGCAATTCTACGACTGAACAATGTTTAAGGGAGGATAATTGGCAGGCCTTGGGCATAGCGACACCTGAACACAGTGCGTCACAGCATCAAGCCAAGGTGATATGTACAAATATCTCCACATTTAAACTTTTGTGCGACCTGGTCATAAGTTTTTGATCAACTGGTAAGAACTTCAGTTAGTAATTAAACCACATTTCAAGTGATCTGACAGAATTATTTATATTCAACCTTTATTTTTACTAGCAAATAACTTTAGTTGGAGAAATTTCAAAGCCTTTCCATACATGATAGTATTTTTTTTTTCAGTTCTTCAACTGGTCCTAAAGTTGTGTACAGAAGAGTGTAAGTTCAATATTAAGCAGTTATACAACTATGGATTACAAAAATAGTCAAGTTTGATATCCTAGAAGTCCTTCGGACAAAGACATTGTCAAAGCTCGCACAAGACCCACAGTACATTGCATGAGTAGATATACGACATGCAAGGCCTCATAGATGATACAACTTTCTAACAAAGAATATTGTAACAAAGACATCATGCAAAATAGTGCATCTGTATTTAGAAATTTCTTCATTTTATTTCCTGAGTTTTCAAATACAGCTTTTGGCTAAGAATTAGCTGATTCAGAATAAAAACATAGATGGCGAGAAAAGCTTAGAACAAATATGTATGTATGATTACTTTTATAAATTACCATACAATTTTCATCTCAAACTGGAATGCTGTGGGTATAGGTAGTCCATTTTAGCAATGCTTCCAGTACACTTAAAACAAAAACTTTGATCGTTTCGGGGGCTTCGGTTTATAATATAAATTTCGAGGGCTTAGCACCAGAAGTGGCTATGTCCATTTTTGGCGAAAGCGGGCTCCCACTCACAAAGTGGGCGCCGTGAGGTCTATTTTCGGTGTCACAAGTGTCTATGCTATATGTATCTCTTCATTAAGAGATATGGCAGACACCCGTGACACTAAAAATAAACCTTAGGAGCACCCACTTAGTGAGTGGAACCCGATTTCACCAAAAACTGACATAGCCACTTCTGGTTCTAAGCTCACGATATAATATCTAACTCTTTAAGAGAGGTTGTGCGTTGTACGAGGTGGGTCCTGTTGAAGCTTTGCCTTCAACTGCAACCCTACAATAGCAAGTTACCAGTGCAATCAATGTGATGAAAATAATTGACTTAAAACGTAGTTGAAGCGTGAGCATCAACTGACAATTCAGTATCCAACTCAATAAGTTGCAAGAAGTGGTAACAATAAAAAAAAACACATGGAAATACGTGTGGTCTATGACTACAGAGCTGATAACATAACTTGGAAGAAGTATAGGTCGCCGAAGTAACGCGCCCAGCTCTCCACAAAATTGCCGTTAAGTATGGTACCAGTAACAAGCTTGCCTACACTGAAGATGGTTCAAGTTGGCAGTTTGCATTGATACAAGACGTACAATTTGAGGTTCTTGGCAGTTTGCGCTCCTCTCAGCAACTAACTTCATGTCAAGCTTGGCCACAAGCTCTGTAGCTCCTGAAGTCGACTGATGGTAAGCCTATTTGTAGGTACTAACTTAATAACTGAAAAGCAAAGTCACCGAAATACTATATTCACAGCTAATTCTTTCCCACCCAAAGAGTACACTGCGAGCAAAAGTAAGCAAAAATGAGGGGTTACATTTATTTATACTGTATTTCATATAAGACAAACTGGGAAGAAATAGCAAAGCAGAAGATAAAATAATTAGAGAAGAAAAAAGACAGCACACGACGCTTGAAAATAAGACCAAAGGCCCTCGGCAAGGAATTGATAAATTCCACGTAGTACCACTTCCCACAACAAAACCGAGAACTTGGTACGTAGCTACATGCTTGCCTTGTATCATCTGTAGAGATATGAAACAAATGCTTCTACTCGTACTTACATTGGAAAACGAAGTTTGGCTACATCTTTATGGAAGAAAATTGCTACAGCGTAAAAAGTAAGAAGAGTCTGCCCCTTTTTTTAAAGTAAAACTAAGAAATGCGAGAGGGTGCTCTTTGGTAATTATTTTTTGGAAGGGAAAGCCTAGTAGTAGTAGTAGTACTAGTAGTAGTAGAAGTTTAAAGCCTAGGTATGTAAGAAAAAATGCTTTTCCTCTATTTTGCACCAACAACAGTTAAAAGTCAAATAGAAATGAAAAGCTTTTCCTATTCAGGTCGAAGCATAAAGAAGTCCAGTCTCGCTATTTTTATCATGATTATTATTATATTATCATCATTGTTAACAATATAGTATAGCCAAGTTTAAGTCTAACAGAGGAAAGGTAAGAGATATATACGTAGTATGCCAAGAGAAATTGGGATCCCACGCAAGAGGGTGTTCACAGAAAGGATCAACTCGTATCGCAACAGCAAGTAGAGAAAGAAGAGTCCTGCCTAAGAAAGGAAATAGTAGCACCTACAAATAGCCTCACCGCCAGTCGACGGGGCCAACGTTAGACAAAAACAAGCCAAACTTTCACATAAGGAGAAGTATATTTTCAGCACACTAGTGCACATTGTACATAGTGTCATACCTAGTGCACCTATTCATTCTCAAAATTAGAACTACTGAAGTCTAATTTAAAAGAACTGACGTTATATTTGAGAGAACACAAGTTGAATAGAACGTTAACTTGATACAAAATAGCACTCCGTGCAAATTAAACTTCAGTTCCATTAAACTAAATTTCAAGTCAACTAAATTAAACTTCCATGTTATCTAAATTGGGCTTCAATTGCTTTAATTTTTTTCTTAAAAGTTGTAAAAGTGGAGACAGTAACATTTACACACATAGATGAAATATATATGTTGCTATTAATAATATTTTTGCACGTATGAAAAAATTAGGTCAGTTCAATGAATCCCTACAACTTTGACTCATGCAAATGAGTAGTAGATCAATACTATATATAATTAGCTACACATATAAAAAACATAACTTTACACAAGTCATAGGCATTATGTATACATTATAGAGTAAATCCTCACAGTCTAGTTATTGCACAGTATGTAGCATAGAAGACATGTTATAAATTAAGACAGGTCAAATAATACCTAATGGAATAGCATATAAAACAGTAATTTCTAAGAATCACACATACAGATTAAATTCCTGAATTTTCAATATCAAGAAAATATAGGAAATAGAAAATGACATATTAAAATAGAGCTAAAAGCGAGGCAGTTGAAAGATTCCTTTTTTTTTTTAGTAGAAAACGGCGCATCAGAGACCGGTTCACGAGCAGCTGCATTCCTACACGCGGGGCTGCCGCTAGCGTGCTCTGATGCAACGTTGCTTAGCTGTGCAGGGAGCGCCTACGCTAGTTTGGGTATAAGGAATCACTCGGTTTAGGTCATGATAAAGAGTAAAACTGCTGGTAGCTAGCATAAGGAATTGTAGAAATGGCAGGGTATACGTTCATACCGGTGTATTACTGTTGAACTAAGAGCTTTAGAAGAATATTTCAATATCGAAAGTGAAACTGAGAAAAGGTCTCTGATCAATAAAGTGACGTTTATAATGAGATGAACTGATAAAATAAACATGGTTTAGTCCCCGCCATTATTGACAAGCCAATTCTTTCAGCAATTGAAATCAATCATAGGTGTTCCCATTGCAGCCACTGATAGGCCTAGCATAAACAAGGGAGCCAATTATATCTTGCGTCAGAACGGTTAGAGAACACAGAAAATTTGTTTGCTGCTGGGTAATTCCGTCGTTTTTGCTAGTGTAAAAAAAAAACCTCTACTTATATTACGAGTCCAATAGTACTGCTGAAATGAAGTGACAATTTAGAATAGAAAGCAAGCTCCACAGCACAGCTAAGTCAAGTGGCACAACAGCGAGTGGCCAGCTTGTGCGGCAGCGGAGGGTGGTGAGCGGGAGGCAGTACCGAGGAGAGACTAGACGCATAACTTCTTCCAAATACTGTATTAACGGAATGAACCTGGACACGTTAGTAACGAGATTTATGTTTATGGCACACGAGTCGTAAAAAAGGCTAAAACATATTGGGAATTACGGTTGATTCAAGGCATTTTCACGAAATGCGTATCAATAACTGAATTGGTGGCATAAGTACGAGGGTGACACAGCATTTGAGTACGAGCACACGTCAGTTTAATTGCTTCAAATATTTGAAGCCAGTTGTGGCGAGAGAAACAATTTGTCCTTATCGTGTAGCTAACATAGCTACATATTGTGTAGGTAACATAGCTACATATCGTGTAGGTAACATAGCTACATATCGTGTAGCTAACATAGCTACAGAATTGAAGAGTACGGTAAGTCTGCAAGGTAGAATAGCTAACTGTTCTAATAAACGCCCAAAGCATATGAGGGCATGTCAAACTTCAGTACATCGTGGACTTTTGTCAGCATATTTCATAACAACCAGAACGAGGAAGAAGAGACATTCAGTACGTCGACAGAAATATGAAGTCTATAAACATTCTGGATGAACGCGCATGAGCACAGCAGGTGTCAGAAAAGAAAAGCTATAACACCCGGTCGGTAGCATTTCGAAGTCTTATTAACAAATTGCACGGGTAGGACGGTCACTTAGAACAAACGAGGTCAAGTTGTAGCTACGCAAATGCCCTGTTATTGGTCCGCTGGTACTGCAAAAGACAAAGTTTATACCTCGGTATGGCCGCACCGAACACAACCACCACCCGCCGGCAACAACTCCAGCCAACTCGCCCCAAGCCCCGCCCACTCGTGGCTAAGCTCACCTGCTCTCGCTTGGCGAGTTTCTCTTCCTTCTCTCGGCGCCGCACCTCGAGCAGGTACTCGTCAAACAGCGACTCGCGCTCCCTCATCTTCTCGATGTTCTTGAAGCGCTCGTCCTTAGAGAACTTATTGCTGAACTCAGTAAAGGTGCTCTTGCCTGTGAGACTGGCGCTCTCCAGCAGCTGACGGAACTCGTCCTTGCGCTCCTTCAGCTTGTTGCGCTTCTCCCGACGCTCCTCCTCAGCTCGCTCCTTCACGTACCTATATATAGTGAACAGAGACACCTAAGTGTGGAGTGCACTGACGTATAGAAGAATTAATGGTGTAACAATGAAAGGAGTCGCCAGTTATTAAGTCACTTGAGGGCATAGCTGTCAAAAATGATGGCTGTAATTTTGTGATTAAGTTTATTCTGGTTCCGATTCCCAGTATACTGTAGGTTTTGCTGTAAAATGGGTCTCATCCCTACGGGCCCAATGAATTTTTTATCTATCCAACCAAAAAGAGGCAGGAGTTTAGTCAATAAAATTGTTTTTCAGGTAGTCAGGGGGGTTGACTTGAGACATAAAAAACGCCAAAATTCTAGAGAAGGCGGGCCAAAAAAATGACGGCGGTGAATTTCTGCCAATCGTTTTGACAGCCGACAGCAATGAAACACGTAAAGAGCTACTAAAATGCCCGTCTGGAGTGTGTTGCGTAAGTGCAATCTTGACGACTATTCAGCGCTGCAGACGAGATGACTTCAGCTTAACATGAAAATATAATACCAATGGAAGTAGAAGAGCAAGACAGTGATAGCTCTAATTGGCTTTTTCCACTAAATTAGATAGCGATAAAATCGGAATACATGCAATGATATAGACGGCAGAGACGACGCTTGTCGTCCCTCACAGGAGACTTACAAGCCAGTATGAAAAATTTCTAGTTTTTTTTTATCTTAGAAGTCAATATAAGGATTTGTTTTCCAGGTATCTCAACAAAATAATACCGTACGTTTTTGACTAGTGCAACGAAAGCGCCCGAAGCTTCAACTCTCCGAAATAGAGGAACACTGTTGATAACTTTGCTCCCGACTGACAATCACTAGCAAAAAGCTGAATAGAAGAAGGCGAAGAAGGCCTTCGCCTAAAGAAGGCGAAGCTCGATCAATTTGTTGATAAAGTTCGATCAGTTCGGTTTGGCGCTCAGAGGGTCCACTTGAGCATAATCCCTCCATAAATTTATCTCTTCCGTACGTAGTCCCAAAACATAGATCAATGTTCCAAAAATACGGAGGTCTCGCAAATATTTTTTTAACCTCGGCCTTCCCATCGAAAATTTCAAGATGGGAGAGAACTTACATAGCCAGTGCACCACTAAGTACTGGTAAAACAAAATTAGGGCACATAAGAAGATGGAACCTACCAAACGCGACAAACTAACCTCAGACCAAAGTCACGCCCAGATGCAGCAACCCCGGTGGTAAGGTAAGGCAACGCAAGGGGGGTGTATAGCCCGTTGGCAGTCTAACAGGGACAGGGTGTGCTAAAATATCTCCTTTGGGGTCGAGGATTGCTAACTTTTATCCCCATTGGTAACCAGACAATGCTATGGTCAGAAAAAGCCGCCACATCTCGACAAGGTCAACCAGACTCTCTATTACTCGCAGGACACCAACCTCAAGGACCAAGGCGGCCAGAGACAATAAAATATTACGGGAATGTTCTGCCCTTTCACCCACCGTCTGGACTCACGTCAACTCAGCGTGCGTTAGCAGCCTTCAATAGTCAATACTCGTACGAGGGAGGGATTTTTCGAGTCAATGCACCTCTTCATTGAACAGATGAATGAACTGATAGAGTCAGTAGAAGGTAATAGTAATATTCTCCTAGTTTAACTTAAAGCCTCCTACCGACAGAGGACACTGTGATCCAAAGAGAGGAAGAAACGGGGACATAAAGAATGCCAAGAGAAACGTGGAACCAAAGCACGATTAAAAGCGCATGGGACCAGCAAGTTGGGAAAGAAGTGGGAGAACAGAACAAAGCATCATTAGTAGGAGTATCAAGGTGGAAAGAGGTGAAGTGGCACGAAAGATAGACTTCCCAAAAGCTTTGCTAATGCCTAAGGTAATCTATACAAGCCGATGCTACAATGACATAGGATGGGCAAACCTAACTAACTTAACCCCATGGCCCATCCTATGCCCCCTGAGGGGTTGAATGAGTAACGTAAGACTAATTACACGTGTAATTGACGATTTACACAAGATGTAGCAAGACAATAGAAATAAACGGAGTGTTACGGCGTGGGATCTATGCACGTAGGTAAAGCAAGGTGGGAAAGAAGAAAAAACTATAAAATATCATCAACAGGACTTTAATCATTATTATTGCTATAAACTTCGTTTAACCTCCGTAGCGGCCACTCAGGCATTCCAACAGAGATGAGTGCGTAGTATTTAAATACCACATAATTTGTTGCGTGGCCTACGTGCGCCACTACGGGCAGGAAACGAGGCGCAAAGCATAGTAGGAGACACTCGAGTGGTCAGCCTCTTTCACGGCCTTCCACATGAGAGGGATGAGAGAAGTCCCGCGGACTAGGTGCGCTGTCTCGATCAACAGCCCACCTCGCGGAAAAAAAAAGAAATAGAGAACCTATTTAACTTTACAAAACTAACCTCGTCAGCAGGAACTGCGGCCAGATGCAACATCTCCTGCGGAAAAGGTGCTCGGGCTTGCCCCCGGGGTTGTAACTTGTAAGGCCCATATATGACAGGGATAGGGCCCGTCATAATATACTTACCCGTGAGGGCACAAGACTATGAAGATTGAGGACTGTAGAAGCCAAAGTAACCTATAGGGACCCCCTTGGAAGTGACCGTAACAAAAGATTGATGAACAAACTAACAGAATCCCACAGCCTATCCTCATGTCCTCGGAACTCTGTGGAGAATAGGCGTATGGTGGGCGACGGACATAATAGCCGTGGAGAATCGGTCAGTGACAGCTAAGGGGAACACTTACTTGTCGAATACCTGCTTCCTCTCCTTACACGGCAACAGCAAGTAGCGAGGATCAAACACGATCTTGGAGAGCTCCTTCTCCCACGAGCTGAATGCCGACACCTTCATTTGCAAGAGATTTGTGTTATTTGTGGAAATGACTGCATTACTACCTACATGTTGACACGACATACAAAAGAGAAGAGCAAAATTAACAAACGTTATTCAGATATTTGTTAAATTGACGCAGCAGAATGATCCACATGTGGAATGCAAAAGAACTGCTCTCAGTATAGTGCACCATTCCTTCAAGAATTTAAAACGTTCTGAGACTGCCATAATAATTTTCAATCGAGTTTTATGGTCTCTTGGGAAGATGTAAATGTGTGAGCTCACCCAAGTGTAATTAGGAATTCCTTGGATTACTCCTACTAATTTTGACCAAGTATGTGTTGCTAGGAGACAGGTACCTACCTAATTTGGTAATACATTCGTTGGAACGCGGAGTGAGGAATTTCTCACCTAGAGCACTGGGAGCTCTCTAGTTTTAACACTTCAGCTAAGTTCGCTGACTGCCTTGCGTTCAGATAAGGGAAAAAAGAATGCTGCCTATTATAGTGGCGGCTCGCGGCTCTTTAAACGGGTGGGGCCAGCTCGCCTACATTTCAGTTCACAGCTCAAATAAAATATTGGTACCTAGTGACTTAAACGGGCTGTGGCTGTTATATATGCCGCCAAGTAGGGCTCAAGACTTTGACTAGAGTGCACACAAGCTCTTAAGAAACCTGTTCACGATCGAGGGTGAGTAAAGAAAACACAGTCTTCAGTGTTTTTCCTTGCGGGGCCAGAGAGCCGGCTGTTGCCAGCGAGCATGTCAGCACCACACTAGCGACAAGCACACTGAGCTCTTGACCTTGGTGACTTTGCTGCAATTGGGATTTTTGAGAAACCCACGATCACAATGGAAAAAATCTCAAAATGTGAAGGAAAACAAGATTTTGAAACAACCTCTAGAAGTTAATAAGATTCATGTGCTTTATTTTATACTGCGTATACTCGACGTCATTAGTTGTATTGCTAGCATCATACGGACGAAAATAACTAAGACTGTAAGAATTGAACCCAAGTGGTTGAGCGAATAACCATAACTTTGGGAGAAAACCCAAGCTTCGGCAGCCCTGCTCCTTGGGGCCAAGTTCTGCTGGCCCCAATTTGTATTGCAACAGCCTGATACCGCGCGGCCCGCCAGTCATTCCTTACGCGCTGTTATTAAGAGGTAAAATGGGGCCAAAAGATGCTGGCCCCGCGGTATTCATTTGGAAGCGATTCTGAGGACAACTTTTTTTTTCAATGCTGAATTCAGGTAGTGAATTCTTCAAAAGGTTATTATTATTGAGGACTTGTTCGTAGCATTGCATTTTTGCAAGCTTTCACTTAATTTGTTGGTGGGGCCCGGCCCCTCTGGCCCCAATGCACGAGCCGCCACTGTTTATTCGTATTTAAATTTGGGGATGCTGAATCCATGCAAGTTGATATTTCTCAAGAAACTGCGGCCAGAATTCACAGTTGCAATCATCTGTTATGACTTGCAGGACGCTACAGATCACGTCTTGAGGGTAGTTACTACATATATTAAGCAAAATTCTGCATTAAAGATTCTAGGATCTCACCTTCAGCGAAATTTGAATATCTCGTCTATAGAATTAGAACAACAAACTAAAGTTGACCTCTGCAGACTGTCTCGTATGCATGTATGTGGTACGTTCAGCAGTACCTACCATCCTGTAGGCACGCACGTTAGGGTGGAGCGAAAAAGAGGGTTTTGCAACTTTTTTTGAAATGTGACTTCCAATAGAGATATTATGTAGCCAAAGTGCCTCAAAACAATCATGTTAAAATTATAGAAGTGTAAATGAATATTTTGAGGTGCCCCATGAATATTAAATTTTGTAAAATTTCTAAAATGCAATTATCAATACATATATGACAATTAAAAACTGTGGAGCTACATCCCATACCAAAATTATAGTAATAATTCATAATACTAATAACATACTCAACTCTGCAATGTCTATTCAAGCATCTTCAGGTGGTATGATGCTAATAACATTTGTATGTTCTTTTAGCAAATTTCATAGATTTTTAATTACTGTTATGGAGCTTATAGTACGTTCTTTAGTTTAGTGTAGTTGCCTATAATTGTGTAATGAACTTTAAAAATGTTTAAATGAATGTTTTGACCATCCAGCACTTTATTTCATTCCAAAATATTAATAAAAATGTATAAAATTCAGAATTTTCAACAGTCTTGGGGCACCTCAAGATGCTAGATTTTCGGAAAACCCTTTTAACATAATCAATCCTATACAAAATGACACCAAAATCCCACTATTGGAAAAGATAATTCGAAAGTTTGTTTTTTCGCTTCACCCTAATGCACGTGTGGAGACTGCTCTATACAGTCTGGGGGTCGAGAATGGCCTGCGGTGAGGTTGACAGACAAACTTCACAATAAATAAAGGATGCAACAAACAAATATTGCAATTCTGCATACACAACTCATAGGCTAAAGCGTCCGTGATCACGAAAGCCTAAAGCTGAAGCGTATTGCCAACCGATGCCAGTTAAATCGCTTCAGCTACGCACTGGTTCGTGCTGCAATAAATTGTCTGATAGGCGACCGTGCTAGTAGCTTGCTGCTCCTGCATTTCAACAGTTTGAACGTCCCGCGCTGGTGCAACCCTCATCAACAGCACTTACTCTTAACGAGCCCGAGTGTCAGAGGTACAAATGAACTACCGTAGTAGAATTCATATAAGACACGTGACTAGCATATGGTGACCAGTATATGGTACTTTGGCCAATGGATACACAAAATTATGAAAAGGGCCGGGTAACAGCACTCCCAAGAGTAGGACCGAAATTTATTTTTGTGTACAAACAGCATTGTTTGGTACGTCTACCATTTTATAATTGTAATAAATTATTATTATATTGTGGGTTTTCCTGCCGTATTAGATACATAGACTATATAACAGCGAACCAATTTTGTATGACATAGGCCTAGTTTAAAAGTTTAGTCGAACTCAAATGAGTTCTATTAGAACAATCTTGGCCAGGTGCACCATGTCTGGCAGGAAATAATGCGCGAGCATCTCCAACTCTACACGGCTCGGTCAAACGAAATCGCTCAGCCGTGCGACGCAGAGAAGGAGACGAAAAACGAAAAGAGAAGACAGAAGAAACCGAACACTCGTGCGGGGTGTCCCTTCTGTGGCCCCCCACACAGGAGCAGATATGGGAGTCCCATGGGATGGGTCGCTTACCACCATTCGGCGGCCCACCTCACGGAACACAAGGGGAAATATAGAGAACCTACCTAACTCTACAAAACTAACCTTCTCAGCAGGAACTGCAGCCAGATGCTAGATCCCCTGCGGAGAAGGCACTCGGGACCCTTGGTGCGTGATGTCCAAACATATTGTGGTAGGGTTGTAATAAATTACAAAAACTATAGAGTTAATGAATAAATTTCACATGGCACGGTGTAAATAATTTTGTGACGGTTTACTGCTCATACAATGCAATACGCACCATTAGCTATCTACTGTAAATGACCAGAGAATTTGGAATTCATATATTTCAGTAGTTGCAGAGCACCGGTACCGTATATATACGGCACCAAATGTTCACAGGCATGTAAACCACCAGCGCTGCATAGCTATACCATGCCAACTTGTGATGAATACATACAAAACATCAGGCAAAAAACACAATAAGAAAGCACCGTCACAAGAGAATCTTTGTTTGCAACAAACACAGCCGACCAACTACCGTGAGTTCCAACATCTTCGGCCTGTTCTTAAAACTTTCCAATTTAGTTATTTTTAACATATGCTCATCAGAGAACACGTATTGTCTTGAGATATTGAGCTAGTTCATATCAAATATGACATGTTCTGTTTTCACTCTCGTTGTAGGTACGGTAATTTCTAAAATACTACCTACGTAATGGCTTGACAGAACATTTCGCTTTCACAATTCAAATTGTTTGGTCTTGTTTTCACTATGCGCAAAGAAATATAGCTTCACTCTGACGATGCTATTCATCACGAGCAAATTTCATAAAGTGCAAACGAAAGAAACGCAACTCACCCCTTGCTCAGCAAGCAAGTCCCTGAACTGCTTCATACGAATCTCCAGCGGTACAATGGCGCGCTCCCTTGCAGCTTTAACCTCAGCTTCGATGGCAGCTTCCTTACCCACGTCTATACGCTTGATAGCCTCCCTCACAGCTGAGTTAGCAGCTGCATCGCCTGCAACAGATGACATCATAAACAGATGAGCTTTTTTGCTTTGTTCTAGCGTAAAAAGAAAAATCCCAAGCAGTAACAGGGGGAGAAATAATTTCCACAATTGCGGCCAGCACGCCAGCCTGGTACAATACCGACAACTTCGTAGTTCACTGAATACTTGTTTCAAAATAATCCTCTAGCATAGCCTATAGGCTACACACTCTGGCTTACAGTACCTTGTCGATGCCACTAACTTTCCATCGCTGTCTTTAAATTATCAATACAGTTCATGCTGGTATCACGTTTTGCAACATCAACTATGCATAACTGCTACATCTTTCTAGATATGGAAACTCACCATCGATTTTTAATTTTTTGCTTGGAGGTTCTTCACTTTCAGTTTTGGCAGCAGTAGCAGCAGCAGTGGCAGCTGCGCCCCCTGACGCCGCTGCAGCTGCTCCCGTAGTGGCGACAGCACCAGCAGTTGCAGGTGGTGCAGCTGCAGCAGGGGTTCCCAGCAACTGCTGCCTGATCTTGAGAACTTCAGGGGGCGTGTTGGCGAGCATCTTTTCTACATCCTGTCGCCCGTCTATCTCTGAGGGCTTCTCCCAAACAGACACCTTACTTGTAGGATTATAGAAGAACGTTTTTGCATCGCCAGTCCACACAACACACCAGGGAGTGTTGGGCACCGGTAATGACCACACAGGCTTGCTCAGCTCTGCAGCTTTACGGGCCTCTTCCTCTTCAGTAGGCTGCCCAAATCAGTGCAAATAATTACGCATCAGGACAAACCAGAGAGCTATGAATCGAACACTGATAACGTTTCATGGTAACCGCTCAGACTTTTCAAAGGCTTACTTAAGTAAGAGCCACTCAAACAAAATTTGCTTGCTCAAACAAACTCTCTAAAAAGCAAAGAAATTGCACTTACACTATTATTATAACAGCGTTACTATATTGTAGTTTGAACTTTCCATTTTCACTCGGAAGGCGATCAAAAAGATAAAATACGTATGGTATGTCGACAGAAATGCAAACCCAGATGAGGGTGTTGCCACACTCGATCAACACGCATAAGATCAGTAAATCCGGAAAGAAGATGAAAAACAGGACAAAGGAACATCAGGAGAAGCAAGAAAATGCAAGTATGCAAAGTGGGCAGGAAGAAAACCCATTTCAAAGGCCTGCCTATGGGGTCTCTTTGGAGGCACGACTCTCCGCAACAAAGGATGGGCAAACACAACAGACGTAACCCTACGGCCAAGCCTCTGCCCCCTAAGCGGCATTTTATTAAACCATTTCAGTACCGTACTGAACATGACAAGACGATCTATACGGTGAAGCCAACTGGCTTGCGACCATCAAAACAACAATCTGCAGGGCAGCACGGTATATAAGATAGTTTAAGCCTCCATAAAGCAG
>LQNS02278169.1:382504-393228 GCA_001587735.2 Parhyale hawaiensis | reverse complement strand
TACTTGTGCAGTATTCAAATACCGCATATTGGGTAGGCGTGGTGGCCACGTGCGCTACTACGGGCAGGGAAACAAGGCGCAAAGTATAGTAGGAGACACTCAAGTGGTCGGCCCCTTTTTTTGTCCTACCACACGAAACTAGAGATATCTCGCGTACCAGGTCGGCTATCTCGATCGACAGCCTACCTCACGGGACAGAAAGAGGAAAGCCGAGAACCAACCTAACTTTACAAAACGAACTACGTCAGCAGGAACTGCGGCCAGATGCTACATCCCCTGCGGAGAAGGCAATCAGGACCCTTGGGTGCGTGATGCCCAAATATATTGTGGCGGGGAAGTACCCGCCAGAATATACCCCTGAGGGCCGTCTGCAGTGTATACTGAATATACAAAAAACTATTATTATCGTTCACCTCAAAAAGAGAAAAAAACGCAAAGAGTTGTCAATCAGGAGACACAACAAACTGTAAACAAACTCAACAGTGTTGCCATAAGATGTCACGATTTCTCTGCAAGCTTCATGAAAATTTGATTGCGCAAAAATGAGATATGATCAATGTTGTGGTAAAGATATTTCCGTTTGAAGTGTAGCTATTAGTTGTTCTGTTCCATATTTCTACCAATGGGCTACTGTCAAGTCTAGACCAAAGCTGACTTAGCCTTTCATATACAACGTACAGTAGCATCACGACTCCCTGGCCAATAGTGAACCCTATAGCTATCGACAGAAATTCAATTCCAGTAATACTTCCAACTTACCTTCGAGATCTTTAAGAGGCTGTGGCTTCTCCCAGACACTTTCCTGTGTCTTGGCATTGTAGTAATAACTCCTGCCATCTGGAGCCTTGTGTTCCGTCCAGTCGGCGGCACGTTGCACCAGTGCCGGGTCGAGCTCGCTGTCGCTCACGGCAGTGGAGGGCGCCCCTTGCGTGACAACAGCAGAGGAGGAGGTGGTAGTCGCTGCCGCTGTGGTGACCGCAGCTGGCACCGTTTGAGGTGGTGGAACTTGAATGGACGCTGCCCCCAGCAGGCTGGGAGGAGGCCCCTGCAGAAGTGACGCATTGATTGGAGGCACGGACTGGGGTGGGCCATCCATAGAGGGGCCCTTGTCTCCTGATGGTGCCCCAGTGATGGGTGGAGGCATCTGCGTCATGGCACTCATGTTAGGAGGCGGCATACCCCAGCCGGGAGGACCCATCGGAGGTCCCTGGTTCATGTTGAAGTTGTTCCAACCTTGGTTACCCCCGGGAGGTCCGTTGTTGTTAGGTCCACCAAAGCCAGGAGGCGCTTGACCCATACCAAATGGAGGAGGCCCACCTGGGCCTCCAAATGGCGGGCCAGAAGGGGGCATACCAAACGGTGGACCGCGAGGTGGAGGGCCCATGCCAGGTGGCCCCCAGGGTCCAGGTCCACCACCTTGACCGGGAGGTCCCTGTAATAAACAGAGGACACTGTGAGCCTTGGGATGATTTAAAGACCAGCTATAAGTATGCTCAATATAACAACACACAGTAACACTTACAGCTAACCAATTCAGCTCGTAAGCAACACAGCAAACCCCTCCTCATGGGAGAAGGCTTCCAGCTAGACAAGCAACAAGCACTTGCCCAACAATGTCTACAGATACTTCGGCAGCACGGCAGCTTGATTCAAAGTGCTTTACTCATTTCTGCGGGAAGAAAATTATATATACGTTGTGATTTTTACATGGCACAGCACGCAAACAGATTTATTTAGAACCAGTTGGTGGTTAACATTATTGAGTAGTTTAAGCTTTTGCTTCCACTACAAAGGCGATCTCACGGAAGAAGATGGGACGGGTAGTATGGTACGTTAATAGAAACTGGGAACCGATTAATGCATTGGGGAACACACAGCATGTTGGAAGTTCTTCCCACCTTGGTTGTCTCCAGTAACAGGTAATGCGTATGGGAACAGCAAGTTAAGAAAGAAGATGAAAGGGGCCTACAGAGGAACGTTACAATCAGAAGAGTATGAAAACTTAAAGAAGCAAAGTGGATAAGAAGGAAAGACCTCCCAAAGGTCTAACTAAGGCTAAATTAACCTACAGGGTACACCTGGGGTCGTTATTGCCCATAACATAATATGGGCGAACATAACCCTATGACCCATCCCATGCCCCCTGACGAGAGGCCAGTCTATCAGTCTCTGAATCGGTGTCGTAAGTCCCACCTCCCACACACCCACACACTTGGATCGAGAGACTTTAATTCTCGAAGCTTTTAACTTTACTGGAAGTTCAATGCTGGGCATTTGAGTTGCCACATTGGATGGACTTTTAAAGGCTAATAGCAAACCAATAACTCTACATAAGGCAAGAACTCGAACCCACTCCTGAGACCCTAATTATGCCTCTCTGAAACTCGATCCAAACAACCAATACGGACGATCAATATCAGCCCCTTGACAACTAGCTAGCCGCAGTATATTTGCCCAACAGTTGTCAAGTGTTGGGAGATTCTTACCACCATGTTAAACGCTTAAAGAAACGCATTTCGTTTACCAGTGAAAGCTCCCGGGAGGTTGAAGTTGAGCAGATGAGTACATCACTACAGTAAACAGCCCTAGATGTGTACGTCTTTAAGAGAGCAACCGCACGTGTCACTCACCGGCCTGTTTTGCTGCCAATTAGGCGGCCCATCTTTATGGTCACCCTTGGAATCACCACCATCACCACCGTCAGAGCCGCGACCCTCATCGTCCTTGCCACGGTCGTCATCTCTGCCACCACCTTGGGAGCCGCCACTGCCATCCCCTCCACCCTGACTGTTGGGTGTGACACCAGCGGCTTGTGCCATGGCTTCCACCTGTTATTATTAGTATCGCATAAGTTAGCTTGAAACTTCTCTACTCTAACACACATTAGCTCTAAGAGAGGAATAGTAGTAGTAGTAGTATGATGGAGATATTTTAGTAACGCCGCGCGCAAGACCCACACAGCTGCTCTATGCTCGCAAATATTCCAGTCCAATGTGGCAACTGCGATCACAATATACATGTCCCGTGATAAATTAAAAAGTTCACAAGCTAACCACATGGTCAATAGGCTCAAGATGTCACACATTTCGATCGGTCAGCCTGTTGCACAAAACTGTGTTTCAAGACTGAGGGGCCTAACTATCCACCCATTCAAGGGCTGGTTCCATTCCATGTGAAAATCGGGGCTAGAAAGCTCCACTTGCACTAAGTAGGTTATGTGCGTCCAACGAGAAATCAACACTGCAAGGGCCGCTCCGAAAGGGAGGTGGCCATTATCATAGATGGTATACATGTCGACTACAATCTTAATATTACCACGACAATAGCTTCACTCATTTTTACTATTACAGATGTTTCAACTTTTCCATTTGCATTGAAACTCTTCTTGCAGAAGTGTTTATGTATGGCAACGCTTTCACCTAAACTTTATTTGAATCCCTACAAGATTTCTTGAGTTATTNGCTCTCCGGAGACCTCCGACTCCTTAAATTTTCCAAATTTTTCTCCAGTTCCTGAGCGTTTTAGAACGCTGCTCTGACCTTACGCCGAGGTTATCCTAATAGAACGTTTCTCGGTCACTGTACAGCTACATAAATATGGGTAAAGGAACATCTGTTGAGGATATTGCTATTTCAATAGGCCGCCATGTCGGAACGGTGAAGCGCTTTTTAGCCAACCCTTCACCAAGGAAAAAGCGCTCGGACTCTGGCGTCCTGAAAGCTGTTAGTACTCGGGATCTTTGTAATGTGAAAAGGCAATCGTTAAAGGAATCAAGACAGACCTCGAAGGCTATCTTTAGCAAAGTAAATCTCCCTGAAGTCTCAAAAACAAAAGATGCTGGTTGCTGAGAAACATGTGGAAAAGTGTTACACCTGAAAAATAACCACCTCTGACCAGGGCTGGAAAAAACCCAGGGTTTATAAACATGAAAACAGTGCTTAGTGTGTTTTTAGGTTTTATATATATATATATATTTTTTTTTTTTTTGGGGGGGTTAAGGAGGAAATATTTTCAATGATAAAAATATTGTTTTTTCATTGTTCTTCACTGATTCAACTGTTTTGAAAGAGCTTATTCCTCCAACAACTCATTGGTAATCAGATAATGTTAACAATTTATGATCTAAAATACTAGTAAACTCTCTCAAATGGGGAACAGTTAGAATACTTTCATCATTCATATTGACCAGCTTCCTTCACATTTCTTTGTCTAGCTTAATGCAAAACACAAATTAAATGCAGAAAATCAATAACTTGTTCAATAATTCTGCAAGAACTAGAGCTCTTGCAAAAACTTCAGAAATATAGAGACCATGGAAGCCATTTGGCATATAGCAACAGGGTATTAGTTGAAGTCAGGTTTAAACCTAGAGAGTAAATACATGTAGCCAATATGAATACTTTTTTTTTGTAAGAACAACAAAAGAGTAGAAGTTTTTACCACAGTTATGGTTAAAGCTTCAGTGTTTGTCTGTTTTTCAATACATTTATTTGTTTTAAAGCTTCAGTGTTTGTCTGCTTTTCAATACATTTGTGTGTTTTAAAGCTTCAGTGTTTGTCTGCTTTTCAATACATTTGTGTGTTTTAAAGCTTCAGTGTTTGTCTGCTTTTCAATACATTTGTGTGTTGTTCAGCGTTACTGAAAAATTTATATGGAAACATGACCATTAACAAATTGTATGGTGTGTAACATGAAGAATTTAGGTAGAAAACATTTTTTCAAGTGAAATTTCTTCATTTCTTAAACAGAGTAACAACTCTTGTTGAAAAAGTTTTTTCGTAAATCGTATATTTCTCGAGTCACTAGTCTCTACAATATTGTTGTACGGTAGCTACAATATTGTTGAGCTGCCGCAATAAGGTAGTAAGGTTGACATATATACCGATTCATTGTATCAATATTTTTTATAAATAATATAATAAATATCACACTTACTTCTTTTTAATGCTAAGGTGAAATACGAGGAATTCATAAAAAATGAACGTTTTCTTCCAATATCAACTAAAAATCTTTTGCTTGTTCCATACCAACTAAAAAAAAGTCTTTCACTAGGTTCCAGTGTAACTGGAAGATGCGACTAGAGTCAAAAGCAATCACCGTAATGGTGCAAGTTTATTTCTTGGGCTAATCAACGGAGCAAGTTTGTCTATTTTTTAGGCACAAGAACGCATCACAATTTGCACATCTGAAGGCACATTTTCCTCTAGACTGAGCCTCTAGCCCCATGGGCATTGGCCAATGAACAATGCACTCATAAAGGTAAAAAGTGAAGTCTACTGGACCGTACCAACTGGGGAACCCACACGCACTGATTTGTGCTGCGCAGTGCACATAGCTATAGAAAGAAAGGCCCCAGTGCAACATAGGGCTGCAGAGACCACAGATCGTCTAAAGGTATGGTGCCAGTGGCAGAAGGCTCCATGCGACACTCTAAGCCCCCACCAGCCCCACTGTTGATAAAGGTCGGTAAACCCACTGTAGTATGTAGATCGGATGCCGACTGATCACGTCAAGCGCCGCTAAGAATTTGCCTACCGTAGAGAGGTTTGAACCTGTGACCTTGAGAATCAACGTCAGAACCTTCAGTCTGCTGCTACTGCGGGTCATACCGCACATCAGTAGCTGGTTGCGACTGGCTGGGTCACTGGTGTTACGCGGTGTAGCACCGATAACCCAAAAAATGATTGCGACACACCCCTAACGTCCAGGGGCTCCTCAAGGATCCCCGTAAGAGTGCCATCATGCGGCGCATCCCGTAAGTGGGGGTAGGTATATTTCTGAGGGTGGCCAAGTTGGGGAAACTGAGCAATTATCGATATGTGTTGAGCTGTCAAAGGGGTGGAGAAATTTTTTGCAATTGGGGAGGGCGGGGTTGAATGAAGTAGCCATGCATCAGTCTATTACGGCCTTTGCTAATCGACTTGAGGACAACCAACATCAAGCTAAAGTCTATTCTGCAACAAACGGCTGATGGTCTTTAATTTGTCGTTTATCATTGGTTTCTCACTACAACTGCCACGTGAGTTTCACACACGTTCTGATAAGGGGATAGAGGTCTCAACCAGGTAGCCTATTTGGTCAGTAGCAGGTCCTCCTGCTAATGCAGAAAATGCTGGGAAGGAAAAGGTCGAGATATATACTTAGTAGGTAGTACTAGGTACTGTATGCTAAGAAAAGGCAGTAACCATACACAAGGGTGTTCCCATAGAGGGTCAACGTGCATGCAAATAAAAAGTCAGAGATGACGAAGAACAAATGAAAGCATAATCAGTGATAATGGAAAGAATGAAAGTGGGCACAAAGAGAAGATGTTACAAAGGTATAGCTATGGCTAAGGTAACTAATGAGGACCCTGGGCATACCGTACTGCTTCTGGTGACAGATGGTGTGTCAAGCTCTCTTAGTTTTACATTTCTCTCAAATTATAAAAGGGCAGTGTCTAAAACTTCATACTCAATCGTACTTGAAGTTTGTTATTTGTACGCTTACCCGCAGATCTGTCAATTTATTCAATTACAGAACAACTCGATCATGTATGTAACCCCCATGGCCATACAACTCCACTATGAGATACTCAATACCAATTCTTTGCTATAGCCAAAGACCTAATTCGATTTAAAGATCAGACAATCTGAGACGCATATTGGAATCCAGTAATACATACTAAGCCCAAACGTGATATTTTCCATAAGTTCAACTTGTGTGCAACATTACCTGTCCCTGAGTGAGGATCTTTATATTATCTCCCTTTGGCTTGGTCCAAGTGGTCTCCCTAGTACGTGCATTGTAGAAGTAGCTCTTGCCTTCACCAGCTTTGGTTTCCACCCAAATCTCGCCAGTTAAATCAAAGCCAGAAGGTGGGCCATTAAAGTTGCCTCTATTGTTAGCATTGTTATGGTTGCCTCCATCATTCTGCAAAAGGAACAAACATAATAATAATAAGCTAGAAAACCTTAGTAGCTATATATATCGTACTTTCCACCAACATGAAATTGTTTCTAATATATATAAAACCTATTTGTCAATGCAAAGAAAATTCGGTAAATTAACACTCTGTAAAATAAAAAAAAACTTGCTCGGTATGGCATCGTCATCGCAGGATTGATAATGCACAGGACTATCCCATTATGACCCTGAACTATCCAGAGCTGCATAGGGAAGTAAAAAAAAACTGCCATACAATTAAAAAACAATTCATCACTCCAAGAATAACTGAGAGTCATAGATACTTACAGGCTGATTAGGCGGGCCATTTGGTCCAGGACCACCCATTGGGCCTCCCCAGGGACCAGGTGGACCCATAGGACCCATGGGTCCCATTGGACCCATTGGAGGCTGGAAGAGAAGAGAAACATTTTTTGAGATTCAGGCTGAAACTGAAGTAAAACATTCAGATACCTACTTTAGATTCGATTTAGTGGAGACAGAAAGGAGTGTAATAAAACATATTAGTTACTACCCAATTATGAAGAACTAAAAAAATCTTAAAAAATAAAAGCTGCAGTTGCAGCTCTCACAAATTACACAGTAGGTCAACCCTTTCCAAGACAGAGTTTGCTGCTATAGATACACTGAAAAATTTCCTCGGGAGGTTAACACCTCATTGATAAAAAAAATGATAGGCCGAGAAAGGAAGGAAATTTGGAAGTACAGATGGGCTTGAGATAAAATGACCTGGAGGTCAAAGGCTGGGAGAAGCTTTGGGGTCCTTTGGCCCCCGGGGGGAGAGGGAGGAACCTAACTGTAACATATGGCCTATGTCACATAATGTCTGGGACAGAAACTTTTAAGGAATAGCTACCTCTTTAATATGAGAAGGCAAAGAACTGTAATTGGCATTAAACGGGTGGCATAATTCCACACAAGGATATTTGTATTGTTACTGGCATTAGGTATGGTGCGATAGGGTAAGGGACCAAAAGGAGACGCACTGGCCCAAACGAGATGCACCTGCGGTGAGGGGTGCTACATGCGGCCGCTGGACGTTGTGAGAAACGTCCAGCCATACATCATTTTGGTGAGTGTTTACTGTTTAGGAGACATATTAAGCTTTTTTTTTGAGGGTATTGGACATATTTTGCAGTGTTAGGTCGCCGCGCCACAGCCTTCCTACCGCAAGTGTGTCTCCATTGGGAGAATTCAGTTGTCATGTTCTCTTCAGTCCATTTGACCCTATTTTCTTTATAAGATTTTGTTATAAGTGGTGGTTTCATTGCCCTTTTTCACTTTCCCTAGCTTCTGTAGCACCTCACATCTTGTCTTTCTGCTTAGTATTGGAACTCCAGCATCTTCAAATATCGCCTTACTTGTAGAAAGTGGTTTT
The DNA here is from genome assembly GCA_001587735.2 of Parhyale hawaiensis. Classification (NCBI taxonomy): domain Eukaryota; kingdom Metazoa; phylum Arthropoda; class Malacostraca; order Amphipoda; family Hyalidae; genus Parhyale; species Parhyale hawaiensis. Next base: position 384,905 of record LQNS02278169.1, on the reverse strand, counting down.
CTAGCCATAGAAACCTTCAAATGTGACATATCCCGAGCAGTCAATTTCCTCGTAGAGGCTCTATCCGGAGTTTTCCCGTTGACTTTACCTTCAATTGCATAAGCCTGCATTGTTCGGTGATGATGCTGTAATTCCTTGGAAACTTCAAGTGTTGCCATACCAGAAGGCAATAACGAGGCTAGGTACTTAGATCATTTCTTCACTGGTTAGACCACTTTTCTTGCCCATGTTGACTAGAGAGTGATACTGCATTATCTGGCGTAACAGCAGAACCCAATGCGATAAGCATGAGATTCAATAGGTAGGCTAGCTTTATTATTTCAGAGCAAGTTAATTGCATGTGAAGTACTTGCTAACGAATGTTTAACAATTTAAATTCAGTCATTGGTCAATGAGACTAGGCTACAGTCCCAAAAATGTGAAATGTTTTGTCGTTCAATATCTTTGCAGCAGGCTTAAACTGCTTCAGCCGATTTTTTTNTTTTTTTTTTTTTAGTAGGAATGAATCAAGTTTTGTAGCAGTTTCGGGTGCCCAAGAATGAAATTACTGTACTACAGGAAAGGCTGTTTCAGCTATTTTCTAATCTTAGCATAACCACATAATTACTTGAATCAATACAAACTAAACTTTATAACAGTTTAGTGGTAAAGATGAACAAGTAGTCAAGTATTTTTTCAAAATTCTGTGTTTGATTAATTGGGCTTGGAAGTGGTGAAAGTGTCAACCATTATACTTTGTAGAGGGTGTTACACAACAGACGGTAGCAGTAATTTCAACTGTAGAGAGAAAAGAATGCCCACAATAGTGCGGAGGTTGGAAGTTTGCAAAGCAGACTTTATCCACACCTGTGATAAAAACTATTAGCTACCCATTTGTTATTCTCACAAAGTGCTCTTATTGGTTACATCTATTTACTCTCTAGGCTTAAAGCTGACAAACTTTAATTAACACCCTGCAAATGCCAAATGCATTCCCCCATTATATGTACTTTTTTAAAATTTTCTCACAAGCTTTTGTTTCTGCAGAATCTTTGTACACATTAATGACTTTCTGTAATTTGTGCTTTGCCTCTGGCAAGACAAACTAATGTGTAGGGAACTGGTCAATATGAAAGATGAACTAAGCATAAGCTATCATTTATTAGCCAGTCATCAACTGTCCCATTAGAGACAGCCTACTAATATTTTATACCTATTATAAATTGTTATCATTATTTGATTATCAACGAGTTGTTGGAGGAATAACCTCTCTCTCAAAGCAGTTGAGTCAGTGCAGACCAATTAAAAAGCATTAACTATCACTTTATCATTGGAAACATTTCCTCCATAGCCTAAAATAAAAAAATAAAACCCAAAAAAGCAAAAAAAAAACTAGCCACTGTTTTTTTTTTAACCCTGGGTTTTTCCAACCCTGCATATAGCACACTGTAAAATGTGAAGCTAGCATGAAGCAAAACACATACTCTGCGCCCTCCATCTAATGATCAAACTACACAACTCACCATTCCTGGTGGACCCATTGGCCCTCCCATGCCAGGAGGGGGCATAGGACCCCAGTTTGGATCAAAAGGAGGTGGGCCTCGGGGCGAGAAGCGGGGACCACGGGGACCAAATGGAGGCGGTGGAGGGCCTCGGTACCCAGGAGGAGGGCGGAAGCCTGGGCCACCTCTACCTCGAAACCTAGGGCCACCAGGACCCATAGGCCCCATTGGCCCTCGAGGCCCCATATTTTGTCTGTCTTGTGGGCTTCCTGGACCATTCTGGCAGAAACCACTTCCTCTTCTATTATCACCACCGCCACCACCACGTCCTCTGTAAACCACATACAAGTAATTAAATGTCCAAAGCAAGAGCATAAACAGCAATTCGAAAATAAATTTAAACAATTTGTAACTAAACTGACATCAATTTGGTGAGCCTTTTTACTAGCTGCAATTTTACTTTAATAGAGGAGAAGCAAGGAACATACCTATTACTAGTTTACTACCAGTATTATACCGACAGTTTTCCAAACCGTAGCAGATTCAAAGACTAGGTACATAACACCAATCTAATTTCATACAGCTAGTACGGTAAGGTTGGGCTATTTCGTCACCCCGGGGGTTATTTCAGCACCTGGCAAAGTTTTCAGTTTTTTATTCATTGCGGAAAAAGTTTTTACAGCAAAAAAAATGGTACAAGGTCCATTTGAAATATGACAGAATTGTCTTGAATATGAGACGAAAAACAAGTCCCACAGACAAATATTAAAGAGTCAGATGGACGTCAAAGTTGAGTACCGTACGCCGGGGTAACTCGGGACAGCACTCTGCCATGCCATATTGAGGGCTGTAGAAACCAAACTATGCAGAGTTTCGCCAAACTAAAAATAGGGCAATAAACTTCAATATTTTTGCTATCG
>LQNS02278169.1:315329-335531 GCA_001587735.2 Parhyale hawaiensis | reverse complement strand
CAGGAAGGTGTGGTGTACGAGAGAACGGGCCTGGAATGGTTGACTCGAATGCTTGGGTGTGATGGAACGGCAAGTGTGAGGATGATTGAGTGTGTCAAGGAGTACCTGGCAAGAGTGTGGGGTAAGTGAGAGGTGGCGATTAGGGATAGATGAGTTTAGGTAATTGTAGCTTAGTCATTGTGCAGGTACCTGGTAGTACCTGTAGCTGATGTGGATGCCTCCTTGGTCTGGCTGTCCTGCACTGGGAGTGTCTGGGCCTGAGGAGGTGCAGAGGTGAGTTTGCAGTGTCTTGTATAGTTGAATGACCCGAGCAGCTTTTGCTCCCGCGTGTTTGCTGTGACCGGCCACCATGTGGTGGCCAAACATGTATTATTTAGAAGTGACCAGCCATCTATGATGGTAAAACATGTATTACGTAGAGCTATGCAGGTATATCGATCCTAAGATGTGATGTCGCGGGTATGCCCATACCCTGTTGCGCATCACCCTGCTAATGGAATTGGAATTGGAGCTATGGAAGGACTGTAGTGTGATAGCCAATATAGATTGGATAATAAAAAAGTCTAAACCACGCTTACAGTTATGGATAGTACCTAGGGAAAAATCATCGTGACTGGCAGCTGTACCACCTCAGGCAAGAATGTTATATAATATGTAATTAATTCACTAATAACCAATTTTTATTTAGAAGATATACTGAATAAGTTTACTGATATCATTTTAACAGTATACTGTCAGCCTAACCAGAAAAATCAATTATTTTTTATATGGTGAGGGAATCTTTCAGCCACTCGACGTCTCTCTTACGAGCCCACTTTGCTTCCTTCCTGATTTAGTACTTTGCTGGCTGTATTCTAATCTGTTCTTCCTCCTCTTTCCCGACTTGCTGTTACCTTGGGTGTTGGTCCACCTTGGTATGAGAGTCCGGCGTTTTTATCGACATACCACGCGTTCCTTCCTTTTCCTTCCCTTGGATCTCCAGTAGAGGTGCCTAGGACAAGATAATAGCTGTGTAATCTCTGAGTGTTCTGAAGTCTCTAGCTATTTCCGCTAATTCATCAACAAATAATTTTTGATAGATTTTATGTACGGTATTTGCATTCATGTTAACTTATTCCATTTTATTTTCTGCAGAGCACACAATGTTTGCAACCCTATTTTTCTTGAGCCCTTTTTGAATAACTAAATAGATGGTACTATATCATTGTATCGACAATACCCTCATCCGAAAGCTCAGTGACAAGACCTTGGTAAAGCAAATAATCCAGGCCGCAGATGCCAAGTAGATTGGCGCCTACAAGAGGGTTACAAAGTTTATTTTAATACATTTCCCAGATCTAACAATTTCAATTAATAACATGGACCTTACATTTCGCACCTTTTATCAGCTAGGAATAGTATTACTGGTTTGAAAATCGCACACAGGCCGAGGTTATAAGAGATGTCGCTTTTATTCGATGTTTGTGGTCTGAAATCTTTGAATTTTTAAAATGTGTTACTGAGATGGTCTATCGCCGATTGTGATGCCCCACAATGGCCATCGCCGACGGTTATTTCATCGTAGGTCATCGCCGATGAAAACTTGCGATTTTTGGTTCCGATGCCGATGGAGCGATGGTGTTGCCATCGCCATCGTAATAACGATGGCGATGGCCATCGTACCATTGATTTTGCCATCGTAACATAATCGGAGATGCCGATCTCTGGCAATAGGGCATGGACAAACCAGCAACATCATATATTTGGATCGATACACCTACATAGCTTTAAATAATACATGTTTTCATTGTTTTACCACCACTGGGTGGCCGGTCAGCCACCCAAGCATTCGAGTCAACAGTTCCAGATACGTTCTCTCGTACCCCACACCTTCTTGTGCACCCCACTCTTCCAGGACCACTTACAACATCAGGGATGTCGCGAAGTATATAACATTGGGAGGGGGCACTGAAAAATACTGCCTGACGTTAACTATCAGTCATATTACCGACTGGAAAATATAGGTACACAGTACTCGTGCACTATAACTTTCCGAGAATATTGCGCAGCTGCTCTATCAGACCTCACCCACACAGTGGCACTGCGTGACTAGTGATAGCTTTGATAGGACTATCATACACATATACATTTGATATATTACAAGTATTTGGCAAAGTAGCACTGTACACTGTAGAATAATGCATCTGCGTAGCCACTGAAAGTTAAACAAACTTTTTGGGCAACACTGAGCAAAACCTAATACAATTGCATGACATATTCTTTAAAACGTTTTTAAGACATTATCAAAAAGGGGATCTAATAAATATATACTCAGAAAGTTCATTGAGAAGCGTTGTAATTTGAAATATTGTAGCGCGTTTCTCAACGTCAACACGCACAGATGGGAGATTGAGAACAGAACGTCTCATTTCGTAGTTTTCTTGGGGAATAAGCGGGCTAAATTACTTTAGAAATACTTCAAGATAAATATAACACACAGTTCGAAAAATTTAAGTCAGGAATAGTTGTAAACATCCAGAAATTGCAACATTTGTAAAAACGAATACATTTCACTGCAACTCATTACAGGCCCATTGTTTTCGTTACGTCAAACACGTAGTATTCGCCTAAGTATATTATTCAATATTACTTCAAGTTTGTGAACGTGACAACGTGGGGCTCCGCTCCAAATGATGATATTCCACACCAGCACTGAATGAGCCAATGAGTAGTAAACTATTTTTCATGATGCACGATCAACATAATTGGATATTGCATAGATTATGCCGAGAATCCTGCTAGGCTTGCGCCACACTTCTTCAATATGATCTTTAAAAGTCAGCCTTTTATCCAGGATCAGTCCAAAATATCTTATTTGTGGCACCCACTCTAGTATATTACTGTTGCAGAAAATAGGTGGCAACTGTTGGTGAGGACAGGGGGAGAAAAGCATTAATTTGGTTTTATTCTCATATGGGCAGTTAATCTATTTTGAGTTAATCATTCAGACAACACATTTAAAAAAGTTTGCATATCAGTTAAAGCAGCTTGAAAATTACTACTATTGGTGTATAAAACTGCGTCATCCGCATAAAATACACAATTCATACAGAGGGTAGTAATATCATTTATAAAAATATTAAATAATAACTGGTCTAAAATGCTTCTATGAGGAACACCCGAATTAATAGGTAATATATGTGATTTGGCTTCGCTACAGGGTACATATTGATCCCTGTTAGATAGGTAACTATTTAGCAGTGCATTTGCTGCATTCCGAACGCCATAATGATCAAGCATTTTCAGTAAAAGCGAACGCCTTTCTAACATCTAGAAATAAGGATATACCCTACGTTTTATCGTGAAAGCCTTTCAGAAGATCTGCTACAAGTTGAAAAATTGCTAGCGTAGTATTAGATTTATTCCAAAAGCCACTTTTTTTAAAAAAAACTTCTGACCACTAATGTGATGAAAAGAAGTTTGATAGCTTCGAATGAATGGCTTTCTCTAAAATTTTATTGAAGATAGATAACGTAGATATGGATCTACTAGTGGACCCGTGCGTGAAAAATTCACGCAATAACCGCATACTGTATTTCATATTCTAAAAAAAAAAATTCACATCACTTCTGTGTAACCAACGCCCCTCTTAACGGAAAATAGTGTCAGTATTATCTCCTTATTAAGATGCGAGCCTTGTTCTAGTAAATTCACTGCTAATTTAATACCAATTGTCTCTTATGTTACTTTTTAGTATTATTCTTATGTTAGTACTAAGCATGAAAACCTCAGGATACTGTGTCCCAACCTTGTTGGACACAGTCTCCAGATGAGAAATACATGAGCTTATTATTATTATTATTATTATACGTTTGCCTAATGCCTCTAGGCCGGTGCGGAATCTCCTCTTCTTTTATTTGCTTCTTAATTTTCTTGTTTTCTTCATTGATCCTTTGTCGTGCTGTCATCCTTAGGTCTTCTATGTAGACAGGCAGAAGTAACATCTTGAGTAAAACACTCCAACAAACTTTAAACAAAATGGCAGCTTATATGCAATGTGTTCGCTCCGTAGCAAAGATACCGTTGATACCGTCTTTCCACCTCAAATATCTGTTTCATTTGAGGTGCTCAAATTTTGACCTATGAAGAGAAAACTGCTTCGTCAGAGGAAAACAGTAAGCTAGAAGAAGTAATTGTCTATTGCCCGTGAAAACTAATGTTTCGTCGGTTTCATTGACAATTTCATCAAAGTGGAAAGAATAGCTCATGCAACGAAATCATCTGTGGGAAGAAACTATGAATCAAGAAGCATGAGAGTGCCAACGGAAGCTTCAGATATCTTCAGTGATACGATTTCAACTTCGGCAATGCAAGAAGTGCATTCAGATATAAGGTCACCCTATACTTTGCCGTAGATTCGATGTATGGAGAAACTAATACTCGTACAAATCAGACTAAGCCTGCGATGTCTTCATTGTTGGAATTTCGACTGTCCCTGCTTAAGATTCGTTGGCCATCTTCTACAACCCGGCCTATTTTCTGCCCATCACTTTCAATGGAGCTTGAGAGGACAACCAGAGCCTCCAGCATGGGCTAATTTCCGCCTATCTATTTCGTTAAGAGCGTGACACCGAACATATAAATATATAAACACACGACGGTCATTCTCAGCATTAGATAATTAGCCACATCACTCAGACTACCTGACTTGAAGATAGGAATAACATGAGAATGTTTCAACGCATTAGGATAAATGCCGTTTTCCAAGCACAAATTGAAAATATGACAGAGGTGATTCTGTGGACCGCACACAGATGTATAAAACTTAAACTTGAACAAAAGTAATAAAACCAGCGCAGATCTTAATGTATACTCTAAATTACTTCTACTTTTGCACCAATGGAATACATTAAGAGCATATTATAAATTTTAGTTTATATTTATCTATAAAGAAGCAGTTAAAGAATTGTTACATAAAAATTTATTCAACATTGTAGAACAATAACGTGACGGCTTGTTGCAACGCACCAGGAATCACGCTACCTCTGAACTATAAAACTTCACTTTATTTGATTAAATAAGTTGAATTAATTGATAATATAGCAATACAAAATGATCGCAATGTAAAGAAAAGTGAAAAAGTTTGATCTCATTGCGCTTTAAGAATATAAAAGTGACGCTAGGCTGCTATTGCAACAGGTTCACAATTAATACGCCACTGTCGCCACAGACTGTCTTTGTGCAGTACAGTACTGGCGTTGCCGTTTTTTTTTTGTATCACCAAGAAATTCCAAATTTCTCTCTCTTCTTGCCTAAATATGTAATTATATGCATATTTTTTAGTATGCATACAATTATGCATATCAAAAAACCCATATATTTATCGAATATGGCTACCAAGTCAATATTAATATAACTTGACAGGAACCTATTACTGAAGAAAATTTGTGAGACAGACATCCTGCTCTCACAGTCTCACTGCATGCTTGGTTATATAGCAAAGATGGTGTGACTGTGGAAGTGGCAAGGCGATCCGCTAGTACACTCCGTCATGGAAAATTACCGCGGAAAAACATGACTTGCAAGATGAAAAACTACAGTTGCATACGTACTATCGGTGGAGTATTAAACGCTCTAGAAGTACTTATTTATCAACTTTACTTGTGAAAGTTATATTATAAAGAGCTTTTCTCGTCAAAATATTGCGAATGGTCAAACGGAGGAATGTGTTTTTCATTTCTTCAAGCTTCATATATCAGTCGCTGAAAAGCAGTATTTCATGTAATTAAACAGTTTCCCCGTCAACATAGCATTTTCTTTCGAGTTTTACGAGAAAACTTAATTATTAGGGCAACTTGACTAGACATTCGTTCAAAGTTTAACAAGAAAGATTTTGTTTCAAGTTTCATGACTTCTTTAAGAGAATTTAGCGTTGTCTGTGGCTACATGTAAAATTTTGGAAGGAAAACTGAATTACTCATAATTACTACGTAGCAGTTTTTTATTTTACTGGGGCAAAAACTGTTTGAAGCACAGTAGATGTTACCGGTGAGAGCGAAAAATTAGTATACTATATTACTGCCAAAACCCACTTTTTTCGCTACCCCGGAGCGTCGGGAAAACGAAGAATGTTCGCCAAGTTCTTTTTTTCGGGTTCAAAATAGCCATACATCAATTATCAGCCCATGGTAGCGGGAATTATAGTATAAATGATTCACGAATACTATTAATACTTGTGCAACACCGACGTTCTTCGCTCCAACTGACGTCATACGAGATGCGCAGAACCGCCTCAAAATGGTCAAGCGATGAGTTATGTAGTTCAGCCATGCGTTCGTCCGTATTAATGTGTTGTCGCGTCTGCTTAAGCAGCAGAAATGTGCCCAGTTTCTGATTTCTAATTCACTTCACATTTAAAAAGACAGCAGAAAGTTTACTAGTAGCACTTACTAAGAATAGTGCTTTGATGGCTAACAATTCAATGACTTCTTTGATGGGCACGCGCTTGTCATCAAGAGGACTCCACAAAACATTCTGACCATTAGATTTACTGAAAAACGAGTTCATTTCACTGCTATGCGGATCGGCTTTTACGAATAATTTTTTCAAGAGCAGAATCATTTCATTGTTTACATAACGTATTACTAATGCCATCGCACCTATATATACTTTCATCACCGAATTGCATTAGAAAGCATTTTTAAATGCGAGTTCACACGGTAGTGCGCGTTCAGATAGTGAAAGGTAAAGAGGAAAGTGCACAAGCTTGAAAGGCCAAGCATATTCGTTTTCTGAACGTGCTCTATTGCTCAAGTTCGTTCAACCAAGTGAATAAACACAGATTGTCTCTTGAATAGCGGCCACTATTTTTATGGCCCCTTTCGTAATTTAAATCACCGAGATCGTTGTGAAACGCTAGAACCCTCAAAGTATTCGTAAACAAGTGAACGGTGCCGTGTTTGTTTTGAACAATCAGCTCGTTGCTTTGTGCTCATTTCATTTAACGTCCTTCTGTTCATCTTGCTATAAGATGATAGGATTTGAATTTGATTATAAACAGAGTACAAAACCCAACATACATAAAACATCATAAAACATACATCATAACTGAACACTCTTCATGGTCAATCATCAGTGATATAGTTCGTCGTGTGAACACGCAATGACAAAAAGTTGAAGCAGAGACTGTATTCGTTCACCTGCTCAAGCACGATGAAAAACTAGCATGTGAACACGCCTTACTAATGGCAAATGTCGTTTATCAAAGCAACGACTGCTGCAATACCCGGCACTACACCACAGAAAACACAGCACATTCACCGTCGGCCTATTAGTGCCGAAAATAAGTTTTCATCCCTCCCCACAGAAATGGCACTATGTTAGCAGCGGCAACAATTTTGCCAACGGTCTTTATTGAGTAAAATAAGTTATTATTGTACTGTGGTAGTCAACGTGATTTGGATGGAGATTAGTGTACTCATCGCGTTACAATTACAGAGATCGCCACAACCAATCAGCGGAGGCTACCCTCTTGGGGAGGGAATATATACATGGCTGACTGCCTATGAAGAGTTCTGACATCACTATGGCTCTGGTAGTGTAACATGATGAATACGCTGGTCTCTTTTCTACTCAGTTTGGTGGTAGTACCTGTCATACTACAGGTTTCCATAGCAACGTTGCAGGGTTACCATAGCGACGACGCGATCAGCTGCCCGGCAACACGCAGGAACTGCCGGGCAAAGGTTTTTGCTGAAAGTGCTGGAAGGACGTCTAATCAATGCTAGGTATATCGATTTGCGGAATCCTCCAGAACAGCGGGACAGCTGACGGTGCACAGTGTGAATTGATACTTTGGAAGGGAATATAAGAGCTGTTATAGTAGCAACTATCTGGAGAACAGTCTATCTGAACGCCAGTATACGAAATGCACCTGTACCTACCATACAAGTGCATGGCTAAGTACGCGAAATTTGAGGTATTAAAGAAGCCTCGTCAAGTGAAAAGTGATATATACATTATAATTTAGCAACAGATTAGATGCATATTGCTTCACTGTTAACGCAACATTGCACTACGCAAAAAGAATAACAAAATAGAAGTTTGTTTACCCTTAGTCGAGCTCATGCATGGCCGAATGAGGCTCACTCTCTCATTCTGATATGCCAGCGCGATAATGTCCCGATAACGTGAATGTCAAGCTCACTCTAGAGCAGCGATTCCTTTAACTTTTTCTACACCTGGCTGGCACCCCTATAGAAAATGTGTACGATGTTCTAGCACCCCCTACAAAAATAATAACTGATCTGATGTTAGAGATTGAAATTTACGCAAAATTTGTTGGAAAAATTTAATGTCCAACCTTATTTTATTCAAGTTTTCGCACCCACTGGAACAGTGGAAGATCATCTCTTACCTCCAGGGAGTGCGAGTTACCCATGGTATGAACCCTATGTATAACTTATTTATTGCTTGTAACGGCTGCAATTTACACACAATTATAGCTCGATTCCTTTCGTTTATGCGTCAAATTCTTCCTTTTGCATAATCTCGTTGCATGCACAGGTTTCATTTGTCTATTTCATCCCAATTTTTTTGGAAACGTTTTCGGCACTCTTACCCAATGCTCCATCTCCCCCTCTATTAGAGGTTCCCCACATTAGCTCAGCCTGGCACACCTAGAAAACTTTTAACGTGTTCCCGCGCCCCATGAAAAATAATAACTCATCTGTTGACAGATAAAGAATGAAGTTTACACCAACTTTGAGTAATAATTTATCTATCCAACTTTATTTTATAGCAGTTTCGCACCCCTTGAATTGTTATCTCGTACCTCTAAGGGCTGGAGCATCCCCGGTTGGGAAACTCTATTCTAGAGCAATAACGTGAGCATTTTACTCCATTTTCAGAGTAAGGTTGAATTTCTAGAAATCTCTAAGGTAGCCGATTAAGGGTTAATGCCTGAAACCCAATTCAGGGAGTCGAAGCCAGCGTACCTGTAAAGGTAAAGTAAAGGTAAAGTCAACTTAGACCACACCCTCACCTGGGAAGCCTACATGCACTGGTTTGTGCTGCGGGTATAAGCCCACTGGCCCCAGATGAGTAAGTATAGTCGCAGTCGCCCTCGGGTCACCAAGAACTATGGCGCCAATTTGACTGAAGCAACAAATGACCCAAGACCCCCGCCCCCCTCATCTCTGAGGAAAGCAGTTCCACCACGGTGCCGTGCATGCACACACAACTGCCGAGTCAGCACACCAAGATCTGCAAAGAGCTCGTGTGCCAGGCCGGGTATCGAACCGGCGAGCGATACAAGGTGTTAGAGCTGGGAACGGAAGCATGCTGCTACCGAAAAGTACAGAAGTCAAGCGTTGGAAGCCTAATTTCAGTTCCCAGTTGAACGTGCCGTTAATATATTCAGCTGATCGTAATGTAAGTTGAAAAATGAACCGTCTCGTACTTGGGCACGTTCAACTGTTTGCCGAAATTGCGCCTTCGAAGTTTCAATTCTTAGCACATAATCTTTGGCTATGTTCTCTTGAATCGTATTGCAAGTATTAGACGGACTCCGATTACGTTGTGCCAGCTGAAAACTCCCTTTTACGAAGCAAGAATGAGTTTCTGCAAGTCTCGAGGGCCAATGACTGAAACTTAATTCAGTGGGTCGAAGCCAGCGCACCTGCTCGAAGTTTCGAGCAACTCAAGTCTCGGAGGTTTAATCTTGGCGCCTAATCGAACATGCTGTAAATCTTAAAGGCTTGACTTGTGCGAAACTTCAGGCATGTGCACTGGCTTTGACCCTTTGAATTGAGTCTCAGGCAGTGGCCCTTGTTCGGTTACTCGTGAAACTTCAAGAAATGCAATCGTGCTGTGTTGCTGCCTGCTCAGCATAATCGTGTTGCTTCTTTCAGGTGCAAGTTTGAAAGTGGCAAAGCCAAAGTTCCTATCGTCATTACCGGACAAGTAGAGTTGAGTACGTTTGAGATATATAGACTTTGGCGCCGCAGTCGAACGAATCCATAATGTTTAGTTAATAGGCTAATATGCAATTATAAATTTAATTTTGACAGATGATAAAAGTTAACGTTTCGGGATAGTTTAAAATCTCATCATCAGAAAAGAAAATTCAAATTCTACAACTTACAAGAAAATTTTTACTTTATCATCTAGATAGGGAGCATAGATGTGGTCGGGGGCAAGCCTAAAGAGCAAATGAACAGAGCTGCGTGGAGGAGCCGGATGTCAGCTCCTGTACAGTCGGCAGATGTGGGTTAGTCAAGGGTTGTGTGAAGCGGTACAGCTGAAGTCATAATGTCAAGGCTGGGTATAGTTCTGTTGATGTAGAGGGATTCTAATGTTGTGAGTTCGATTGGATTAGAAGAGTCAATGATTGCGAAGTCATTCTTGCTGATGGGATGGTTGTTTTGCTCAGCATGTGAATGCGAAGGTTTTGCAAGTGGTAAACCGGTTCGGCTGGATACCTCTAAATGTTGGTCAATGCGGGCTTTGAAATGTTGTCCAGTGCTACCGATGTACGAGGCATTGCATCCTCTGTATTTGAAACGGTAGATAACACTCGACAGAAGTAGTGTGAGGGTTTGTCTTTAAATTTAAAGTAGGACCCTATGGTAAATGTATTTTTGTATGAAAATCTGAAGCTTATGTGTGGGTAGGATTCAGAGAGGAACGTTTTCAATGTGTTTACTACACTAACAGAGGCTTTGTTGTTGTACAGAAGCGAGTGAAAGAAGTTTAATTTACGGACGGAAGGTTTGCGAATGCGGGGATCAAACAGCTTGTCTAGGAACAATTTCTAGTAGTGGTCCAGAAGATATTGCGGATAACCGTTACTTTTAAGGAAAGTTCGGAGAAAGTCAACTTCTCTCGAGAAGATAAGGTAGGAGGAGGATAAATGGTATGCCCGAAATAGTAAAGTTTTTATTACATTGATTTTGAATTGATCGTAGCAGTGAGTGAAACAACTTGTCCCGAGGCCTGAGAACGTGGGTTTTCTGTAAACGCCAGTGACAAGCGTTGAGTCTTGGTTGGTCATTAGAACATCTAGAAAGGCTACAGAGTTATCTGACTGGTTTTCGGCAATGAACTTGATATTTGGATGTTTACTATTTACATATCATCTGTCGACATTAGATTTATAATTGGCTAATATGCATTTGAGGCCCTACACGATTAATTTCTTTCCGACAGAGCTCTGAATTGATCTCACACTGTAGTTAGCTGTAAGAAGTGGTCGCCACTTTCCTGGATACATAAACTGAAGCTTTGCTCACCAACAGAACATGGCAACACGCAACACAAAGTGGAACCACCAACAGCGGAATAACGAAGTCATTGACAAAACTCGTAAAGGTCACAAGCCTCCTCCGCTTGTGTTCACTCCTTATCAGTACTCGGAACTGGTTCGACTAGCTGACACTGCTGAGACTACAAACTATCAATTAAGCAAGGAGAAAGTTTTAAAATACCGCAAAAATATTTCGCCAACACGATCACGAGCAGCTGTTGATCGACACACCGAAGAGGAAAGTTCACTGTTGAAAAAAACTGTCTCATCAGTGAAAGAAACTGACAACAAAGCAAATGTTCCTTGGCAAAACATAATGAAAAATGGATCCCGGTGCGCTGAGGAGGATGATATCCGTCCTGACGACTCTGCATCTCAGGTATACGGAAGTCCTTCCTCAAAATCACCTGTCCTCAACGGTGCGTCTGTTATCGCCGAGAATATTCCCAAGTTCGAAAATGGGGAAACTGATGAACGCAACGTAAAAACTGAATTGGGGGCTGTGCAGGAAGAGTTATGCGACCATCCTTCGGATTCGAGCAAGAACAAACCGACCATCAGCTCCAACAGCAACACGGCAGAAGACTATCACTTCCCAGGGCTGGAGCACACGCCTGAGATGAAGCAGCTCATGGCTCTCAGGACACAACTCCACGCAATGAAAGCCCAGGTAAACAAACGATCGTTTTCTTCATGTTCTTAAATACATTGACCTGGTGGTAGGTACACACACGATATATATTAGCCGGGCAGTAGTTACCTTTATCGATTCGCATTGGCTGGGGGTATTTTTTTCAGGCTGGCTTGGTTGTAGTTTTCTTTATTACTTTACATTGGGGGGGTAGTAGTGTTTATTCACATTTGGCGGGTGCTGGTTTCTTTTATTGATTCACACTGATCGGGAAGTATTTTTTTATTGATTCACATATTGTCAGGTGGTAATTTCTTTAAGCGATTCACATTAGCCCAGCCGTAGTTTGTTTTGTTGATTCATTCATGTTGAACTGGCGGTAATTGCTTTTACTCACATTGTATGGGCGGTAGTTTCTTGTATTGATTCATAGTGTGCGAGTAGTAGTTCGTTTTATTGATTCACACTGATCAGGTGGTGGTTTCTTTCATTGATTGATATTGGTTGAGTGATAATTCCTTTTATTGAATTACATTGGTCGGATGATGTATTACAGGTACCGATTAACACTGGCCGGGGTGCTATTTGCATTAATTATTTATCGATGCAAATTTACTGGGTTGTAATTTCCTGTATTGATATCTAATTTACCTCTACCCTTTGCATTTTATTCTCGATTGCGAACTAGTGTGTTCATGGAAATTCACAGCTTACATCATGCATACGTTAACGTCCGACGACGACATCATGACGCACACTGAGATCTCAATCACGGACAAACATTGCATGCGTGCAGGACAAACACAATCCACATTGCCTCCTAGGACAACTACGCCTATTCTCTGGCCACTGCTCGGTCTTAGCGGATTATAAGTTCCGAGAGGGACGGATCGCTGATGCCTCCTGTCAACTGTGCGAACTGGACAAACAGTCTGTTCGTCACCTATTCTCGTGCTCTAGTCACTCAACTGATCTTTCGGTGAGCAGTCTCTGGCTAGACCCGCTTGGGGCTGCGCGTTTCCTCGCTTCTCTTCCTCTCTTCGGCTTTCTCCCCCCTCTGCCTAGGCCGCCTCCGGAACCTCCTCCCCAAGCTGGCAATGGTGGACCATGACGATGGCAACCAACAACAACAACACAACTCCGCTTTCGATTCTCTACTCCAGGCTATATGAACATACTCCTTCTAACATTAAAGCTGGGAATATTTTTTACCGTGTTTCACGCTTCCGTCTAACACGTGTTTACTTATTTTTTATTTGTCAAAACAATCGATAAAAAACAGGTAAGGGTCATATATAAATCGTTCATATTGTGATAAAAAGGTCGCTGCAAGCCCATTCGCTTCTTGAACCAAAATACATATAGCAGCAAGTACCAGCAACGAATTTTTGCAACAGCAAGAACACAGAAACTATCTTATATAAAAAAGAATTTCGCGTAATTTGCATAGAAGTACAGAATTACCACAAATTACGTATTCAAATCGCAGTACTGTAGTGTACAAGAATGTAGCAGAGACAATGTATTAACAAAGACAACTGCTTACAAAAATGAATAACGAGAAATGACAACCAAAAAACAGAAAAGGGCGATAACTAGAAGAATATTGTCAATAGCGCACCATCAAACTTAGGGAAAAAAGTGAGAGAGTTGTACTTTTGGGGTTGCGGCTGCCCAACCATTGACATGGCCGAGCGCCAAACCCGCGCTGAAACCCCAGACAAGCGGCAACACGGCGTGCCCGGCAACATAAAATTTAACATAGGTCATTCTTTCAGCCGACTACCCAGGATTGACCCGCCAGAAAGATCAAACAGCGAATCAAGGATGCCGAAGGAAATCTTGTATTTCACTGTGTAACCACGTTGCAAATGTTGAACATGAGCATGTACGCAAGAATCAGGTTAATAAGTAATCGAAAAACAAAGTCAGCTTAAAGTAGTTACTCTAGTAATGGTAGGGTATGGCAAAAGGAAACGGGATTATCCTAAGCACAATTGCACAATTAACACATAAGCAACTAAGGAACGACAACAACATATAGTATAATGCAGTAACTTTGAGAACATTGTTGACAGCGCACCAGCATTCTCTGAATATAAGCGAGAGAATTGTAATTTTTGGGTTTCAGCTGTCCGCCTATTGAAATGACTGAGCGCCAAACCCGCGCTGAAACCCCGGACCGGTGGCAGCGCGGTGCGCCCTTCCAGATCACATACCACAGAAGTCATTCTTCACGCGATGAACTTAGAGTCGAACCTGTAAGATAAAATAATTAAGAAATCGTCTGAAGAACCGTTATGGTTACGGAGAGTAACCATATTGCTAATATTGAGCATGAGCAATAGTTTGAATTGCTTTTTCAGAAGACAGACTGAAATGGGCTGTAGGAAGAAGTCGTCTACATAATTGATTAGTTTTACCATGTGATAAATTGTGCTTTGCTTCTCGACCTCTAATCTGACGGATGGTACTCTAAATCTTTGACGCCTTAAATCATAGTTGTTCAGGGGCAAGAGGGGTAAAAGGTACTTATTAAATGAATGGTGGTCCTCAAGAAGAAACTTACGTGCTAATTTTAGTAAAAAAAATCAGTGAATGTCATCGAATTGTAAAAGACTTGAAGCTTTATACATCTCACCAACATGGATCTCAGGTTCATAATTAAATGTTTGAACTTTTAATATTGTACGTAGTATCTTCTACAATAAAATGGATTTTTTTTTTCATTCAATGTTATGCGGGTAAACAATGCTGCAATAGGCATCTTTCAAGGTATTAAGAGGTAACTTCTTAGACATGCAACGAAATAGACCAAGTGCCTTGCTCAATTTCTCACAAACTTCTGCAATACGTAAGTTAAACGTAAGTTTAGAATCTAATGTTATGCTTAAATATTTAGTCACCTATACCCATTCAAGTTTACATTATTAAAATATATATCTGGAAGTGGCGGAGTATCTTTTGTTGTCAGAAGCATGAGTTTAATTTTTTGCTCATGTGGTAGCAATCGGTTCATGACTAGCCAGGTCGAGAGTTGCTCAAGAAATTGTTCGATCCTATCCATTTCACGTTCAAAATCATCGTCAGTATTATAAACAAAACAGTATCATCAGCAAATAGCAAACATTTGACATCAGGTAATAGCACGATATCATTGATGCAGATATTAAAAAGGAAAAGGCCTTCGGTTGAGCCTTGAGAAAGGCCCCAACATGCGTTCTCAGAAGAAGAAGCATTGCTATACGTTACATATTGAGTACGACCAGAGAGATATGACCGCAATAAATCGAGCGCCTTATGAGTAACACCGTAATTCCTCAGTTTTGAACATAGTATGTCATGATCAATGGTGTCAAAAGCTTTGCGGAGATCTAGAAACATGCAACTGCTATACTTCCTCTGATTAAAAGTCTGCAGACAACAGATAATACTGTACAAGATGAGGAGGTTCCCTTAGTATCACTAAACTGAGAGGGCGATAAAATCAGTCGTGCACGAAACTAGAATTTTAGACGCTCAGAGATAATGCTTTCGAAGATTTTATTAAAAACAGACAGAGTTGAAATTGGCTGAAAGTTACAAACTAAACGAGGATCACCATTTCTAAAAATTGGGACAACTCTAGCCCGTTTGAGAGTATTAGGGTAAACTCCTGCTCTCAAACAACAGTTAAGGATATCCACAAGTGCTTCAGAAATTATAGATAAAAGGTTAAAAGGTATAGAAGGAGCCAAATCTCCATGATGAAATTTCTTGCTTTTAAATTGGGACACTCTGTTTATAACTTCAGGAAGACTTGTAGAATAAAAGTACAAGATGCAGTGGATGGTGAGAGGAAAATTCACGTGTTGCGCCGGTAGATTACTCACTAAATCAGTAGCAATATTTGAGAAATAGTAATTGAAAATTTGTACTATATCACTTGGCTTGACAACAGCCACTGTCTGGTTATTATTCCAAACAATTTGTTTATTATTTTTTTTTTCGTCCCATGAGCTCGTTCAGGATTTTCCAGATTTTCTTAGGGCTGTTTTAGGATGCTTTGATCTTTCTAATGTAATAAATTTCCTTTTCTAATTATAGAACATTATTTAAGGCGTTTCTAAACCACTAATAAAACCTAAAAGAAACAATTCCTCTCATGTACTGTTTGCAGATCTTTTTCTCATGAGAATTTTGATGTCACTGGTGATCCATGGAGCATGTTTACATCGCTTCACCTTCAAAGATTTGGTTATTATTGGGCAAAATGTATTAAACTCGGTCATAATCATATTAACAAATTGTGTCATAGCAGCACAGGGATTTGCTTGGGGAAGCATTGAAAAATCCAAGTCTACAATTCGATTGATAAATGCGTCTACCCCGGGTTGCGAGAGCAATCGATATTTTCCGGAAATATTTGAGGGTTTAGGTATAAACGTAAAAATTACGTATGGCATGGAATCATCTGCAATTTCGTAGTCAGAAACCCCCATTACCATATCACCAAAGTTAAAGTTAACCCAAATATGATCGAGTAAACTGTACCCCGTAAAACCATGACACTGGCTGATTCTCGTGGGTTCAGATATTAAAGGCTGATAGCTCAGAGAAGCCATTAACTGAATAGTGTTGTTAATTTTACTGATGTTAAAGGAATTAAATAAATTGATATTTAAATCGCCACAAATAAGGATGTTGGAATCAGGGGAAATCGAGTTGACCAAAAAATCTGCTAGAGACTCATTAAAAATTGATATATCATTACATGGGGGCCTATAAATACAGCAGACATTGACGACTACATCACTAACTTTAACAGCAAGAGAGAGAAGTTCCCAAACGTCATAAAGACTTGATATCTCAGAATTTACACTCACATCCAAAATATCACGATAATAAATACAAATTCCACCTCCATTATGATTGCGATTAAGACATGATTTATCATAGCCCTTAATATTGAGAAAGTTATCAATGCTGTCGTCAAATCTTGATTCAGTAATGACAATCATACTGAAGTTAAAATTTAATGTTGCAAGAGAAGCACACAGGTGGCTTAAGTTGTGATATACTCTCTAAATATTAATGCATAATACAAAAAATGAATCCTCACCAATAGCCTTCACTCTGGCCTGAAACTGACTGAGAGAATCAAAGTTACACGGAAAATTAGTGAGTTCGGTCGAGTGGTCATAAAAATAAAAAGTAGGGATATCTCCAAAGGAATCAATTAGATCTTAGATCAGTTGGACAATACATTACCAACAGCAGACGACGAAGCAGGACGTGGCTCTGTTGGGCTCGAAGCTGCCACCACAGAAGCTGCGGCTTCTACAGCAACAGCAGGCGAACTAGCTCGAGGTTCAGCCGAAACAGGAGCTATCATCGGGGGAACCCCAGCTTCTAAACCAACAGCAGGGAATGCAGAAGTGTTACTGGATGAATTATTAAGTGATAGCTCCATTTCAGCCAAATCATCCTCAGTGTTGACAATGAAGGGCTTAGCCCTTCCCTCGGCTCGGCAATAAATGGTGCCTGAACTCGTGTAAACCTGTATAAACTACGACACAGTCTGCTCTAAAGCACGCAGCGAATGGATCCTCGTTAGGTACTCATTCGCATAGAAACCTGGTGGTTGAGCGGTTTTAACTTTCCTTAATATTCTCAACATGTTGTGTTTGTCACGACATTCTACTCGTATGTTATTAGTAGCCCGGCCAACGATAACAGCAGCACAAATGTCGGAGTCAGCGATGAGATTTGGGAATGCGGAATTGAGCTTCACACCAACAACTGTTCTCAGCTGATTCTCCCTCAGCTGAAAGACGAAACTAACCAACGATATCATCAACAGCATGTCCTCTCAGCATCAAAATGCTAGCCAAATTGTCCAGTTGGACTCTATCGACGTCATGTGACAGCTTACTGATGGTTGCACTGGTAGTAGAGGGACGATGAGCAACTGAAGCCGACAAACACCGAGGATTGGAAGACAGAACCGCACTGTACGACCTCCTGGAGCTAAGAGCTTCAACCTTGGTAGTCAGTTTATCATACTGATGGCTAAGCTTGACACCAGTGAGGACTCTTCCAAGAGTGGAAAGTAAAGTTTCATGTTGATGTGTGAGACTCGTCATAGACAGAGGAATTGCCAATGGCGGTATCGTTCAAATTCTTTACAGAAGCCCTTGTACGCATGCAGGATGTACCACTATGGGCAAGTTGATCAGAAGGAACAAGCATATCTTTTTTCCGGCCTTTGAGACAGACTTCCCACCCCTAGGACGGCCACGAGATCTTGTTAGCGGATAGGCCAGTACGACTTACGGGAGGTTAGCATGTTTCAGACGAGAAATTAATTGCGACATCAGCATCTCCATCCGTTCTACATCCTCGCCTAGAGAGGGCTCACTATCACTTTGCTCAGAATCCAAAAAGTCAGCATTAATGCACTCATCCTTGGGAGCCATACTGCTCACGATACTCAATCACAATAGATCTTACGTTACCCTGTGGAGAGACGGCCGGCAATGTGCGAGTTCTAATGTCAGCCGTCGCACCAATCGGCTCCTGAAATCTGTCTCCCGCCAGTAAATTTGGCAAAGGGAGCAGTAAGCGGTTGGTAAAGGGAGTTTTTAAAATAAACTGTTTCTCTTAGTAGTAATAAGAGCTGAATTCCTTCAATATCAAGAGCTCGGTTAGAAGTACAGTGTTTTTAGCGCTTCAGTGATTGGGCCGATATCACGTCGGAAAGCTTTCAGTTGATGAAGACCGATTTGACTCAAATTCAGTGTAATAAGAGATTTTGTGGTAGCCTTCACTAATAAAAAAAATAGATGATAGTTTAGCTGCTGACGGTTTTCTCTTATACTGTATAGCATTGACCATTTTTAGTTAGCGAAAGCAGAACGTCGTTTCTTTATTCGCGTGGGGAAATCTCTGACATTCATTTCCATGCCCTGGATACCATGGTATTTCCGTTCCCAAGATTGAGAAAAACGCCCTTATTTCTCTTTAGAGCATTGCCTCCAGTAAAGGCAGTCCAAAAATTGGTTTACTTGTATATTTCTATGTTCGTTAATAGATTAATTAATGTCATAAAGGAGAAATATTTTCAACAAGAATAAAAATAGCGAGGAAAAGCTGTGTTTAAATCGGAAATGGGTTATAAATGGCAAAAGAAGTTTGTTTATACTGTTTATACATGTGCCGTTATTAAATGAAGATACAGAAATAACTACTGTCGAGCACTCTGAGAGCGCATACCCCTGCCAAGCAAGGCATTGTAACGAAAAATTAAAATTAGTTCTGGAACCATGATTTTCCTCGTATCGATACCGAAATCTAATCATTTGTGCCTTTTAACAGCATAATGAGTTTCCGTAATTTTCTTGAATCTCCGCTCATCACTTTTTTGAGATATGCTGCTAACAAACATTCTGATACACATTAATGAAACACACAAACGGACCTAGCAATCCTCGCCAAATTTAATAATTATGTCTTTTAACATTACCGATAATTCCTGTAAATTTCATAGAGATCCATTCATAATTTTTGAGTTATTGTGCTAACAAGCATAAAATCAAAGACAGCGATAAACTACTAAATAGATCAACACGAAAATTTGGTCATTTACTCTGCCTAATATACTTAACAACTCAGGAAAGTTTCATAAAATCCGTCCATAACTTTTAAGTTATGGCAACAAGAAAAATGAGGCAAGCAAACGGATGTACGCGGATCTTCACCAAAATGTTAATCATCTGTTCTTCCTAACATACCCAACAATCCCTGTAAATTTTGTTTAAATCCGTCCATAACTTTTTGAGTTACCTTGGTGTCAGACAGGCAAAGAGACAGACGCAAGGACAGACGTATAGGCAGACGGATAGACAGACAAACACGACGAAAACATAACCTCCTTGGAGGAGGTAATTACAGCGACAAAACACCCGTATTCTTCGCTTCTATATTCTTTGTTTTGCTCTGAAAAATGTCTTACGCTTTTTCTTCACTGATTCTTCAGTTTCCTTCGAAAGACACTGTCAGTATTCATGATACCGTTAAAAGATGCTTCACATACCTTCAGTGATTAGATTTAAAACGTGGATAAGAAGTACATTTTATTTTTGAGCCTTCTTGAGTTGCACCTTCTGATCCAAGGAGGTTCTAATAGAGAGGAGTGCACCCTATCTATTTATCCTACGGGAGCGTTGCGAGTAAACTTTTCCCTTAAACTGGCTGAGTAGCTTATCCAATCGGAGAGCGGCATTGCTTACGAGAGGCATTGCCTCAC
>LQNS02278169.1:289100-314283 GCA_001587735.2 Parhyale hawaiensis | reverse complement strand
CATTTATTTGTTTTACAATTGAATATTGCGGGGTAAGGCTTCTTATAGGCAATGGATTTATACTGTAACCTTTGCAGTTATAACATGCACAATGGGTAGGTACTAAATCGGTGTTTTTTCATTTATTTTTCCCAGACGAAGAAGCAGGCAGAAGAGCAAGCTGAGAGGTCACACCGCTCCTTCCATCACCCGGAAACCATCCCAGACAATCCGCACTACGATCGCTGGGAGCCGAAAATTCTGTACGAAGATCCATCCAACAGGGCACTTTACCAAAAATGGCGAGCCCTGAGACGTAAGGAAAAAAACGCACAAAAATTGCTAGCTCGACGAGAATTTCCAGAGAAAACACAATTGCAAAACCATGATGGAATGACAAGTTTAGATTCACTGAGTTTGAACGATGGATTGCCCGATACATATTCAAAGGCCGTTTTCCAGAGAGGAGGGGAGTTTGAACCAGAAAAAATACGAAAACGGTACGTATTTTCAAAAACTCACCTGCTCAAAGGAGATGGATATGACGATACTGAGAGAACGAAATGGGTTAAAAAACCTGATCCTGAGTATATTGTCACAACTAAAGTCGAACCATCAGATCCTAGGTTTTTCAGAAGATCAAAAAGTGCCTCCTTGATATCACGGGTCTCTGGTTCAAGTTCAGTGTCGTTGGGATCGCATCTAGGCTCTGATGTTCCATGCACCGAGCCGAGCGAAACTTCTAAATGCTCCAAATTTAAATGCTATGACCCTCATGACAAGTCCAAAAAGCTCTTGGATCACCATGATGCATCAAAAAAGAAACATCAGAGATGTAGAAGCAAGTCGGCGCTTCCAGTTCCGATGGACCCCAAGCGGGTTGAGCTTCCTCACCAACGTCATCACGACTTCAGGAAACTTAAAGAAATCTTTAGCTGTCCACAACCAGAGTATGACAGGCTGGTGAGAGACAGGGAGACGCTAACGCAATACGAGCAAGAGATGTTGATGCTCAAAAAAGCAGAGAAGTTGGAAAAAGAACGAAGTAAGCTCGTACACACTGTAGAATCGCAACTCCAGGCCAAGGAAGAAGAGACACCAGAACAGCGTTCAGCAGCCATCATGAAGCAGGTGTGTCGGAAGAGCCATTTTTTAAGTTTATCGGTAGTAAAACTATGTAGGCGTTCCAGTTAAATTCCATTAGTTAAAATTGTAGGCTTCATAACAAATTCATAATACTGTAATGTATTTGACAGAGGCGAGCTTACGGGAGGCTATTAAATATGGGCTTAGGTGCCGACTCTTTTCCGAAAAGCTGCAAGCTGGCATCAGAGGAAAGAAAAAAATTCCTGGAAGTATACTAACTTATAAGTATATACATGGTTTTCACAATTTGTCGTTACAATTTTTTCACCACATTTATTAAACAAACCGAAATATAAGAATAAAACCAAAATTAACATGCTATTTAACTAGTATTAAAGCCGAATATCTATAAATTATTCAATATGCCTTCCGTCGGGATCGATAACCTGCTTCAGACGCTTGGAGACGCTTTGCAAGAGTCACAAATGATAGCCTGGAGAAGTTTTTATTTTTCGTTCAATCCTCAAAGAGTGTTGCTTTTAGCGCCTCCTCATTTTTGTGATAGGAAGCTGAGATCTTGCTGTCTAATATGGACCAAAAGCTGAAATCAAGGGAATTGAGGCCTTGAGATGAAGGAAAACTGAGTAAATACAGCAAGACTTTGCTCATTCGGAGAGCTAGGGGGAAGCACCTTCCCAATTACTGAATTTTCCGGATTAAGAGGGGAGATACTAATTGGGAGAAACCGTCAATAATTCGGACAGATTCCGAATTGAAGCAGACATATTCGGAAATACCTTCAGTAATTCAGACATAGTCCGAATTGATGTAAACATAATCGGAATACTGTATGCATCTGCCAAGCATCTCACGCGCAGGCTGCACCGTCTACTTCGGAATCCCTGAAGCCTAGCATGCTTTAATTCTTTATTTATTTTGAAGTCCACTTGTAATTCGGAGTTTCTCCGTTTTATTCGGACAAAATCTTATATCGTCTGAAATACTAGACCCTTTATTCGGAGGCTCTCAAATCTCCGAATTAGGCGGGGTTCCAAACTATTGAAGTCCGAATTAGCGAGGTCTTACTGTATATGTATAAATAAAAAGGTTATAACGATAAAATTATTTAACACCCTATATAGCGGTCAACTGAAACGGTGTTGGACATCGTTTGTGTTCTTCTTGATAAATAAGATAATAGAAGTTGAACGTGGGCGTATTTATACGAAAAATATTGGAATCTTTCCGGAAAGCTAAATTATCATGAGAGTTCACCTTTCGGCCTACCTAGAGCAGTGCTTCTTAACCTGGGTTGGATCGAACGCTAGGGGTTCGGTGAGTCAGTTGCAGGGGTTCGGCGATATGGTTCACCTCACTCGTATGACTGGTGACGTCACGCTCTGCTTGTTGATTTTGTTCTCTGATCACAGTGATTTTGTGAGTAAATGATGCATGGTAAAGTTTGTGCACTAATACAGTATACGATTAAATACATATACTTTGAATCTTAAGAAGTACAGAAGCGCATTTTATTTTTCCTAGGTACTGCGAAGGGTTTGATAAATGTATAGGGTAATGTCTCAATTACCGAATGCCTTTCTATTACCGAACGCAATAAGATTCCTACCTATATTCGGTAATAGATGGGCATTCGGTAATTGAGACATTACCCTATATGGAACTTCAAGGGTTCAGTACCTCCAAAAAGGGTAAGAACACTTGACCTAGAGATACATATTACTGGTTGTAGTTTAGATCGTTAAGAAGGTCCAAACAGGCCATAATCAGAATTCACAGAATGGGAAAAATGAACATATCGTTAGCAAATTAGGCTACATTGAATAATATCGAAATCAGTCGGCACAATGATCACACAACTATATGGACGATCAGTTTTGTAAGAAGCTTTACTACTAAATATAATTGCGGCCTCACACGTTGAATTTTTGTGATTTGCAGTGATTACTGTCACCAGGTTAGCAGTAATCAAACAGTAGGTATTTTAATTCAAAATATAGAGTACTGCAATCATTATCACCAGGTAAGCAGTGATCGCACAGTATATATTTTGCTTCAAAGTCAATACAATAATTATTGTCGCCAGGTAAGCAGTGGCCGCATTGACCAATTAGAAGAGAAGGCCCTGACGCTCCAGCAACACTTGGAGGAGGAGGGCAGGTGGGACAGGAAGATGCTGTTACAGCAGCGGCAGCACCTGCAACGCCTGCAGCAGAAACAGGAGCAGAAGCAGGCGGCGCAGCAGAAAATGAGGAAGGCCTTGAATAAGTTGTACGTGCGGCAGAACAAATTTGTGGGCTGCTTAATGGTATTTATTTGTATGGGTATATTGTACTGGCGCATACATAGGAGCAGATACACTAGCTGCGTAGAAGTAGATATAGTGTTCATAAGTAGATACACTGTTCATAAGTACTGTCCAATCTGATTATCGTCAACTTCCATGGTATTTTTATCTTGAAAATTTTAACTCGTCACTTTGGGACGAGTTCAAGCATAAGTCGCAAACTGATAACTTTTGAACAAGAGTCCTGCGCTGCGGTGTACGTGTGTCGGCACTGCGTAACCGGTCAGCCATTAACGCCATGCAGAAACGCGATCTAACGTGATGACTCGAAAACTCGGTTTTTATATCCCATACAAATTGAAACTAATTTGATTTGATTAATTTGTTCAAATCAGGAGATTTCAAGGCACCTTGGTCTTGTGTATGTTTGTGTGTGTGGTACTTCGACCTCACTTAATGCTGAATACAGTTAAGCTCAGTACTGGAATTATAGAAAAAAATGATGGGAATTTTCGGAAATTGTCGCGCAATTAATGGAAACATGTAATAACGGTTGATCAGCGAACACAGCATATTGTTTTCGATGTGAGAATTATGTGATAGTTATCAAAAATTCAGTCCAGGAATTTGTTGGAACAAAGCTTTAGGAACAACTGCTGGGAGAGCGTGTTTCCGTAGTGAGGTATTCGGTTGGTCCCGCATCATTGCTTTGTTTTACGCAAGTTCAGCGCACATTAAGCGAATCACGGACAAGTGCATGTCAAGTGGCTGCTGGACTAGATGGAGAACCCCAGCATGTGGTCGGTTGATCGGGGGGAAATGTTCGGTTAATCGAGGATGAATGTAATCGAAAATTGGCTCAACAAGGTATGATTTTTCGGGGTGCACTGTAGGTTTTCCGAGGGCGGTTGACCCCAAATTCTGCTTAACTGGGTCCGGTTTATCGAGGGCCTGATTCTCTCCATTGTGAGCGCACTTATTTTCAGGATAGCTGAGCGTCGAGCACGAGCGCGAGATGAGCGCAGTGCGCTGGAGCAGGAGCGACTTGAGCGTGAGCGACAGTGGGGAGAGCATGAGCACCACGACAGGGCCCTCATGAGGCAGGTGAGGTAACAAGCTCTCGCTTTAGTTGTGATTTTCTCTTATTTAGAGAAGGGCGTCTTCAGTTCAGCTGCTTCGACTGATATAATCTAGTCCAATTAGTTGTAGTTCGTCTGGAACTTAGATTTGATCTGATTAGATAGCAGGCAGTAGACGGACCAAGAGGCCCATTCGCAGAGAGCGGCCGGAATTGATGCTCCGGGCCTCTATGAGCTATTGCCATGTTAGATAGGTAATGTAAATATCTGAGGATAAAGAGAAAAAACATATAGAACTATGCCAAGCATAGGAGGCGGTCATGCAATCGCGATTAATTACAGCAGGCTGTCGGGGACTCAGGGACGTTCGTGTAGTGGGGGCATGATAAATAATGGTTTTGGGGGACTGCAATCCACGGCACTGGAATTGTAACCTTCAATTAAGCTTCAGGTGTTGATCACAAATGGTTTGCCTTCAGTAAGCCAAAAACTGAATCCATTGGAGTTCGTCTCAAGCGTGACCGGTTAGCGAATAACACCTGAAACTTGATCCAGAATGGCTAATTGAACGCTTGGGACTGTACTTTCAGACAGTTTCTAACTAATCGCCCTTTGACAATATGCAATTGCGTCACTCACTTTCTGCGACGCATATCCTCAACACCAATTAACAGATGATCCGCTGGTATTTTACCTTATAGATAAGAAATGAAAATTCGTATGACACCATATATTGTACCGACAATCACAAGCTGTTATTGCGTTTCGATTATGGCTCTCTTTGAAAAGAAACCTACATCTTGCTCATCCTTTCTTTGATGAATTAATCTACGTTTCTTTTAAGAATAACGCTATCTGATACGTTGTGTATTGGTAACAGTATGATAAGAGGGACAACTATTTTCAGTCGATCGGAGGTTACGTCACACACGCTAGCTATACGTTTTTATATATTGATTAATTTTCGATCGAAAAATGACCAAGAATGTGGATTTCCCTTGAGATATCTCTGGAAAGTAGATTGTCGCCATATGTAAATTATCTTGCAATGTTTTTAAATATATTGCGTAGAAGAAATGCGCCAAAGAAATATTATGCGTAATCTCTCTCTCTCTCTTGTGTGGCATCATAAATATACTCCGTTTTCTAAGTAATGCTATTCCTATGAAAGATACAAGCGAAATGAAGAATTATATATATAAAGGATTAGTGGTGAGCACTGCAATATTAACGCAATAGGAATTTTTTTACAGTCTGTTTTCGAAAAACTGAGTTTTGCTGTCCAGTTTTTTCAACTTAATTTTTAAGTGGCAAATTAAGTATCGACAGAAATATTACTTTGGATTTACATACACTGAAAATTAAGAGCATCTTTGACAGGACGCCAAAATTAAGCCTTCGAGGCTCGACTTATTCGAAACTTCACCCAGGTGTGCTGGCTCCAACCTGTTGAATTGAGCTTCAGGCGTTGATCCTCAATTGGTTAGCCTAGAGACTTAGTCTTGTTCCGTTAAATGAAATTTTTAGCCGGCTCAGCGTAATCGCTTTGCTTTTAACACTTGCGACACGATTTGGTGTAACAAAGCCAAAGCTTGTGTTTGAAGTTTCGGATAAGTCGAGCCTCGAAAGCTGAATTTCGGCGACTAGTCGAACGAGCTCTTAGCTGCACTTAGAATAGAGCTCTGGAATAGGTTTGCCAAGCAAGCTACTTGCAGACGGACGTTAAGCACTTAAGATTTGAATTTTATTTTCGACCGGCCATCTAACTTGTCTGAAACCTCAATCTTCAGCGTTCCATTCGCCACTTTGGATTATGTTTCCGATGCTAACCAATTACACTTAGGCAAGAGATTAGCAGTTGAAACTCGATCTGGACTGGTGAATCGAACTTCCAGGATAAGTTTTTGGGAGGCTAAAATAAACTGGATTAGATTACCCCGATATAAACGCACCGGCCGAACACGTCCTAAACACGATTGCCGTGCGTGTGTTGCAGCGAGTACGCGACAAGCGGGCAGCGCTGAGGAGCCTTCACGAGCAGGTGCAGGAGGCCAAAAAGAAACATGACTTGCGTGATCTGCACTACGGTGTAGGTGAGTGTTGCACTGCGGTGTAGGTAAGTGTTGCACTACGGTGTAGGTAAGTGTTGCACTACGGTGTAGGTGAGTGCTGCACTACGGTGTAGGTGAGTGTTGTACTGCGGTGTAGGTGAGTGTTGCACTGCGGTGTAGGTGAGTGCTGCACTGCGGTGTAGGTGAGTGCTGCACTGCTGTGTAGGTGAGTGCTGCACTGCGGTGTAAAGAGTACTGCACTGCGGTGTAGGTGAGTGACGTTGTCCCAAACAAACTGCTAATCTTAACTAGCGCTATTTTATAAGCTGCCCCGCAAGTAGGTAAATAATGTAGGTAGCGTTCAATTCCAAGTCTTTCGCTTCCAGAGATAACTTGTAGACTATAGATAACAGATTGAGTTAAAATAGTAGCAGTAGTGAATGCGAATTCCTTCACCCGCTGAACAATTGAAACCGACCTCATAATAAAAGAAAAATGTGGCCAACTCACTTGGTTATGCATCTGATTGTCTAACTTAACTTCTTGAAATAATTTAATGTTGGCCAATGAAACTATTTCCCTCACATGGTCCAAACAAATATGCTGTAGACCGCTTCATTCCGTAACTGCAAGTCCTCCTCAAACTAATTCAATTGACTTACCTGTTTCCTGTTATTGGAGTTCCGCTGTACCGCCAGGTGCAACGTTGTATAAATTATAGACCATAGTTTGTGTATTATGTTTAATAATAATAATAGAATTTCCTAAATCTTACCTGTACGGGACGATATATCATCTGATTTATTGTAGGCCTATATGCAAAGCTACAGACATAAGAGAGTTTATATAAAATGTCGATCGTGTTGTATAATAGTGTCATTTTATATCTGTGTACAAATAATATACGAATGGTCTTTCGCCACGAGGCGCTTTAGTTTATGATTGTGTCAAGCCTTTAGTTATGCACTATTGGTTTTGCCGTACGGTAAAGATGCATTAACTAATTCATGAATTTGTCTCAGGAATACCTCAGCACCGCCTCATGTAACCCTATATAGAATGCATATAGTGTAGGTACTAGCAACTTTTTAAAGTGTCGCTTTCATACAAATGACATCTATGTGTCCTATGCCATTGCATTCTGTACAAGCTTCCGTTGTAGCAATAAAGTGTTATAGAATTGCGTAAATTGAAACTTCACTTCATCAGCATCATCTTAACGATCTTCTTTTAATCCTTTGTTCTAGAACAATTGTTCCCACTTTATCTATGCTTCGCACCCCTAAAAAACTTTTACTGCGTCATCGAACCCCTACAAAAATTGGTAACTGATATGATGACAAAAAAGTTGAAGTACTTAAATTGTATCAATTTACGCCACGAATTCAAGTTTATTTCTGAATGACGTTGAAATAATCTAAGGTTTCGCGACCCTTGACCTGAAAGTTCACCTCGCACCCCAGTGAACGGGACCACCCCCGAATGGTTACTCCTGCTCAAGAATGATTGATTTTGCTGTCT
This sequence comes from Parhyale hawaiensis, assembly GCA_001587735.2. Taxonomy (NCBI): domain Eukaryota; kingdom Metazoa; phylum Arthropoda; class Malacostraca; order Amphipoda; family Hyalidae; genus Parhyale; species Parhyale hawaiensis. Next base: position 306,262 of record LQNS02278169.1, on the reverse strand, counting down.
CCTGTCCAGGAGTTCCAATGTCCTGCCATATGCAACTTGGAAAGCATTGTCTGATTGCTCTTTTGCTTTACCTTATGCATGCACGATTTTGTTTATTCTACCTATAGGCTTGAAACAAATTTATTGCAACATTGCCGCTCGATGTGCATATTACGCTTCCATGGAAAAGCTGTTGATAAAATATGCACAGTGGATTGTGCTAAAACATAGTAGCATACCTTACCTTTGATACCGTTGATGATACTTCGGACGAGGTCCAGGCGACGTTACGCACGCTGCCCATCTTGTGCAGAGGTGATGCTGAAGTTCGTGAGCAGCGGGGTGGCTAACAGCGAGTTATCCCCACGGTTCACGTAGCCGCTTACAGCAGGTTTATCAGGCACTTTCAGTAAGCATGCTTCCAGTAAGTGTTTAAATTTCACAGTCTCTGTACCGGTGACACTTCGAATGTGACGAGGCATTTTGTTGAATAATCTCGCCCCTCGGACTACGAAACTATTAGAATACTTTGTGGCTATCGCATAACCACCAGTTTTGATCGGAATGCGCACCTCACAAGTGCGACCAACATGGTTTGAATGTTTGGCCTGGATTTGCCCATTGACATTGACAGTAATTCCTTCTAGAATTTTCCAAATATATATGATCGCAAAGCGCTCGAACCTCCTTTGAATTGAGTACATTTGAAGTTGAGCCAGTCTTTCATGATAGTTTAAATCTTTTAAAATTAAGTACCTCCACCCATTGCAGAGACGAATTATCTATTTGTTTGTGCAGCTCGACGTAAGGAGTACCGGCAAAGGAAGCGGGATATGCTGCTGCAGAAACCAACGCTATCCGGGCAGCCCGGAAAGGCCTTGGTGCTGCCCCACGAGGCGGAGCAAGCGAAAAAGGCTCCCGGACCGTCTGGCCAAAATGCTTCCATGTTTCAGGCAGTTAACGGAAATTGATTGATACACAGACTACACTGTACTTGACATGAGAACACTACATGTAACTGATCTATCAAATGCCAATAGAATTTTCTCTAATCCGTAAACATAGAGGCCTGAAACAAAAAGTAAACTGGTGGTGCAAAATCTGTGCTTATCACCGAGATACATCAGTTCTGAAATTCATAGCTAGAGGTCAACGGTGGGTAACGATCCTTCATCAACTAACATTAATTAAAGCTAATGTTGGTTATATACCAATGATCGTGTGTGTTTCTGGCCAATAGATGCATTCCATGCATCACAGTGAACAGTTTATTTTTGTTTGAGGTCGCTATTGTGGCTAGAAAAGATTTTTGTGACGTTTCATCAATTCGCCGTTAGACCTATTTTGTAGAATAGCCCGTAAAATATACGAGGAGTGTGAGAAAAGTTTTAAATACGAGAAAAACTGAACGGGACAAGGGATTTTTTATCTTATTACGATTTATTTTTCAACTTTATTTTTAGTTTGTTTTATAATGTCCAAATGGCTGGAATATCTACTGAAGGTTGTACTTTAAAAAAATCATAGGTTCGACGATGCATCAACGCTTGTTATACTTGAAACTTTTAATGCACCCTTCGTAATGTAGTCTATGATTATTATATTATCACATCAATTGAGTTCCGTTTGATAGACTGTTGTCACTGTCAGGTATTTTTCATAATGTAATAATAATAATCATAAATAATCATAAGGATTACGACGCACAGTCAATGTTATACTTATGCACCGTCGTTGCTTTTTTAAACTTGTAATAGCTCCACTGTTCTTGTTAATATATCGTCACTGCCAATTCTTGTTTATAATGTGTATAATTACTTTTATAGTTTTTAATATAAATGAACTCTGTCGTAGTTATAATTATACTTAGTTACTTACCTATGCTATCACTGCCATTTGTTTTTGATACATAGTCACTGCCAAGCCTTATTTGAAATAGTAATCGTGTATAATTACTTAATTAATTGTAATGATTAATCCTTTTCACTGTTATTGTTAGTAATGAGTCACGGTCATTGTCATGTTTAAGATATAATCACCATCGTTTTTATTGCTATGTCCAATATCTATTTACTAACATTAATTGGCACTTTTAATTTAAAATCACTGCCATTGTTATTCTTATAATAAAATCATTGCTAGTTTGATCTGTAGGAAATAATCATATTCTAGCATTAATTACGCGACATCATTCGTTCTAGAGTTAGTTATAAGTAATAACTGCTTGTATTATTTTTACCGCGTAATCCCTGACAGAGCTATTAATATGCTATCGAATCGACGTCATTGTTATTTATAACCTATTATCACCTAATCATTGCCATCGGAAAGACTGCAAAAGATATCCTGCTGTACCACAGCTTCGTCTTCGGTAACTAGATCTCAAGTTGCGTAAACAACTGTTACGCACGTCCTTTGTATTTCTGTATGAAATAAGATTAATAAAAGTACATAAGTGCCCGGAGAATAGTTTTGTCCCAGAACAAGGACGCATTCGCGTGTACCTACAGGATATACCTGCTTTGGTGAGCATTTACAGCACGAAAAGTGATTTAATCTGCTGTAAGTGCACGCAAAGACGTGCACGTAGTTCCCGTCTTTGGCCGGCAATGCGCCTTGGACTAGGGGACAACACTTTCTTCAGGGTAGGAGTCAAGCTAATTCAGCCCAGCATAAAATAGTCTATCCTAATCTCGAATTGTTCTGTACGGTGCATACAGGGTCAATCTGTCCAATTTAATTCGTTCATTTTTTTTCCACTATCGCAAAATTATCGGCATTTAAAAGATGTTTGTAGGAGGAGACTCGAATAATATCGGATGGCCGCATAAAAGTTTCTAACAGATTGGATTTTACCCAACTTGATACTTAATAATGGCAGAAAACACTGAGAATTTGCACTATGAAGTACGTTGGTTTTTTGGATTGCATATCACAGGCAGAGGAAGGCACTGTCCCACACCTTCTAAGAGCACTTCAAATCAACTGCTCGAGATCCATGTGACGTCACCACTGCCTCTGGCACGGCTGGAGATATCTTCATGCCACTGGTATCCTGGCTATTATTAGTACTATTATATATATATATATATATATATTCTGCTGTAGGTTGGCAGCAACTGATTTGTAAAACATATTTCGTTAAAACGAAGATGACATATTTCTTTGCAAAGTTTCACGGGAGCTTTTTCTAAAATCCTATATTTCCTTTTTACAGATAGGATTGTCTTGCGCCACTAGGCGCTTTATTTTTCTTATGATATTATTATTGTGAATAATTTAAGCCTCCGTTTCCACAACAACGGCGATCTAACAGAGGGAGAAACAAAGGGGCACGCGGGTAATGGTCTTATGCCACCCAAAAAGTGGTAGAATGAGTTGAAAAACGTTCATAATTATTTGCAGTATCTTGTGGGTTCACCTAGATGTGACCCATGCTAAAGAACTAGGATTAGCTGGCCATCAAAAAAGGCGGCGATGAAATTTTCTCATACCGCGGGTGATGGTAGTACGCCACGAGGCGTTCTAGTTAATGGATGCGAGCAATGGTAACGTCATCATTGTTGCTAATTTTCCTGCAAAAAGTACTCAATAAATGTTCGTCTGGGTTCAAGTGTTTGTGGTATCTACTTTTTTAAGTGTGCACATTATTTCCTTCAATGCGTATTTCAATGGAAATCAGAGGAAATTATAGCGCAATTTATATCTGAAAAAACGCTAGAAACGCAATTGCTTGTAAAAATTCTTTATTGTAAGGTAAATGACCACGTGAGTAACAGGTAGCGCTGAGCGCAGAATGAGAAGTTTCCTTAGCATCTCGTGAAAGGACTCGCGCGATTATTTCATACATAATTTAGGGAGGTTTTTTCCAGCGAGGCCATAACCTGGTCGAATGGCTATATATGTGTATCTTTAGATGCTCTTATATTGTGATTCCTCACAGCGGTCTTACTGTTTCCTGCCCTAAAGTTCCATTAGATTTGTGTCAAATTGAAATAATGCCTCAGTCTGAAAATCGTTAACGCTGTCGCCAATATGTATCTTCAAATTTTCTGTTCAAAGGAAGTCCTTCCACGGGCGGCATCTAAATATGTCAATCGAATTGACTTTAAATGTTACTTATATGTATTCTATCAATAGACAACCAGAAGTGTGGAGTCCGCCGAAAAAACTGTATTCCAGAGTTTTGCAGCGTTAACTAAAAGAGCATAAATGTCCATTTCTATACTGCTTTCTAGCTATGCGAAATAAACAATTATTATTCAAAGCTGTGTATCTCTAATCCTTCACCGTTTGAACTTCCAACCATGTAGGTTATTATATATATTTGGAAGGGCTTACTCTCCTTTCCATTATGGACGCAAAACTTATCTGAATTAACCGGTTCTGTGTACTATGACGCTGTTTGATTATTTCATTATTCTTTAATTCAGTAACTGCTTATTAATTCACATTACCATTTGTTTATTATTATTATTGTCATCATTAGTATTATTATTATCATTTTTCATAAGATATATATAGCTAAATGTATAAAGCACGCCCTAAGTCCATTACAAAGCACCTCTACGTAGTTACGTAAACACAAGATTGTAATTCATTCCCACGGTGAGTAGTATTTTTTTAAGCCGTAATTCTCAAATTTCGCAGAAAATCCAAGAACAGAAAGAAAAAAGATACTGCAAGGCACAAAGCTGCCAAGAAGAGTGACATAAATGAGGACTGTTTCTGAAGTCGATTTATCCTGTCGTTTTTTAAGGCCTGACACGAAGTTAATACCATTTTAGCGTTATGCCATCGTTTCAATATGAAAAAATATATATAGGGACAGTGATCTTATCTATATCTGGATTGATATCACTGGAAAAATGGCATGTAGCAAAACCATTATTGTATTGCTTAGCACGATTGTGCAATACGTCAACTGGAGTTTTTGCGCTGTAGGAACACGCCAGGTCGTGCAGTTATCACAGTTGATGAAAAAGAGTCAACAGCGTTCCGCATTCTGCACCCAGACAGACATTAGACATTCTTTCTGAAAAATAAAAAATGCTGTTACGCAACTGTTTTTTTACTTTCTTTCCTCTTTTTTTTTTGTTATAAAATAGCCTAAGGTAGATGCTTTGATACATATTTTTGTGCAACTATAAAGATTGTAGAACATGTAGGACACTCTGGAGGCCCAAATGAAATGATGATAAACAGACAATGTAAAACAGCTACAATTTAACGTACTAAGTTTTATGACGTCACAAGCCCATTTTCCTTGGTGCACTGCAGCTTGGCCCCTCCCCTTGCGTTAACCTTGTAAAGTCTCATCATCCTTGCCTCTACCCTAAGGTAAGCACCCCCACGATAGCTATGCGCACAAAGCAAATTTACTGATTCAGCGCGCAGAGTACCATGAAGAAGACCGCGCCTGGCGTGGGGATCGTTCCGGGGTACCTCAGCACTACTGTGCAGGGCGCAACGTCCCCTGCTACCGCGGAAGACTTTACGTGTAATAATAAAGTGCAATACTTAGGATACACTTTTGTGCATGATTCAATGTGTGAAGATTAATGTAAAAGATAGAGCGTACAAACTTTGAGTTTCTCATGTTCTCTTGTAGTGGCAGCATTGGCAAGTCAATTATGTTCAATCAATGGAATTACTGGCATCGTTTGTTGCTCTTTCCGCCTTTTGCCCTAATAGGACACTCACGGTGTCCAGAAAAATAATGTATACATGAATTTGCCTCGTTTGTTACCCTCGTTTCCCCTCTACTGCTTCCTTTCAACTATTATCCTACTTCACGGTTTCTCTTGAATGACTACGTGCCTTGAGACACCCGGTTGTGCCATGGAGACATGACTGCTGGCAGCAGCACCACCCGGCAGTGCAGCAGCAGAGGACACACCTTAGTGCTGCTCAGCATTGCCAGCACCAGCAGCAGTGCCATGCACAGCTGCTTGCTGGCTGCTGCCCGGTCAGTCGGGCTCGAGCAGTGATGAGGGCAAAGTGTATCGTTCGTGGAAAGTGTCGTCCGTGCCCGCCCTCACTAACCGGCGACTCCCCTCATTCATCTCCGACGAAGCATCTGATGAATTTTAATTCAAAAGAAAGCCATTAATTTTCTAAACACTGGGAATGGCAACTATGTCGGACATAGCGAGTTGTTTGTTGTTTTCTTTCTTTATATCTGCGGCAGAGTCAAGTTGTTTGTTTCACTCGCGTGTCTCCCTTGGGCTTATTTTTCTCCTTCCATCGCTGATTTTACGATCGAATTTAAGGCGGATTCGCACATCAGTCTTCTGGTCTCGCTATGCGCCCCCCTCAGTATCAAAATGCGTTGCTGTGTCCTTTCAAACAGCAGAAAAGTGCTCGGCCTTCTGCACAGGTTCTCAGTCTCAGGAAATTTAAAAAGAATATTCGAAACTTAACTAGTGGCACTTGGCTAAGTCAGTTGTATTGACGACCAACATTTTATCTTACCGTTTGGTAGACACGCCGCTGTATTTACTAGGACAACACGTCATGATCATTTGACGGTTGAGGGAATCCGCCTTAAAGTATCATCGTTACTTTTCCCGTCGACTCGATGCAGTGTAATACTATTCAGCCTTGCTCAACAGCATCCGAGATACGAATATACTGGTTATGCATATTCGACCTATCCAAATGCTTAAAGCGTCACAAAAAATCGACAGATAAATAAATAAATATGCAGACAGACATATTGATGAACAAATAACTACACAGTGTTCCTTGTTGTAATGCTGGATAAGAATCAGTATCAGGGAAGATTATTTATTTTTATGGGGCAGAAATTATATCTAAAACCGTAGTTGCAGTTTGAAATCTTACTACTTTCTACTGATATTCAGTACCACCAGTACCATCATGGACACGCTATAGCTTTGTGTATTCTTCAGCTATCCTTTTGTTGGACACGATTTACCTATTACACCAGTTCCAAAAACTATAGGCGATTATAGGACATTAACCGACGTCACCCCTGTAGATATCTGCTAATTGCCACTGAATGTCCGTCAGGGTTCTAGTTCTAGGAAATTTTTATGTGAGTATCGCGTTCCATAGAGATGAGATAGGGAGGACGAACGGCGCTGCTCGCCTATCGAATGTAAAATGTTATCATTGAAGTCGTTTGAAGTTCGCGTTGGTAGTGGTAGCATGGATGCTGAATTTCTCCTGCATCCCGCATAAATCTTAACTTGGTCGGAGCTGACGATGCGCAAGATGAGTGGAAAACGATCGAAGGAAACGGGTAAGATATTCTTCAGATCAGAACCAAGAAGAGGGGAACAAAGAAACGGGTGATTCTTTACAATAATTATTTTTGCGGTCATTTTATAACGGTGCTATAGTCACTAGCACAAACAAAATAGAGAAACCTCTATCGCAGGGTGCCTCTACAGTAGCCTATGTGGTCTACCTGGAACTGAAGAATACTATGTGTGTCTATAACGTAGCTATGACACCTATGCTAGCTGGTCTGAACTTACCCTAACCTAATTCTTTACTAAGCTAACACGTACTGTAATACACAGTACAGGTCACATAGGTACTATAGCGGGACCATTTATTTTAATGTTTTTATTTTGATATTTGCATACAACCTTCAGTATAAAACTAAACATCTGCAAGACATTGAACCAAAAACACGTTCTGTAACTCGTGTGGCGAAAAGAGACCACAGAAAAACGAAAGAGCTAAATCTTGGCACGGCATCGAGAAAGAAAAGAAACATTAGAGCCAAACAAGCGACTGTCCTGTCGATGCCAAGCACTGTCAACAGACAGACGTGATACAAACAGACAGATGCACGCTGATCTCTAGCATCTGCCTGTGATTTAACCTGTTGACTCTATTGGTAAGCCTGAATTCTCCCCTCAGTGGTAGGGTGTTAGACTCGTAGACGCTTATATGTACTAGGGATTGAACCTCCGTGCCTGACAAGATGAATTATTTCCATGTTTCGGTTGCTGAGTCGGCATCTACGGCGTTCCGACGATATTATTTGGGTACTGAACCTAATGATGAGCAATGGGAATGGTGAGGTGGTCGCAAGTGTTTCATGAGCCTTCCGTTTCTGACGCCACAGCTCTAACAATTTTTGGTTGACTGCAGCCGTGTACACCCCTGGGCCTAGCAAGCTTATGTATATTTACAGCACTAAGCAGTGGAAGTGGTCCTCCCAGTTCGGATGAGTGAGCAAGATAATTTTACCTTTATCTCTAAGAAATTTTTTTGCAAATTAAATTTATCGATTAGCTTCAATTGAGGATTTTCAAAAGTTTTATCGATAACAGCCGATGTAAAAAAGTCATTATTGTCAATAAAGGATATCGCTAAGCAAAGTTTTGGGCAATCATTTCAGGCAGAGTTTGGCACACCTGCAGCCGTACATCAATGGCCTCGTAGCTAGTAGGGGAAGGGCTTTCAAATCTCCGGCCTTTTGTTTTGTGAGCAACTGCCCACCGTAGCCGCGAAGGTATATTTGGCCGCCCCGGGAGCAGTTTTATGATTTGCAATATATGGGCGGCCACGAATTTTGTTAGGGCAGCTACTGGAACTCAGGCTTCCGAAAATATATAGAGAAAGGATTCGTACGAACAGATGCACCAGTAACATGGCCTGTACCATCATCCGGATAGACATGCGGACACACAGAAGCACGCAGCTACCGCAATGATCCCTTTCCAATCAGTTTCTACTTACGCTACAGCGCACCGCTATGCCCTCGCTGCACTAGGCAATCGTACGCTCATCTTATGAGTGGACATGAGCATTTTGGCTACACCTACCGACATTCACTGCAAAAAAAAAATCCCGGTAGTATTTTGAGCGTGCAAATGCCTAGTGTGGCCTCGGCTTAATAATGAAGCTGTCATGAGTCACAACGCGCGTGTTCGTGACTACGGTCATTACTGTAGACTTTGCGACACTTCGCTTCTACCCAACAGCCATCTACTGCATCGATCTACCTGCTATCAGAATCACTCAACGGGACTTTCCGATGCCAGCTATAGTGCAGATATTTTCTCCAAACAATGAGACGCGGTGCTACTGCGCCAGCACGCTTTTTCGTGTATCAAAGAGAAATACCTGCCTGCATGTGTTCGTCCAGCACGTAAAGTGATACTTTTATGCTGTGCAAGCACACCAAGGAGGGCGTTTCCCGTTGCTGCACAGGAAAGCGTGCTGGTTTTGGGACAACACTTCTCTAAGTGTGGCTAAAATACTGAAGTCAGGTCAGGTTCGTACAGGACGGTACCGGTTATCAAATCCACTGAGCCTGAACTATGATGTAGCGATCGGAGCTAAAATACTGGATTTATCAAAGCTATTCAGTCTAGATTATCTGTAGCGAAGTGGAGTATTTACACACGTTCTGCGCAGAGCTGTGCATACTTCAGTATTTATATTTCGCGGGATATCCGCACGTGGTGCGGCAGCCGTTACCAATGAAACTCGCCGTTGTAGGCCCCACATGCGACAATGTCGCATGATGCTGCATGAACACACTGCTGTTCTCCGTACTTGGAGAATGCAGAGCCGCAGCTGGTGTGTTTTTACGCAGGATTGTAGGGGAGGAATGGAGCAGTGTAAACAAATATCCCCTTAAATTATCAATTCTACTGATCTTCAGTGAGCAGTCTCTCGCTTGACCAACTTGGGGCTGCGCGTTTCCTCGCTTCTCTTCCTCTATTCGACTTTCTCCCCCCTCTGCCTAAGCCCTCTCCGGATCCTCCTCCCCAAGTTGGCAATGGTGGACCCTGACTATGGCAATGAACAACAACTGTTCTGAAACTTGAAAAATCTAAGAGTGCGGATCTTGCTATCCTGCAACGTACTTCAACATTTTTTGTGAGTAGGCTGATGGTGTTTTGATGTCTACTTGATACCCAGTTAAATAAAATCCGGGCTTTATTCCTTCAGTATCTAATTCACCCTGTCACCAGGAAGTCATACTTTTCTGCATAACTTTGTGTACTGGTGGGATCAACAGCTATAATACACGGGACATTATATATGTTTTGTGTAAGCAATTATGCCTGTTGCCACTTGTTCTCTACAATTACATTTATCAAAATAAATTTAAACGCTGCTCACCTGCTGCAAGGTGTACTGAGACATTGCTCTGGGATATGCTTCTTCTGCCTTTACACTAAGGAAGTTTTGTCCCATAAAAGCACGCACTGAGAGGAATTTTGGTGCACTTAGATGAATCAGAATAACATGCATTTTTGTCTCGAAACCGAAAGATGCAAGTGTATCATAAACAGCCCAAGTGTATCATCATGATGCACTTTAATTAACTTCACTGTAACTGCTGTAAATAATAATCATGGATTATCTTGCATACAGTAATTACACTACATGAGTTGTTCCTTTTGCTTTAATTGTAGAATTTAGAAGTACAAATATTGAAGGAAAGAAGAAGCCAGTGCTGTGAGAATCCGTGAATCGAAGTCAGCCAGGGAGAGATTTTTCATTCCTCCGCAGCACGGACTTCACGTCCTGTTTTGCACACTACCAGTGACATATCGTCAAAATTTTAAAATTATAAGGCATGATGAAATCTACACTATAGGTTTATCCAGTGTGTGCGCTATAATGAATGATTATTATTACCATAATGATAAAGATAGCTAAAATGTATCATGATGATGCAAATAGGGTCTTATGATGCATTTGGCACTGCATTTATGATGCACTTATGTGTTTCAGTATTGTGACAAAGCCAATGATACATCAAGCTGCATCAAAAACAGTTCAAATTGATGCACCTGAAGAGACGAAACTTTGAATTACTATAGCAATCTGCGTATTAGTATGGGCAACACCTACGTACATCCTGTTGCTTCTCTGTGAAACACCTACGTGCATCCTGATGCTTCTCTGTGCAACTTCTACGTGCATCCTGATGCTTCTCTGTGCAACTTCTACGTGCATCTTGATGCTTCTCGGTGCAACTTCTAAGTGCATCCTGATGCTTCTCTGTGCAACTTCTACGTGCATCCTGATGCTTCTCTGTGAAACACCTACATGCATCAAAATTTTTCTCAGATCGGTTTCATTTGCACAGGCACAAAAACTATCAGCAGCAGTGTTGTATCAGCATCACAAGGCAGGGGATTCCCCTCTGTGCACGCGATGACCTGCTGATTTGTGTAACAACACGCTTCCTAATGTATTAATCTCATACAAGAAACTCGAAATAATTTATGATTTATTTTATTGAAAACTACAGATTTCGTGCTGTGCCACAGCGCGCCAACGCAAGTATTTGCCCTTAGTGAACGGGAATGTGTGCTGCTTTGGGCAAAATTATTTCTCAGCGTATGTTATCCTACATAGTAGCTACATTGCCATTGTAATTTATGTGCGTATCCATTTTCTCCACAGGCAGTGAGTGATATCGACTTAGATTTGTGCTTTGTATCCGTAGTGCTTTTAATTATCATCCTTGAGTTAGTTATTGTTTCAGTTGCATACCCATAATGTAGTTCAGTAAGAGTTACTGCCATTCGTTGTACTACTTTCACTGCCGCGCGTGACTATACATATATCTATATATCTTTTTTGCTGCGCAACCCAGCGCAGTTACTGCCGAACTTCCACCGATACTGCCACGCTTTGTGACTATCACTTCTTGTTGTTACAACTTTACTACATCTGCTCCTCTCCATTTACTAGTGCTTACTGCACCTATCAGTGTCGAAAGTGTCTCAGCAAACTGTCATCAATTTCTAGTTCTTCTTTTTCTACGCGGAGTCTACTGTTATCTCTCTCGATTAAGTTATTAAGTTCCATTAGAGCAGTCTACTTATGACTGCTGCCGTCCACTGCTGAGTGATTGCTGCCATTAACTGCATAATTCGCTACTACTAGTGCACGTGGTCTACTTCGTACAACGTCTACTCCGAATCACCTGTGAACTACTAGCGTCTACATCAAGCTACTTTAAACACAGTACATCTACTGGTGTTCAGGCCACCGGTCGTCTCAACGGGACAGTCCAACGTGTCGCCACAATGGGTGAGTACTAATACAGATATTTTTACGTAATCTTTCCCCTTGCAGGGCCGACGATATCTGCAAACACCTCATAGTTCTCATGCATAAAGTATGGCGTCAATTGAAATTGTTACAGGTGGTTGACCCTCAGCATAGGAATTGACAAATAACTCTTGTTGCAGAGAAGATTGGAGAGCTTGTAATAGTGACAATGCTAATCGCCACACATCAATCTTGTCGAATGGCTACCTACCATATACTAACAATATTCCAGGCGGTAATTCGTCACAAATGCATTACTTCTTCAGAACTTTGGGACGAAAAGAAAGTGGGCAACAGAGAAGACGGAGAGTCAGAAGCAAGGTTATTCCTTTTCCATATTTTTTTTGCACTAGGCGTCGAAACACAAATACTGACGCTGTAGCTGTATTCGCTACGTTATACCCGTTTGTAGATTTGATTTATATGTTCTTGTTCGAAAAATGTACTACTAGCTCTTTTCTCAAAATCTTCAGGTAAGAACTGTGAAAAGACTGAAGATCTCTTGGGCGTTTTCATGCAGGTACATTGCACAGCCGCCGTTGGGCCCTAAAGTATAGTTTAAAAACTGCCCAACTGAACATGGATCTCTCTTTTTTCTTTATTTGTTATTTCATGTTGTGTTCTGTTGTTCGGCGTCCTTGTTCTTCTACCAAGTTATTTTCTTCACAAAGTGAACCTGAATTTGAACTGAACCAGCATTAGCGCTTAAAATATTCACAAATTCGACATTCTGCTGTTCCCACAGCCAAGTTTCTACAGATCACAAGCCACCATATGCCATCATTCCCTCGATGACTGCCTCACAATCACAAATATCCCTTCAATTGTTATTACAGTCACCACAACGAGAGCATCGCAGTCACAATACAACTACCCCCATCACCTATACTATGCGTCTTAGCCACATGCACTGCCACTATCCCCACAACAAGTCCATCACTGTCATAACACAACTATCTCGATCACCTATAATATATATATATATATATATAATGTATCATAGTCCCCAAATCACTTTCTCCACAGCTAGTGTGTCACAGTCACCGTACTATTATCCCCGCACGCAATCCGGTTTCTGCCCCCGGAATTAACCCTCTCCACAACCAGGTTTGTGCCACAGTGACCACACTACTGCTTCTACTCTCATCCCTGGTCTGGGCTCATCACCGCCGCTCTGCAGACACTTGATGCGGTTTTTACCTCGCAATATGCCATTAGCGGCGCGTAATGAGGTAACGAGAGCGGGTTTTTGGGAGCATTTGCTTCCTGTCATCACGGCGCTGCCGACTGCAGCCCCGGTTTGGGATCCGCGCGTATTGCCAGCCAGGGCCACTCTTTGAAATCGGACGCTCAACTTCAATAGCGGATGTGCAGCTACATACAGAATAATAGTTGGTAGAATAGATACGGTAGCGTGAACGACAACCGAGCGTAGTTTTGTCTCATGAGGGTATATAAGATCTCAGTTTTGTTTTATAAGGATGCATGCCAGATCAGCTGGGACTCTGACCGCAAAGAAGGCAGCAGAACAACGACGCACCTTTTTTGCATAACCGACACTTTCAAAACAATGTCGACACCTGGTGCTCTTGTGATTTGCATACGCTTTCACAGATCTGGAAGAAAATCCGCCGTCACATGCCCTCAACTCGGAGGCAGACGGTGTAGAGCGGAAGAGCGCAGCTGGCGCATCGTAGGCCTATACATAGGCCTCCTTTAAACCCGCTGCTGCATTGCTTATGTCCCTCCCTGCCCTCGGGAAGTCCGTGCACGCACTGCAGAGGACACTTTGCACTTGATTATCCGCTCCCTGGCTTACTTTNACAGCGCAGCTGGCGCATCGTAGGCCTATACATAGGCCTCCTTTAAACCCGCTGCTGCATTGCTTATGTCCCTCCCTGCCCTCGGGAAGTCCGTGCACGCACTGCAGAGGACACTTTGCACTTGATTATCCGCTCCATGGTTGCTTTTTCTTTGGGTTATTTGCTGCCACTAGGCGTATATTCATTAGAATAATCGGTTTTGTAATGAAGTTTTTTTTGGTTTTCTAAAGTATTCTACGTTGCTGAAGCGTGAGTTTAATATTACAGGGCTAGGGCTGGAGTTTCGGCTCCTCTCTAGCAATGTACTTGTTGGGGTCCGCTCACAATCAGCCATCGGATCTGATCTAATCACTGATCCTTCACTAAGGATAAGGTAGAGGGCATCTTGCAGTTGTCAATATTTTCTTTTTCGAGTGTTCTTCTCAATATGAGTTACATCTCTATGCGTAAGTACATTAATTTATGCTACTTTCCCTAGAAGTATTTTTTTCAGTATTCGTTTTTGCTGCCCTTATGACTAATGGGCACAAGTTCGTCAGGCTAGTCTACCCTACGTAAAAATCATTTTCATTACTACGGAAACGCCTTCTACCTGCGCACAAGCGCCGCATCAATTCTTAAAAGGCTGAGGTGAACATAGATTTGTACGATGAGGAACAACACTTAAGCTACTGGGTATACAGCAAAGGACGTGTATGTGTATGTGAAAGTTCATGCTGATTAAAGAACGTTTGCAGGTTTTCGGAGTGAGACACTCACACAAAGAATAGAAGAATAAGCAAACTACGACAGATTAATTTCACAGTGCAATATACATTTTTTTTGTATGACATAGCACCAGCATTCCAATAAACATTCCATACGTTTGACTCTTGAGTAATAACATATAAAAATCTCATTAAACAACAGAGTTAGTTTCTAACTTCCAGTAAAAGAGCAAACCTTATTTAAAATATTATTTAAATTCTTGTACTTTGGCTGTGAAAATGTTGCGTGCCTTACAAATACAATGGAGCTTCTAAAATATATGATTAGGATAGGATGGGAGTCTGTGTCTCGAAAAGACCAGTTTTACGGTATTCTTGTTTCCCTTACATTCGTAAAACGTTTTCCGTGGGAAATACAATGGAAAATAGTGAAATTATACTGAAATGAACAGTACCAACGTACTATTATTACACCTTTCTATTAGTCATTCAGTATTGCGTCGGCATGGCAATAGCACATAGAGGGCCGGGACGTAGGTTCCGGTGTCGCATTGGGAATGGGCCTATTGGTTCGTCTACCGCCGCCTATCTAATCTAAACTATTCCCAGAAAGCGCTGTTGGTAAGATTGAATGCTGAACATGCTGAACGTATCTTTTCCATCAGAAACTAGAGCTTGCAACAAACATTCATGTAGGAGCTACGTAAACGTCCTTTGAACATCTAAAAATAACAACATTTTATAATATTGTTATATATCTGGATTTTGGTTTATGTTTCTTTGAGGAAATCGACGTGGATTTTTTCCTTACTAATATTTCACGTAATTTATTTCCAATCCTGATAAGTATAAACTTCGCAATTTTTTTATTCCGACTTGTTCCGGTAAATACTCTCCACCACAAGACAGCACAAGAGTTGACCTTCAAGAGCATATATGACACGTCTGTTAACATTTGCTCAAACGGGATATATTTCGCTTTTTTCGTTACATTATTACGTGCTAATGTAATACCAACTTCTATGCAGTAATTTTTCAATGTAATTTTCCAATTATTAATGTTGTTCCTCTTATATAACTTGTAATTATATAATTTGTCATGCCAACATTGCAGAAATAAGACACAGATTATGCACTTGTGCTCTATGTTTTGCAGTATTACAGTAAAACATAAACAGTATGTTCTACAATATTTGTTCTCTATGCTTAACAATAGGCTACTTATGATTTCAATACTTATCAAAAATATATATATTTTCACAATGTATAATTTCTCAAAAGATTTGTTGGCCAAAAAATTCAAATTTTTACCTTTATTTCATTTTTTAACATTATTAATGAGCCAGTATTATACATATTTCCATGCATTAATTTTAAAATATGATATTTCATTTTTTAATGTGGTTCCTAGTCTTAGTATATAAAATACTAGTCTTTATTTGCCTTGACTAATTGTTGATAATGCAGAAATAAGTGGCATTTGGATATTTATTTTTTACATACAACTTATGTTCATGATCTAATCGCTAAAATATATATTTAAACATTATTTCTCAAAACTGCTGTTGCCACTAAAACATCATACTTTTCACAATTCCTCCGTAGTTTCTATAATTTCTTTGCAGCAGCGCGCGTTTGTAGATTATATTTTAGGCTGATGTTACAAGTACGTAGTTATTTCCCTGATTCAAAATTTGAGGATTACTTTTGATTTCGCTAAAAAATTAGCTATTCAATTACTAAGCCATCTTAAAATCTCTTTTAAGTAAGTTGTTTCTAAGTACAGAAGTGCTTTCAGTCATATCAGTATTCCCAAATTTATAGCGAAATAGTAACTTTCAAATTTGGCCCCTTGTTCTTAATTTGTAGCACTGTGCTACGGTTCTGCATTTCGATGTTCCAGGAAGTCTACGGTTCCTGATCTTTCTCGGTTTTGGAATTTCTTATTCGAGGAACTGCAGTTTTTGAGTGCCCTGATAGGTTTCGTAAAGCTTTCGGCAGCAAAAGAGCAAGCCATATCGTACATCTATCGGACTACATACCGTACCCATCCTATGGAGCAATGTCTAGCATTAAAAACTGTTAACAGTAAACTTCAAGGTTGATATTGAATAGTGATAGGACGACAAACACACCATCGTAGAACATGTTCGACCGAGATGTATTTTTCAAAGAAAAAAAGTTATGCAATGACCTAACTATACTGTTAGGTCATAATTTATTGTGGAAATGTTTCTAGAGCAACGACAGAGGACATCATCTATACTGTAGGTATTGGGAATTTTATTTGGTAGTATAAGGTTAGTATTTACTGCACTTGGCAAGTGAACCAATACCCGAGTTGGAATTTTGTTCTGCTGAATTTTACCGTCGACCTTGCAGTCCCATAAGAAAATTTTTGGTCGCCCTAGAAGCTGTTTAACAGTATTAGCTTCTGGGTCAGCCAAGAATTTTGTATTGGTTATGTAATTTCGTGGCCAGACTTTGGGGTCAGACACGTAATGAGTCATTAGTTATCATGAAAGCAATTCCAATGCTTGCGAAGAGACCTATAGAAACAATGTCTTGTCCTATCTAGCAAATAATA
>LQNS02278169.1:240432-267175 GCA_001587735.2 Parhyale hawaiensis | reverse complement strand
TATATATATATTTTTTAAATGGGACTATGAAGTCCATAAAAAATGGCCTCCACCCGATTGAAATTTATTTGCGGGCTGTAAATACAACATATATTTCATCGGTTAAAATCCAATAAACCATGGTTTCAATTTCCTCCAAAAGTAGGAATATTTTTCGGTGAGAAGACCCCCAAGAGGGACTTACTTCAAGAGGAAATTCCCCCTAGATGGAGTTCCCCCTCCCACAAAAAATAATAATAATTCTTCTGAGAGGGAATTGCCCCAAGAAGGAAATCCTACTCTGTTCTCGATTTTTCGAAGCTTAGATACAACCTATTGTCATCACTATATATTTACAGACGCTTGTGAATTTTTAAAACGCTGCAAAAAACAAACGTTTGTTCAATCCCTGTCTGTCTGTCTTTCCTGGGGAAAAATATGACGAGGGCTCATAAAAATTCCTCCCACGTTTACTGCTTATTTGAAATGCAAATAGAAATTCTGATGATGAAGCCCGCAATTCTTTAGCCACTGGAGCTGCTGCTCCAGGGAGGGAGGTAGGGGCAGGAACTGAGTTATGGATACCCTTTGCTTAATTTGTATTACATTGGGTGGAGAGTAAAAAGGTAGAATTTGGTTAACAGCCTTCCTCAGTAAAGCTAGGGACCTAACTCGAGGCTTCAGGGATATAGAGAGTTTCCAGTGGCCTTCACTAACTCTAGCTCTTTACAAATGAGGGTAAAAAGTAAGTGTCAGCTAACCAACTTTAAAAGTCAAAGCAGTAAACTTTGCAAAGGAGAGTAAAGAAGGCAGAGCCTACCAACAACCTTTTAGAGTCGAGATAGCTCATTCAAGGTTTACAAAGTGAAGGCAAACAACCAGGGTCAGCCAACGTTATTAGAAAATCGAGGTATGTAGTTGTCTGACTAACTGTGCTGTTTTTACAAAGGAAAACAAACAAGTTGGGCCGGCTCAATATCTACGAACTTCGTCCTTTTCGGAGTCAAGGTGGATAGCAAACTCTACAGTACTTGTCGTTCCTCTTAATTTCTCTTCTTACTTGTGCTGATTACCCGGTTTTGCACTATCTCACAGGTAGCCTTCTTTCACATATTTTAGTATTCCAAGTTTTATTGCTAATTTTAACCAAATTTATGGCGACTTTTGGACCCACCATGTTTCTTTCTTAGAGAATGCAGCGTAAAAATAAGGCCAAGAGGGTCTTGAAAATTTTCGAAATTTTATCATATTGGGCATGGAGAGTATGTAATAAAAAACTGAAAAATGCATATATAATTCCGATCATCATTGTTGCAAATAAATCGAGTTTGCTACTCCTTTACCCGTAATTAACTGAAGTCCTGAGTTAGTTGTTATGTACTCATGCTCGCTTTTTTGATAATGGCAGAGATGCGAACGCTCTGCGTCCATGTTGACCTAATCTTGCTGATGTCGACCAATAATACTACCTTAGATAATGATTGACAAAGCTGTCAAAGAATACAACTAATAATACTCTTTTATTTTTTTAATTCTGCAGCTAAACACAACTCAGAATTTTTTAAAACCATGGGTTACATTTTTAACGCTTCATCTTTATATCCCAAAAAACATTTTGCTCAAAAAAGTGAAAATATTGTACTAGAGGAGCAGAATAAAAATTGGTTGTTCTTTAACTTTTAAGGAACTTATTTAGAGGATCTAGCACGATAACATCTTAGCCTACGATACTGAAAGAGCTGATCTGCATAGCGTGCATTGTTGCGGGCGTTCAATTTGCCATAAGGTTCTGATATGAGGCATAAGTCAGATGGAGTGACATCGGGAGACTGATTGCATCCGTGCCCGGCCGGGGCCCTGAGTCCTGCAGCAGGAATTTTGTAAAGAAAAAGAAAAGACCGGATTATGGTCGGTTAAACCACTACGACAAACACCAGCGAGCGTGTGCTTGTCTGTTATTCATCTCTATATTTATTGCATTCGCTTGTGTTTTCGGTAGCCAACGATGAAATTAATGCTGACTCCGTTTAAAAAGGAAAATGAATAGTAAATTGGAGGACACTGAGAGCACATGCTTCCGCCAAGCAAAGCAATGGCAACAAAAATCAGGCACACAAACAAACGAACCGAGTATCCCCAAAATCTTATGTGTCTTCTAACATTTCCAACAATTCATGCAAATTATATGACGATCCGCCGGTAACTTTTTGAGTTATGCTACTAACAAACATAAAAACAAGCATCGAGGCAATCAAACAAATGGGCCTACAGATCTACACAAAAATTTGGTTATTTGCTCCTAATATCAACTGAAACAATTTTTGAAATTTCATAAGGATCTGTCCATAACTTTTTGAGTTATGTTCCCAGAAAATGAGGACAAACAAACAAACAGATGAAGGATTTTTGCCAAAAGTTAATCAAGTGCTCCTCTTATTAC
Organism: Parhyale hawaiensis; assembly: GCA_001587735.2. Classification (NCBI taxonomy): domain Eukaryota; kingdom Metazoa; phylum Arthropoda; class Malacostraca; order Amphipoda; family Hyalidae; genus Parhyale; species Parhyale hawaiensis. The sequence continues at coordinate 264,756 of LQNS02278169.1, read as the reverse complement.
GCCTAACCATCCCTATAAATTTCGTAGGGATTCCTCTGTAACTTTTTGAGTTAAGTTGGCGACAGACAAAAAAATTAACTCGACAAAACATAGCCTTGGCGGAAATAATTAGATATCACACTCGGTTGACATGTATTTTTTAGGGTAGATAGCTAGAATATGGCTAGTTAAGATAGTTTAACAAAACCAATGTGCATGTGTATTATAACCTCCAGCAAGGACGTTATGTTTTCGCCGAGTTTGTGTGTTTGTTTGACGCTTTGTCTGTCACCAAGATAACTCAAAAGTTATGGGCGGTTTTGAACGATATTTACAGGGTTTTTGATATGTTAGGAGGAACAGAAGATAAAATTTTGATGAAGATCCGTTCATCCGTTTGTTTGTTTGTTTGCTTGTTCCATTTTTCTTAATGCTAAAAATAAAGAATTTAAGGACGGATTTTTATCATATTTTCATGAGTTGTTAGGTATATTACGAAGAGTAAATGAACATATTTTCTTGACGATCTGTATATTAGTCTGTTTGTCTCAGTGTTTGATTTTATACTTGTTAGCAAAATAACTCAAAAAGTTGTCTAGGATCTTTATGAAGTGTACAGGAATTATTGTTTGTAATGTTGATATACATCAATTATTATATTTGGAGATGATCGTTTGATCTGTTAGTGTGTTTGACTAATGTTTGTCAGAATGTTTGTGTTAGAGCATAACTCCAAAAGTTATGAACGGATCTTCAACAAAGTTACAGAAGCTGTTATTACCAACGTTAAACGGTCTCTTTCGTGTATTATATTAGAAGATATACGTACGTGCGTCAGGAGAAAAAAATTGCCTGCCATTCCCTAGACTCTCCCACTATGTTTTGGCTATCAGCCCATTTCTTGGCCATCAGAGCATGATGGGTTGATGACATAGGAGTTGATGAGTGCTAACTCGCACTCTCGGCCATTATAAATTGCTGCGGTATTTCTTACTTGCTTTTCATTTTGTTGTATAGTTCCCTTTATTGCATTTGCTCTTCTGTGCAATGGGAAGTCTGTGGCCTTTAGGATCAACAATTACCTCCGCCTAGAAGATTATGCTCTTGCCAGGGTATTTTTTTCTTCCTGTTATTCTCTTTGTCTGTCAGCAGCGTAACTCAAAACGTAATGGACGGATCTATATAAAGTTTCCTGCCGCTGTTCGGAATGCCACAAGGACCAAATTACTAATTTTCCGTCGGTCCCTTTGTCTCTCCGTCTTCTATCTACATAACTCACAAAAACATGATTGGATCTTCACTGAATGTACAGAAAGTGCTAGGAATATTACGAAGAACAGATCATTGAATTTTGGTGATGCTACGGAAAAAATCGTGAATTCCGGACCAATTTAAAACTATCGTTAGCACTGTGTTGCTTGTGGAGGTCGGCGTTCTCGAAAAGCTTAACGGGTGGCATCGACTTATGTCGATCTCCTGTTTTGTCCCTTAATGGCTTAAGGATCACACTACTTGTGGGTAGCGACATCTATTAAACTCCCAAACAACTAATTAACTAGTATTCAAATTGTGAAAAGAAACAACCTAAACGAATTCAAAAAGAATTTTAGATTTTTGGTGATAAACCCGTCCGCTAGGCAAAGTTACGCTGCCTCGCAACTGTTCGCTAACAGGTGAATCCTAACTACAGCTGATACTGTCCATACGCACAATGAAGTTAAGCGGTTTTCTAATATCCGACGAACATCGAAATCCTGGAACGCAACCACGGTGTGCGATAACGAATGTTGTTGCGCGCTTACTAAATCTGTCAAATATGCCTCTTGCAATCTGCTGTGTTTAGGCAATTAAGGATAGATTCGTTCAACTGAGGCTGCCTCACCTATTCTATTCTTTCTCTTATTAGTTATAAAAAGAAACCCAGATACGTGTAATGGAAGGAATTAGAAGAATCGTTTTGAATCTACGACTATGAAAACCGCTTCACAGTAGTATGTCCAGGAACGCAACTTGTGTTTTTCTCTTTACACTCGAAGAAACTTACAAGGCAAACAATAGTAAATCTTTTTATGCCTTAGTTATTTTTATGCGAATGTATCTCCTTCTTATGACCAATGCCGCCTGTAATTGCTTAATTACATAATTTACGATTGGATGTCGTTCTTCATTAGTCCTGGGTTTCGCCCACGTTCGTTATCGTAACAAAATTAATAAGAAGAAGATTCGATGCTCTTTACGGACTGGGTACAGTGTGATCCGGACAAAATTTTAACAATAATCGTGTCACCCTTTTTTTCTATCATTACCGTTTCAGCACGTCATGTCAGTCTTTCAGCACGCGGTCAATCGAATAAAAGTGCCACCGCAAGAAAAAAAAAAAGAAACGTTGCCCTCATCACGTCATGCCCTAGACTCAGGAGGAACCATGCTGATCAATGTCAGCACTATGACAAGGTGTGTCTTTGTCAGGAATACGACAGGTCCAAGCCAAGCCTCTTTATGTTAATCAATGCCAGCCAGCACTGAAAGACAAGGCTTACCTTTGTCAGGAATACGACATGTCATATCCATGCCACAGGATGCCATTCACTGCTAGACCGACGCCCAGATTCTTGTCTGTCACGAATAAACCATGCCACAAACATGCCCCACAACGCCACTCAAGTGCTACCGCTATGCCGGCCGCTGCCACAGCCTCGCGGAATGCCACCAGGGTGCCACAAGATGCCATATTATTAGAAATTGGAGTGCCACTCTCCGCAGGGGTTGCGTGATCAGCAAATGGCCGTGCTGAGGGACACAGTGAGAGAGGGTCCTGATGGAATCTGCTTCCGAGGGAGTTCTTTTTATGCGTTCTGCATTTTATGCACGAATGCTGGCTCTTTGTATTGTACTGCACGACACTGTTTGCCTTAATTCGCCTGAACATCATAGTCTACTTTATTTGGCCTTCTAGTCCATTGTGCGACATTGGTTGCTCTTATTCGTCTCAGTATTTCGTTGTTTCATCTACACTGTTATGACTAAAACTGCCTCTTTGTTTTTTTTTACTGCAAGACACTGTTTGCCTTAATTGTTCTGAATATTACGTAATTCGATCAGCACTGTATGCGCCAACACGGGATTTTTGTAATGTATTGCATGATACTGTTTGTCCTTATACACCTGCATATTACGTTGTTCTTTCTCAACAAATTGTTGTATAATAGCGCTCTAATTCAACCGATGACGTTCATCAGGATAAAGCTTATCCCGGAAGAGAGACACTCTTAACTGTCGTGTAATTTTTTGCATGGAGTATCGTCAAATTCTCAATAATGAAATTGGAGTAGATAGCTGACAGTCGACGGTCCCATTCAGAGAGAGCCGCCTGTATTCAAGATCCGACCCTCTATGAGGTATTGCCGTTATGTCAGAATCTTTCAGAACTTTGAAAAAGAAAAAGAGAAAATTGAAACACCCAAAGAGGTCATACTGCAAACATGATTAGTTGCAGCAGACCCGGGGGGGGGGGGCTCTCGGAGACGTAAAGTTACTTGAGGCATGAAATATGATGACTTAGAGTGGCCTGCACGGTTTGGTCGTTAAGAGTTGACAAGTCCTGGAGGAGTTCGGAGCTGGGGAGAGTGTTGTTCCTAGTGTTTGTCAACACGATTTTTGAACGCGTTGACTGTCTCTCCACCGATAACTTTCGGAGAGAACTCTATTCTAAATGCTTACTGTGAATTACAGGAAAAGCTGCTGGCGTAGAGTAGTTCTTCGATCTGAAAACTTTTCTGTTTTTGGCTGTTTTTTCGGTAGCGATCATCAACATCACTGTCAAAAACTCCCGTTGTAGGCACGTCATTGAAGCCAATCAAGCACTTGAATATTTCTGTCAATTGCACCCCGAGTCGTCTTAAAATTACTCGAGAGAGAGATAAGTCCGACTTCCTATAGACGACGCTCGCGTATCATGTTTCGCAGCTGAGGTATCAATACGTGCGTTCTCATGCAAATGTAGAGGATTTTAAGTGTACTACACGTTGGAACACTTCTAAGAAAAATATAAGTTCACTGCTTCCAGACTTTGTTAACTCACACTAGTCTGACTGATCGAATATCACTAACAGAATATCTTAAAACTAAAATTATAGTATTTATACGTTCAAACATAGAGTAAATTGGGAGCAGAAGAAAGTTGTGGAATGCTTTCGTCTGAGTTTGGACTCAAAATTGCTTGAGGATATACGGTACCTTGATCATAGTTTCTTTAGAGATAGAGGTTATTTCGTATACTTATTAGTAAAATTAAATCTGTAGACTTCTCCTAGTATATCTGGAAGCCAAAACCCTCGTTGAAGTTACGATAAAAGGACAAAAAAAAAAAAAAAAACGAAAAGAATTGGGCCAATGCACTCACAAAATCCTTCAGTGTCACATCGTTGGCTCTGATTGGCTGAAGGGAACGACAGGTCAGGGCCATCTTGTCCTCTAATTGGTCAATTCGGTGTCTTTTGTGACCTATCACGGCCCTTCCTGACACCTACGTGTATTATAGCCGAGTGTTACTACTAGATAAAAAGTTAAGATGATTGTTGATGATGCCAAAGCGATCACCCATACTAGGTTCTGTAAACTGTGTAAATCGCTTTATTGAAGATCAAAATTTTGTTAATTTCTGAATTACTATAAATCACATGTAAATGAAAGTTGGAGCCAAGAAAAACAGCAGCTAGGTGCGTAAAGTAACCAAATTTTGCTTGACATTTTACAATATTTTAAAAGTTATAAGTTCCTATTGTGAACCAACTTTCACTGTCGACCGCTTTGCTGCAGGTCACTACATGAAAATGTACATTTTGTGTTATAAAACAGTGTTTCAACAGCATAACTGTATTTAATCCGAACAATGAACTCTTCAGCAGTAAATAAAAGTAAACATAATGAATGAGTGAATAAATGAATGTAGAAGTTATGCGAGAGAGCAGCAAGTTATTTGTTGACATAATTTCCTCCTTTCTTTGAAATTAGCTACATTAAGCAGTTTCTTGTCTGCTGAGGAATTCAGTCGATGAATTTCAGATGATGATATAGTAAAAGTAACAGCACTGACTAATTTTCAGCCAGAGATTATCAATTGATGTAAATTGGACTCCTTTATAACCCCCTTTTCAAAATTCACTACAGCTATTCAATAGGATGAGGGTCAGGAGAGCACGATGGCCAAGTCATAAGACGCTCTCCTCTGATGCCCAGAGTTCCAATGAATGCATGATAACCTTCACTGAATGGGATGTAGCATTTTCGTGCATGAAAACCATTTGACGGCGATGTGGCAATGGTAGGTCGTTGAGCCATTGTAACCAAAGCTCATTTAGAAGCGCTATGCGAGCTGGACTCGTAAGATTGAAACCCTCTGGCATTCAGAATGGTCCGATAAACCTATCAACTTTAATACCAGTCAAAAACATATCACCTACACCTCCCTGTTGGCGTCGCAATCGATGCGAAATAGGAGTTTCAAGAGGACTCCACACTTTGGCCCATAAACCCGAGACATTCAAGGTAACTCTAGCCTCATCCGTAAAAGAAAAATATCGGAAGCTTGTTTCCATATATTTTCGTGCCCAAGTAAGCATTTTATCTTGTGGGGTTCGTCCAACGGAGGCTTGGCGACAGGCTTAACGTTCCTCTCCAATTCAGTCAATACAGTGCATCGGGTTGTCTGGACAAAGAAGCAATGCCAGCTTTGTCAAATATGGTAGCCCTGGTGCTGTTTGGATGCTTGCTGATTCTGCGCATTTTTCGAATATTACAAAGTGACACGGTTCTTCTCGTATTCTTATCTTTCTGTTTGGTGTTGGAATTCTCCACGTATGAAGACAGAGTTGTTCGATCTCTCCCTAGCTCTTTAAATAATTGGCTAAATCTATGAGAGACAAACCTTCTGAATGGTCTGCTACAATCCGCTCCTTTTTGGTTGCCGTCAAGCTTCCTTTTCTAGGCATCTTCAGAGACTTGCAATAAAGCGTTTTTTGGTTGAAATAGGTTCACGATACAAAAAAAATCATATCGTTCAAAATTTTACATGAATTCAAGCAAGATTTTGGTATTTTAGGCGCCTAGTTGTGATATTTCAGGCACCAACTTCAACTTACTTCAGAATGATATTGCTTCAAAGCTAACAAAAATCCTGTCTTGCAAAAAAGCGATATACACAGGTATAATAATACAGTATACATTTTTTTATTGGGATTTCAGTCACAATTGCTGTGGTGCGGTTATCATTTGCGCAAAGAGGAAGATATGTCTGAAGATTTAAAGTAGAGTCCCAGATGTTAAATTGAAGAACACATACATGTAATAAGGAAGTAGCTTCACAAAGGAAAATATACGAAAAGTATCAGCCTTTTTAGGCCAATAGGGAACAAAAGAATGTTGCAAAAAAATCAGATAATTCTTCGTTGATCATTTATATAAACCAAATTTAGTTAGCGATCAAACTGCCCATAAATAAACTATTATAGAGTCAATTCCCATTATTATTTGAAACAAGATAATCTGGAGAACTGTATTGGCGGGATTTTAGTTATATTTCATGACACAATCAAAAGCGATAGATCCGTATACGGGAAAAGAAATAGTTGACTCATTTATTAAGTTGAATAGTTTTCATCTCAAAATTATAAAATTTGTATCAGAATTTCATGGCGCCATGACCCCTGGAATATTGCAACAGTACAATTTGACGGTGGACCCGTGCTCCACACGCTCCATATTGTAATTTGTGGCATTACGGTAAAACTGTGGCCCGCACAGACTACTTAATAATCTGCGGCATTACGGTGCGTGGAACTGTGAATATCATGCGAATATGCAGTTTTGCTCTAATGGCAATTTACGATAAAACTGCGCGCAGAAACCCCACTGAAACATTACAGTTAATCATACACCCCGACTGTCGCTGTAGAGAGCTACAGAGCACTGCACTGTGACTGCAGTCGATCGCGTGGCAGTGTGAAGCAGTAGCAACGTCAGTGTCTCGCAGTGAAGGTCGTAAATACGGTGGAAATGATACCTCTGCACTGCCTAATTCATCTAATTGACAGGACGGCTGTGTGCCAGCGCGCTCTATGCTGGGGGAAGGATAGCAGGGGATGGGAGCAGCTATAAGTCTATGCAAAGACTGCACCGTACGTCACTGTGAACTCAAGGGTAGTCTTTCGTAAGGGCGCTTTGAGACAGGCTGATGTAAACGCCAGTCAAACCTTTTCTAATTGGTATGGGGATCCAGCCCTCCCAAAAAACTTTGTCGTTAGGTAAAGATGTATTTGGTAGCTAGAAACACTAATTTCCCTAGCAAAATTTTCCGCCGCCCCAGAAAGTAAAAACCGATAAACAGCCGCTGGGACGGTTAGAATTCCTGTTGGGGTTAGTGGAGCACAGTTATACATTACATCGAATTTTGCGACATCAAAGTGACCTCAAATTTCATGCTGCCGCTACCAATGATCTCTATCAACGAACTTCTACATTTTTTACCCCTAAAAATATTCTCTGTACGCCGAAGAAAATTTTATTTTACTTGAGGTCCTATATTAATTAGAACCGATGCTGCTGAAATTTACTTATTCAGAGCGTAGCCTTCCTTCCGAAATAAGAGACTCTGGGCATAGGCCTAGGAATTTCCAGTGGGTGGTAAATACCATGGTGGTAGAATGGCGGCCCCGAAGTATCACACTATTCGCTACTATCTTATCTAACAAGGATTTCATTTCCGGTGATTTTTCATTCTTCCTGCTCTAATTAGAATGCGCATTTTCTGAAGGATAAAAACTGTTAAGTACTGCTAAATATCATTTAAGTTGATTTTGTGAGTAAATTTCTCTAGCCTATCCGTTAATGAAGCTGTTGCGATCCACCTTATAATGAAAGTCTTATCTATCACTTTTTGCTACCCATGAAGTAATTTTGTTTTTGTTAACTAAGTTTGAAAATATAAAGAATTAGAATGCCCAAGGGCGTCCTACCTTCACTCGCGATGAGGTAGGGGGGCTAATTTCAGCGCCGTCATTTTTGATGGCCAGCTTACTCCAGAGCTTTAGCAATTTTCACATCTAGGTCAACCCATCTGACCATCCGCCGAAAAATATGAACATTGCTGAAGTCCTTCTGCCTCTTTTTGGGGGGATAGACAAACAAATACATGCGCTTGAATCTTCAACAAAAACATTATCGAGATCTTCGCTTCGCTCGCGGGTAAGTTGTAACTTTAGGAGGTTCTCTTCTCATGCTAAATTCGTAGCTTTAACCCTTTATTTTTAGTAATTAATTCAAAGCACTTGAATGGCTTTAGTGGCGTGCCTACTACGGGACATTAAAACAGAGGAGTCGTTGATTGGCTCCGAAACAACAGTCAAAAACTCAAACGTAGAAGTTGAAGAATGGCTTTAAACCTACAGGTTTTCCCGCGCTCGATAGTGAATATTTGGAAAGGACTCCATTCCAAAGTTGCCGGTGCAGAGCTAATCGATGCTTTTAAAATCGCCTTGATAAACATTGTGAGCAACATCCTCCACAGCTATGAGCTCTCCCTCCAGGAATCACAAACTTTCAACGGCCAAAGCCTCAGAAGCCACCCAAAACCATTATCTATCATCCCCGTTATGCCGAGGCCACATATATATTCACCAGAGCAACTGGAAGCGAGGATGAGCTACTCATTTGTTATTTTGAAATATATTTTAACTCGGTAGCATAGATATAGGGCATGCACGACATGCAAGCTGCCCATCCTGGCATCATGCAGCTCCCATGGAAGTGTAGAGTGACCTCGGCCAAGGGCCCCGGCATTAGTTTGCCAGAAAAAATGCGCTTGCACCATCACCTCCTGGCCTTTGCATAGCTTTTTTCTTGACTTTCTCTTCATCCTCGGATCATCAGATTATCTGACATAACGGCAATAGCTCAAATAGAGAGCCGGAGCGTTTGTTCCGACCACTATCTGGGGCTTGATGGTCCGTTTACTACCAGCTATCTAATCCAATCTCTCCAGCTTGGTCTACAGTATATAAAACATTCGAAAAGTACTATCCTTACTGGAAAGTAGAATTATTCTATAAAAGACGGAGTTAGCTTACCTAATGCAGTGAAAATCCGGTCCGGAAGGGGCGAAAAATTATATTTGGGCAACCCAGAGAGTGTTTGCAATTTTTTTGCAAAACAACTTGCTACAATAAACTCTTGAAGTTGCTTAGTTCCTAACACCAATTTAAAGAGAATTTCGGATATTTGAGAAAGTATTACCAACGGCATTAACTTTGGTAATGGACGAGTATTATGCATGGTCGTGATTAACTTGGCCTCGGGACCTAGAGTAATTTAAATGTGGCTGCAAATGTCCGTAGATTGGTTATTCGAATACATGGACATATTGCATCAGAGGATAAAGAATGAGTGAGTCAGTTGAATTAACGAGAGAATAATCATCCGCATTCAAAGACAAACCATCACATACTTTTACAAATATTCGTATACTTTCACAAGTTCACAGGTGATGCAATATTTAAATAGATAAGGCACCTACCCAGGTGAAGTGAAATTTGTATACCTGTACAGGTGATCTCATATGCATAGACCTTGAACGTAAAGTACTTCTTGCGAGGCCCAGGAGGCTCTATACACTCCACCCATATAGTGCGCAGAGATGTTGCTGGACTCTATGATCTGCGGTATAGCGAGCACCGTATTTACCCCCACAGTGCACATAACCGCTTATAACTGGTTTGTTTGGCTCTCATAGTGGTAGGAGTCCAGTGAGTTTTTTTTTTTTTTTAGTTTCGCAGCTTCCCTGCTTGTGGCGTTTCGAATTTGACGGGGCATTTACTGAATTGCCTTCCGCTCTGCACTGTGACGCCATGAAAATATATATTCATAAATCATAAGACGTTTCCTCAACGGCACAGGAGTTGACACTTCTAGACATGCCAGACAGCAATCTATTCTCTCATATACCTGTTCATGTGATTGATTATGTTATTTTACAATGAACGTGGTCTACCTCACCTCAGCAAATCTACATTGCAGCAGGTGTTCTGCGAGAGGTAGAAATGGGGAGCAGGAATAGGGAGCGAGGGAGGGAGGAACGGGAGTGGGAATGGCGCCGGCAGTATTGATTGGAATGGGGGGTTTGTTCCCAAGGGAAGGAGGAGGTGGAGGTGAGCGTTCCAAGGTCAGGGGCGCCGCACCTCGTCTGTGTGTCCATTCTTAGTAACACCTGAGCCTCTGTCTCATCTCGGGGCTCAGAGGAAAAAATTCCATTTACTCCCGGAAATTTTCAGGGTCTTTCTGTCTAGAATAACAGAAGAACTAAGGCTAATGCGCATAATATTATGTATATATATATTTATAATATTCCGAAGTACCACGATGCTAAACACTACATCAAAGAAGAATTTTCGATACCTTATCATTTCAGCTCTTAGTTGAGATTCAGTGCAATCTGCTTGGAGCCATGCGACTGGCTGGTGAAATTAAAACTTCAAGTCTTCATTCGTGTGGACTTGAGACAGGTGTCAAACTGCCCACAGGTGCGCTGGCTGCGACCCGCTACATTAAGTGTCAAACGATTTCTCTTAATTGCTTAACTTTTAGATTTAAAAAAATATACTCAATCTTTCTCCGTAAAATGGAAAAGCGGTCTCAAGTCACCTCAACGTATTCAGTCTGTTTTTGTGGAATATCTGCGATTGCATATGAATCTTGTCCACAGCTGTAGCCTATATCGGTCAGAAAAATATCAATCAAATTAGAATTTATCACTTCAATGATTGATTCATAGTTACCAAATTTTCTAAATTTCCACCTTGGAGGTATGTAAGTTATTTAGCCCTAATATCTTATTCTTCTTCTCCTGAAGCGAACATTTGCTGAGTATGGATTGATTATTCCTGTGTTGAGCGTATCTAAAAATCTTCTATAAAGTTACTAGTCTTTCTGAAGTAAGCATGTTTTTTTTTTAATCTAAGCCCGTTAGGTAATTTTTTCTCTGTGTCAGTAGTAACTATTAACCCTATTTTGATCTAGTCGTGTTACTTGTGACCTTGAAGCTTTCCTCCCTGTTATATTGCTAGGGTCGAAACAGCTCTCGCTTCTAGCGCAATATCGCGACCACAGTAAGATAAGGTAAAGGCTACGTATATATATATCCCGAAGACGCTGTGCGCTCTAATATGATATGCACAGCATGCTCAGCAGATTTGTATGACTTCACAATTGTTATTATTGTTCACCGAATAACACGAGTCCGATAAATGAGATCTTCATAAATCAACCGTTTGAAAGTGCAGCTGAGCTGCCGAGCAGAAAATTTCCTTGGACCGACACTCACCGACAAAACGTAGATCAAATTTTAGGTATATAATGATCAGCGTTTAGCACTGCTTGCTTGAGGCTGACTTTTAGCTTGAAGTGCTGACAAGTTATGAGTAAAAGACAGCAGATAATAATAACGAGATAACCTCCTATGGCTGTCGGGATACTGTCGGTTGTATTTACCGTCTCGGTGTAGCGATGTGGTTCACCCTATGGAAAACTACTCATTTCAGAAAGACTACTAACTTTGATGGAGCTTTGAGATGTACTTCGCTCAAAAATAATCCAACTATACTCAATACATATCCAAAAGAAATGTATACCTAGACGCAAATAAATTGATGCGGTTAGGAAACACTGGGAAGCTGCTGTTAAGATTCGAAAAAAATCATAAATTCACGAGGAAAATTATGAAGTTGCTGTAACTGTGCAGCAACCTGTGGAGTGAGACATTCTGGCCTGCTTCATAGCGGCCAAAGTGATTGTGATGGCGAAAATTCAGGACTGTAGAGTGTGCTAGATGAGCCGTCAAGCTAACCTTATTTCTTTTAATACATGGCCAAAGCCGATTTTTTTTTAAATAAGTCGCTAGGAATAATGCGGACCATGTAGCGTCTGTAATCAGAAGCGGCTCTAAGGCAGATTTTTCTCAGAAATAAGTGGACAGGACGTACGGCGCAAAAATACAGATGCGCCGGAGCTATCTCCAGAGAGTCGTAAAAACCATGCAAATGCATCGCGTTTTAAATTTTCTGCCGCAGCAACCGCGCTGTGCGCTTTGCACAGCGACATTTGTGGTCTGGGTGTACGAAATATGTTGTGTTTATACACCAGCTATGCGAAATTACAAATAAAAAATAATTTTGGTATTACAATGTGGAAAAAAAATCAGCCGCTCCTAAGTCTGTTTGTGGTCGCTTTGCGCAAGGCATTTTTATGTGTAATAATCACACTGGGTGATGCAAATGCACTAAAGGCGTCTTCCGACGAGAAAAGCTAGTCTCATCAACGATATAAAAAACATTATCGTGTGCTTATTTGTTTATACATTTATATATTTGTATGTTTAGGGTCACGCTCTTAAAGAAATAGGAGAAAAATGGGCCAGATTTCAGATTTTGTAATAAGGTTGCGTTTTCATGGAGATCGATGACCAGGTTACAAAAGATGACAAAAATGAAATCCTTATCCCTTCATTTGAATGCATTTCTTGCTTGAAAAGTTCTTGATATCGAAACAATGAAACTACTGTGTTTGCAGCTTCTCTTAGTGCAGCCATACAATCTGGTTTTTATTACTTTCCTCGTACATTAGAACATATGTTTGCTCTCAGTTCACGACGTAGAAATTCAGTAGCTGATCCACAAAACACAGACGAAGCGATGATTTCTCACGGGGCAGTGGGCATAATTAATTCTTTCTGCTTGCTGTCTTCCTTTGACGGGGAGTTTTCGCTTCAAGAGAAAAAGGAACTTAAATGTTCTGAAGACTTATTCTTCGGTAGCTATGATACGCGGCGGTGAATTAATTTAATGCAGCAATGCTTTGCTGCTTGCTAATGTGAAAAATTTTCTGCACCTCTTCTAAAGTGGAGGACAATTGTGATGCTATCGATGAATTGACAGAGAGAGCACTCATGTCTTATGACAATGTTAGTTGGTCTTTGTAGCGTATTCTACAGAAGCGCATTAGTTACGGACGTATATTAAATGAAAACGGGTCTAAAAAAATAAAAAAATATCCTCGCTCTAATTTTTTTCATAGCGCAGGTACTCTAGTCTACATTATAATTCTGCTTTTCCCTCCGTTAGTTAGTTAGTTAGTAACTACGACCGTAAGGCTTTCATCAATATTAGATAGCGGAAAAATTAGGGCTTCCTTAGCGTGTCCATGATACGACCTGGGTAGACATAAATAGGAGAGAAGTCAAGTTCGAATTTAAGCTGCTACTGCTTGCAGGTCTTAGGTAGAAGATTCACTGCCTGACTTGGAACATTTTTCACCCTTCGCATCCATGATACGGGTCCGAGGGCATCATAACTGAGGAACAATTCTTTTGTTCTGTAGAATTGCAACGGGTTCCTTCAGTATTACCTAGGGGAAAATCAGGATGATACGGGACTGAGATATCACTGAAGAGCATTGCTTATTTTGTGTGGAATTTCCACAGGTGCCAGCTATTTAGCATTAACTTCGATCACAAGAGTTGGATCCGTTGTTTTAAAACGAGTTGCGGTCGCTAATCCCTAACCGACACCATTGAGACGGCCAGAAACTCCACAAACTTGTGAATGACTTGTGTCAGGAGAATCGGCTTTGGATTAGCACCTAAAACGAGATGTACAGATGTTAAAACAACGCTTATAAATAAAATCCAGTCAAGCTAATGCATATGAGACTAGCTTACATCGATCGGTCTTGTCGTCTTGATAGTATTGTTGATAGCACATTTAAAATGAATCCGAAAGAAAGAAAGAAAGAAAAAGCATATATATCTATCCGTAAGAAGGTTTTCATACAATAATACTATTACAATACTTGTTCAGTAAATTAATGTAAAATGTTATAGCAATGAGCCTCACAGATTAGGGAGCAAATTTATAGCGCTATTCTACTTCACAATCTTTATTTTGTACAACGCTCTATGTCTATGGTAGCAATAGGTTCACACATTGGTATATTGTGACTCAACTAACATATGTTAATTTCAAGGCTAAAAATAGGCTACATTAGGAAAACACAGAACTTTAGAAATATATAATAAAGAAGAAAAGAGATGCCAGATGAAACACAGAAAAAAAAAACAAAGTCTAACATTAGGTTAACAATAATCTAATACTCTCGAGAATTATTTGACTCTTGATGACGGTTGAAACTGACAAGCATATGCAAGTGAAATTTAGTAAACAGCTATACTTCATCTACCATGATATTAGCTGGTACGTGAAAAATAAAGTGGTTTGTCTTCAAAATGTTAGTTTCTTTGTGATGAGTAATAGAAAATTTGATTTTCTTTGACCAACGTTTTTAGGATGCACTACTACAAAAAGGAATCAAGAGGCAGGATGGTTTAATCAATTGTGCATAATTGACTGTAATATGTTTTCTTGTGAATCGCAAATAAGAATGCACACGTATGTTGGAAGTAGAGCGTCGAAAAAATTATCGAAGCCCTAAGGATACAACGGACAAACGCTTATTATATGTTTTTGCCGACTCTGTAAAACTTAGTGCTCGGAATACAGTATAGCAAAGTTGAATATTCCACTTCAGTTTTCAAGCATTAATATGGAAGCTCTGAAAATAGCGAAATTGTGGACTTTTAGGCTTAAATCTGTGGACTGTGAACATAGCTAAGCTGGGCATTTTCATGTTTTAAGTATGTGAGCTCCTAAGCTAGCGAAGGTATGCATCTTTAATTACTTAAGGATACATTACAACCTGCCGGATTCTGAGCCCAGGTAGCCTAAAGTAAGTATATATACTTTTTCTGCCGTAACAGAAAGTTTTCAACAGTTCTACAAGTGCAGTATTTACAATATATCGATCTACCGACCATTTACGCAATTTCCGGTAGAGCTTACGCATCCGAAAATTTACTCACAATACTGAGGATGAAGATCGTATCAATGTGTGTCTGTGTTTTCTTTCGGATTGTAAGCTTAGATACATAAATTTGAAGAAAATAAGTAAAAATTTAAAACTGGGAAGTTTCCCGGGCTTGATCCCAGAAGCCTCCAGAAACGTAAGCAATCAAAAACAATGAAACAACAACAAAAACAACAAGATTGTGTCATACAATATGCTATATGATGCTGAAATTGTATCATAAAAATAAAATGTTACCTTCTTGATGTCTGCCTTCCGTGCCCGTTTTGCTTCCTTCCGATTTCATATTCCTGCTGATTTTATTTTCATCTGTTCTTCTGCTTCTTCTTATTTCCCGATACTTCCTGTTCCCATGCGTGTTGATCCTGTGTGGGAACATGGGTTCCACGTGTGTATCGCCGTACTGTAGGTCCTTTCTTTCTTCCTCTGTGATTTCGCCTATGTTGTGGAAACGAAGTCTTAACCTACTGAATTTATGATAACAGCTGATGGACAAAGCCTTGTCTACACGATCAATCTTTTCGTTGAAGTTTCTGTTCGCCGAACGATTTTGATTGACAAACACACTCGGCGAGCCCTCGAACTCTGTGATTGACGGACATCGAACATGTTGGTAAGCTTCAGCACAAACTCGCGGGAGTTCGTGCAACACAAAAATGCGTCTTTTTGTGAACACTTTGCGGATGATTCTGCCTGATTACGCATGATCCGCGCGTTTCTGTGACCGCTTCTGGACGTGATTCTGATAGCACTCAACCGTGATCAACGGTGAGAATTAACCGCAGCGTAATTTTCTCCGCAGGCTAAGGCCGCGTCTACACGATCCATCTTTTCGTCGAAGTTTGTGTTCGCGGAACGATTTTGATTGACAAACACACGCGGTGAGCCATCGAAGTTTGTGTTTTTCATTGGCCAACAGTGCTGGTAAACGTTGAGCACGAACACGCGGAGTTTGTCAAACAAAAAGTTCACAAATTATATTCCCTCAGGGGGCATAGGATGGGCCATAGGCCATAGGGTTAGGTTAGTTTAGGTTCGCCCGCCCTATGTTACGGGAAGCAGAGCCCCAGGGGGACCCTGTAGGTTACCTTAGCCATTAGCTAGGCCAGTTCATACGTCCCTCATCGTAACGCGTTCAATCACGAAAATGAACTTAAGCTGTGGGTCAAGTTTACCAGTCGCTATTCACACGTAGAAATGTCTTTCAGTCAAATGACTGACGCCTCGCGTTCAATTATGATATCGTATTCTTACAATTTCGCTAATGATTTGCTTCGGTTTGAAGTCACATTCGTATCCTATAATCTTATTGCCGGGTTTTGATAGAAACAGCCTATTTCTAAAATATTAATAGCCCGATAATCCGATGGAAGAGCAATTAACAGAGAGCGATCAGTCGGCTTCCAAATCCAATATGGCGTCTGTTTTCTTATAACATTCTCAGCTCAACTAGTTTTCTTGTGTTAAATGAGAATACAGTCATTCTGATTGTTAAAATGACGGTAACAACATTTTTATCGACTTTTCATGATTTGAAACGCTATAGAGGATAAATTTAGTATTTATAGATTTTGTTACTGAATTTGAATGACGCAGTGCGTTTATAAAGCCGACGCGCTTAATCCTTCAGTCTCTCGCATATGCTGCTGCTGCTTCCATCAAATGAACGCGCCGCGTCCATCAGTTTGACTGAACGCGTTACGTTGAGGGACGTGTGAACACGGCCTTTATTGCTGGTGTAATGCATGGCCTACCTTAGGTTCAGGTATTATATGTGTGCCTGTTAGGTTAGGCACCAAAACTAGATCAACCGGAACTATCCTAATCTAGCCTAAACTATTATTAACCCTTCCGAACGATTGGGCTGATTTTAAACACAATTTTTCATAGCAATAGCCCTACAGTGTATGAGCAACGTCCACAAATACGCACAGTAGGAGTGGAAGGCGTAACTAATTCTTGGGATCCAAGCAAACTTTAAGCGATTTATTGTTTTTGATTTACCAGAAAACCCTATTTTTGGACTTGGAAAAAAAGTCCAAAATCTAAATTTTAGGAGTAAGGCACTTATCATAACATATACTCTGAGGTAGACTTCATATTATGCCATAATCCTTCGATGGTATGATTCATCACATAAACTTGCAAGCAAGCATGCAGACCTGCAAGCATGCATGTTCACACCACCATTTCGTGCAGACAGGTAGCCAGCCTAACTGCAGCACGGTCACGAGCACCGGCAGAAGCGTTGGTTTAATTTGGTGGCGGTGCTCTGCAATAGCCGAGCTGGTGGTTTGGGTCTGACATTATCGCCTGGGTCTGCGGTGGCTTGTGTTTCTTGGCTGGAGCTGCGCTATGACTGTGTGGATTGTCTCTTGCTTTGTGCTGGGGCTTCGGTTGATGGACGTTATCTTAGATCTTTTCCATATAACAACTGCATCTGATCACAGTACATTCTTCTTTATATTGATAGCAGGTTTTACAAATAAATGAAGCGTAACCAAACTAACGTAACCCAGGAAGCAAAGAGTGTAACGGGAGGACGCACGAGAAACATAAAAAAGTGACGTCATCAGTGACGTCAACATCGACTTACAGTACGGCTTCAAGCTGTTAATTAACTGCACCAGAGAAATCGTCGTCAGTTGCAAATTTCATTCCCTAAGCACACAACTAAACGAAAGGAACACACACTAATTACACAATTACCGTATCAATAAAAAATTGCAGTGGAGACACGTGGAAACTTTCATTTTGGGGCCGGCATGGCGTCCTGATTTAACTATTTCTTTGAACTGAAGCCTTATTTACGCTTCATGTTTAGTTTGCATTACTCTTCACAGAACTTATTCAAACATATCATCGTAGTTTTTTGACTCAGTTTGTTCAATCTCCCGCTCTTTATTGGCCAGCTTACACCCACACACAAAACACGGTAAAATGTTGTCGTCAAGTGCAGAAAGTTCGAACAATGACTGTAACTGGTGTTTCTCTCGTACAGAATATAACGCTGCTTATATTTGTAGGTAAGGATTAAGAACCCAACTACCGTATACTAAGGCCTGAATTCCTACACTGAAATATTTCGACTCGTCGATGTGACGCCATTCGGCTACATGCGGTAACAGCTATTTTTTTTATGTCCTATTAAGTCCTCCTGTTAAACTCTTTGCTTCCTGAACGTAACCTACACTTGACTTAACCCAACTTGATCTGACCTAACCTAACCGAGCCTGAAGTCTAATCAAACGTTAATATATTAAATTCAATTTAAGATGCTGTCATCAAGCGGAAAATACCCATCGTCATTGGATGTAAAACGACATTTTGCAAATTTCCAATATCACAAGTTCACTCACCAAACAATCTGCCTATATTTCGAATTACATAGCACTCCGCGGCTTCTTTTTCATCATTACATTTTCTGAACTGTTCTCTCGCTAATTTCTATTTAAACTCCTTAGGATTTTCTCAACAATAATGGGATTTCACCGTCATCTGCGGAACCATAGAGGTATTTCTTCTTTAGTTCTCCATTCGCATTACCGAGTAGATGTAAATCAGCATCCAATTGATTAGAAGAATCTGAGAGTCCAATTATGTTGGAATTAAGCCATGTTTCGAGTAGGCTACTATCGGATTGGAATTGAGTAATTTTCCGCATAGTTTTGGCATCTTGTTGCACATAAGTGGGCGAAACAGCAAGACTGAGAAAAGAAGCGCAGGGCACGTGGTGCTCGGCGCAATCATACTGAGCAGTGCAAAGCGATTTTTTTTAATGCAAACTGTCCACATTATTGCATTTCATAGCATCCCAGCACACACCATTACTCGTAGATAAATGTAGAAAACGGATAGATACCCGCTATTGAAATCAAATATAGATGAAATACTAAGCAAAATCCACTTTATAAACATACGAGGCCTGTTAACGAAAAATTGAAGAAAACATATGGTACTGCAGGATATAATAAATGATGCAGGTTTTAAACTCCTTGCCGTTACTGAGACCCATCTAGATGATGCAGTCAATGATACAGAAGTAAAAATAGAAAACTATGTATTGCATAGAAGTGACCGCAAAGATAGGAAGTGTGGTGGTGTTGCATTATACGTAAGAGATCACCTTGGTTCACTTACAAAGCAGAAACTCTCTAATGGAATGTGTGATTGTATTTTTGTTACTATTGAAAAGCTTAGATTGATGTGCGTGGTGTGCTATCGGCCGCCAAAATGTGCCACCGAAAAATTTGCCGAAATGATGCAAGTGATCAACACACATTGCAAAGAAGTTCTGAGTAAGTATCAGTTGTATATAACTGGTGATTTCAACTTGCCCTTCTTAAAATGGCTAACGACAGACTTGCCAGATGAAACTGGAAGCTTCTTACTATCCAGAACATCATCGGCTACAAGTGATAAAAATGTCTTAAACCTTTTCTTCGTAGATAACCCGCAATTGATTAAGAATATTGAAATCCAGGATACAACAATATCTGATCATAGGCTTGTTGAAATAACGACTCAGCTTGGCGAACGCGATTACCATAGACCACAGAAAAATTCGCAAATAAACTCCATCTCCAGTCTACGGGACTTGAACGTACCCGATAAAGGCATAAATTCAGATAGCTTGAATGCAGAACTGCAGTCAGTAGACTGGGACGTACTTTTAAATTACTCAACAGAAAATGAAAGCATCAATGAGATATTTGAGAGCATTTTATTGGAAAAGTGCGTGAAGTACCTTAGTCCGGTAAAAAGAAAGTTTAATAAAAGTCGACACCACAAATTCCGTAAAGGACTACTTAAGAAACAAGCAAAACTTATCAAATGTTAGCAATCTATGAAGTTACTGCAACGCAAATCCGAGTGCAAAAAGAAGCTAGATGAGATAGAACGTCAGCATGCAAGATCACACAATGAAGAAAAACAAGAAAAAGAAAGGAAAGCCACCGAAATAATAAAAAGCAAAGCAAATATTTTTTTACCTATGCATCGATAATATCGAAAATTGATACTATCGAAAATCGGGCCGCTGGTGAATGATACAGGATCTATTGTTGAGGATGACCAGGAAATGAGCGAAATACTAAGCCGTCAATATCAAAAAGTCTTTATTGACATAAACCAAAATCTTGAAATCCGAAGAATTGATTTAACTACAAACTACCTAACGGACTTCGAATTCACAAAACTAAGCATTAAACTAGCCATTGATGAATTTGGCGGCAATAGTGCAGCGGGACCAGATGATGTGCCTGCAAAAATCCTTAAGATGTGTAAGCTAAGCAACTCTTATCCCCTATACCTTATGTGGCGAAACTGAATTGATGATGGAGTTATTCCACTCACCTACAAGCATGCGATTATTTCCCCTATTCCTAAAGCTGGAAATAGCATGGATTCAGCCAACTATAGACTTGTCTCCTTGACCAGCCACGTAGTGAAGACGTTTGAAAGGGTGTTTAGAAAACACCTAGAGCATCATTTAGAAAGCAATAACCTGTTTACATCAAATCAACGAGGTTTTCACCAAAACGTTCAACCACTTCGCAGCTGCTTGAGCATTATTGCTCTATTCTCGACCAAAAGTGTGGACGTAATATATTTAGACTTTGCCAAAGCATTCGATAAAGCAAACCATGGACTACTGCTACTCAAACTCTTCAACGTGGGCATCCGTAGAAAATGTCTTAAGCGGATCGAAGCTTTCCTGACAAACCGAGCCCAAACGACAGCCGGTACTCAGTGGAGTCCCACAAGGCACTGTGCCTGGTCCAATACTATTTCTCATCATGATAAATGATATGGGGCACCAATGCAAGTTTGCCGTTCCCTCATCGTTCGCTGATGACACACTGATATTAGCAGCGGTACAATCAATGGCAGACGTACGGAATGTGCAACTAGATCTAACCAACATCTATCACTGGACATCGGTTAACAACATGGCCTTCAACTAATCAATATTTGAACTTTTACGATGCGGAAAAAAATTCTCCCCTACTGAATCTACGTCCAACACGACGAGAGATGGGAGCGAAATCGAGAGAAAGCAAATTTTAAGAGATCTTGAGGGGAGAATACAAGACAATGACACTTTTGAAGATCATGTGGCTCGAGTTGTTACCATAGGCAAGAACTGAAGCGGATGGGTGCTTCGAACTTTCTCTTCACGAGAGGCGGACAGAATGTTCACCTTATGGAAACAACTGATACTGCCAATGATTTAATACTGTTCTCTTCTTTGGATGCCAAGTAAACGGAAAGACATAGAGCGCCTCGCGGCTATCCAGAGATCGTTCACTGCCAAAATACAAGGTATGAAAGATTTAAACTATCACGAAAAACTGGTGCAACTTCACATGTACTCAATTCAAAGGAGATTCGAGCGCTTTACGATCAATTTGGAAAATTCCAGAAGGAATTACTGTCAATGTCAATGGGCGAAACCGGGCCAGACACTCAAACTGTATTGGTCGCACTGGTGAAGTGCAAATTTTGATCAAAGCAGGTGGTGATGCGATAGCCACAAAGTGTTCTAATAGTTTCGTGGTTCAAGGGGCGAGATTATTCAACGAAATGCCTCGTCACATTCGAAATGTCACCGGTACAGAGACTGTGAAATTTAGAAACTTACTGGATGCATGCTTACTGAAAGCGCCAGATAAACCTGTTGTAAGCGGCTACGTGAACTGTGGGGATAACTCGCTGTTAGCCACCCCGCTGGTCAAGGACTGCAGCATCACCTCTGCACTAGATGGGTGGCGTGCATAACGCCACCTGGACCTCGTCTGAAGTATCATCAAAGGTATCAAAGTTAAGGTATACCGTAACTGGTACAAAACTGATATCTAGATTGAAATCAGAGATGATGTATATCTCAAAAGCATCCTTACTGACATAACACCCAGTAGCGCACGCGCCATCAGTTGGGCAGACTGGTGGAGTACACTAATTCAGAGTCCCAGGCTGTCAGCTTCGGGAAGAGTCCCAGTTTCGAGAGGAATCTCAGTTTCGGGAAGAATCCCAGTTTAGGGAAGAATCCCAGATTCGGGAAGAATCCCAGTTTCGGGAAGAATCCCAGATTCGGAAAGAATCCCAGATTCGGGAAGAATCCCAGTTTCGGGAAGAATCCCAGATTCGGGAAGAATCCCAGTTTCGGGAAGAGTCCCAGCTTCGGGAAGGGTCCCAGTTTCGAGATGACAAGCTCTCCAGCGTGCTTGTTTGCTCAACATTCGTACATTTTAGTTGGCTAATACCACACGAAATCATGAAGTTGTACAGTAGATTTGTTCAGTTTTCGGGTCTCATTTTCAGGAATTTTCTCCGTTTGGGAAGTCTTAGTTTGAGGAGTTCTACTGCGCTTTCATTATTTTAAATATATTGTGACTCAGTTAATTTTTTTCCAAAGGCCACCGAGCACTACTGTCAAGAAAGCAACCAACAAATTGATTAACAAGCAAGTGGGTTAGCTTCTGAAGCTTAGACCTTCCCCTCGTTAAAATATATAATCACAAACCAAGTAATTGTATATTAATTAGAGAGGGGTTTCAAATGAGCAACATGAATGCTTTTTATGGCTTTCACGTGTTTCATTTTATATTTTTAAATCTTTCGCCAGACTTGTACATTTACTGGAGCCTACAAAGCGCGGTTGGCCGCAGATCAAACGAGCCAGAACCAAGCTTCGATTTCCACTACTGACCGAAGCGCGGGCGAAACAAACCGAGTGTGCAAGTCATCGGAGCAAAAGTAAAACTCGTGCGCCGATCCGAAAGTTGTTTGTGCAAAAACCTAATTGGATCGTGAGAAAATAAATCAGGCCACATTAGTACTGGTTATTTGAAAACGAATTAACGTCGTACTTAGCAATAATACAATAAATAATATTGGAATCTATTAGCTTGTTACTTGATTATAGATTAAATAGGCGGTAGTAGACGAACCAACACGCCTATTCCCAAAGAGGCACCGGAACTTACGCCTCGGCCCTCTATGAGCTATTGCCATTATGTTATGTAGTAGGATATAGAAGACCGATGCAAAAAGAAAACAAAAAGGGGGGAGGAAGAATCTCAGCCAAAGAGACGATCATGAATGCACGCAAGCACGATCAATATACGGCTACTTGTTTGTTTGTTTGTGGAAAATTACACTGAAGCAATGATTGTAATGCATCAAAATTATTCAACGAAATAGCTTGCTTTTTTCCGCAGCAGGCTTGGCAAAGTTGTGTTTGCATTTGTGTTAATAAAGTAAACTATTTCGTAGTTAGTAGAATTAGGAAAAATACGGGTTTTTGCGGTATCAGCTTATTCACGTTTACTTGACAAGCATATTGCATATCTAATAATTGTCAACGTCCACTCTAAGATACGACCTCAGCTGAGTTTACAAGGCAGCCGTATCATAGCCGACAAGTGAAGCTAACTTGATGTGGCGTAACGCAAGGTGTGTTCGATTAGCCCACGAAAGTAAGTTTTCCTGATTTGGCTTGCCCGGGATTACAGACGGAAATGTTGATTTTGACACTTAGGATCGTATTGTCAGTGCTGCAGCACCCTATTACGTTGAGTCGACTGAAAACTGAATTTTACGGAATATAAGACTTGAATTGTTCACTATCCGAAGAGTAATTAGTTAAAGGTCAACGTATGAAACATGATTCAACGAGTTGAAACCGGGGCATCTGTCTGATGCTCAGGAGAAGTCAAACCTTGAAGTCTCAACCTTGTCCACCAATCGAACGCCTCCAAAGTTGCGCCACTTTGAGTTATCATAACCAAAGTTAAGCTAACTTAACCTATTAATTATAACCTAAGTTAAGCTAACTCAACCTATCATAACCTAAGTTAAGCTAACTTAACCTATTAATTATCACCTAAATAAAGCTAACTCAAACTATTAATTATAACCTAAGTTAAGCTAACTCAACCTATCATAACCTAAGTTAAGCTAACTTAACCTATTAATTATAACTTAAGTTAAGCTTACTCAACCTATTAATTATAACCTAAGTTAAGCTAACTCAACCTATCATAACCTAAGTTAAGCTAACTTGACCTATCATAACCTATGTTAAGCTAAACAGACATATCATAACCTAGAATAAGCTAGCTTGACCTACGGTACCATAACCTAAGTGTTCAGCTAACTTGACTCTTCATTACCTTTGTTAACGCTAACTTGACCTGTCATGACCTAAGTTAAGCTAAATTGATGTATCATAACTAGAGCCCGGACATTAAGCAACAACGGTTTAAGCGCTTTAAGCATTAAAAATAAGCAAGTATAGCATCCAAAATAAGCGCTTATGTCGACGACTTTAAGCATTGTACTTTAGGCAGGAAAAAATACAAAGCATAATAAGCACCA
>LQNS02278169.1:210155-231362 GCA_001587735.2 Parhyale hawaiensis | reverse complement strand
ACAAACAAACAAACGGATGGACATATCTTCACCAAAAGTTAATCATCTGTTCCTCCCAACATACCTAACAATCCCTGTAAATTTTATCCAAATCGGTTCATAACTTTTTGAGTTATCCTGGTGACAGACAAACAGACAAACAGACAAACAGACAAACAGACAAACAGACAAACAGACAAACAGACAAACAGACAGACAGACAGACAGACAGACAAACACGACGAAAACATAACCTCCTTGGCGGAGGTAATGAAAGGCTTTATGCTAATGCAAATCATAGCGTTCATCAACAGAACACTACCCAGGCCTGTTTTCCATCTACTTAATTCCAACGTTCGCCCCGTGAAATGCTGATCTTGCTACAACTCCTCCTCCGGGAGTTGCAAACATTTAACGGCCAAAGCTTCAGAAGCAACCTTAATCCATCTCATTCTCTCTCCCGCTCCAACTACTCAGTTTGATATCTCTAAGCTCCGCATGTCAGCGGCTCTTGAACGTGNTCTCTTTTCTCCTGTCCTGGCAATAGCTCATAGAGTGCCGGGGCGTATGTTCTGGTGTCTCTTTGGGAATGGGCCTATTGGTTCGTCTACTGCCGCCTATCTAATCTAATCTAAAAAACTTCTTATACTTTCTCTGAAAAAATTGACGTTATTGCCATGACTTACACCTTTTTAATCACAATACTTGCAACTGGTAATTTAAGCTTGGTACATAATGGGGTAATTGGATACATTGTAATGACTCGCCGAATTAATTACTGTTACTGTTTCAGTGGCACAGAAATAAGTCCCATTGCTGTCACGTTGCGTCGCATTCACCGGCAAATAGAGCACAGTGAGCTCTGCTCCGTACGACGTCACGGACGCGCGCTCCATGTGACAGATATAACGAGCAAGCAGAGCTGTTATGAGGGAAAGCGCGCCGTGCATGACGTGGTATTTTTTGTGATATGAACGTGTGACGCACCGGGTGAATTTTGGGCGTTATGATGCTTCATATAACGAAGTAAACTAGAGCTCTGACCTGCTCTTTATTGATTGCTGTTATCTTAAAGTAATGGAAAGTAAGGGTATTTTGTGCTTATCAATGGATAAAGTCGAGCTCTGACCTGCTTATTGTTCGGTGTCGTCCTTGAGTAATGGGAAGTAAAGGGTATTTTGTGCTTATCAATGGATAAAATCGAGCTTTGACCTGCTTATTGTTCGGTGTCGTCCTTGAGTAATGGGAAGTAAAGGGTATTTTGTGCTTATCAATGGATAAAGTCGAGCTTTGACCTGCTTATTGTTCGGTGTCGTCCTCGAGTAATGGGAAGTGAAGGGTATTTTGTGGTTATCAATGGGCAAAGTTGCGCTGCAACCTGCTTTTTATTGTTCAGTGATGTCCTAAAGTAATGAACAATGAGGGTATCTTACGTCATTCGATAACGTTTTGACTATTATTGATCGGCGTTAACCTAAAATGATTTGATTTAATTTTACTTTGCAATTTTTAATCGAGATTTTTACTATCCCTATTAATTAATAAGTAACGGCTGGAAGTAAGATTGAGTTTTTGGCCGTCTCAAGCCTGATTTGTTTACGATTACCGTCTGAAACTAGTTTCCAGAGAGTGAATTGGATGCGCAAAATTAAAATAACGGACAAGATTCAACTGCTGAAGTGGAACTCGCCACTATGTGTAATTCAAGCGTTACTACATTTATCTATTCATTTCATGTTCTGTTGGTTAGAATAATAGTGTTTTAAAAGTGCGAACCCTTTCTTTTAAGGTGTGGACTACGTACAACATTCCAAATAGTGCTAATCCTACGAAAAAGGCATATTACCTAATTCACGGGAACCAGGCTAATCAACTTTATTATTTCCATTTTCAATCTAAATTAGTAGTTCCTGTATTTTCCATAACGAAAACAACAACAACAATGAAAAGTCTCATTAAATAGAAAACTATATAACGTTACTCCAAGCCCAACGCGTTTATTGGCTCAGTGGCATATTCTCGCGGCCGCAAGGTTCTTCGCACTGTAGCGCAGACTCCAAAAACGAAAATAAAAAAAATAAAACAATGTGCAGCGAAACCGGAAAGAGAAGTTTGGTCATCGCTGCGCCGGCTGCTCCAGTATTATAGACTCCTATGTTATTATCTTCGGCTCTTGTACTTCCATTTCATTGCAGTTAGCTATGCTTATTTGCATTTTGTCAATAGTTGATTTGTTTGCTGTGAGGCAATTCTGTTTTATCTAAGCACTGTTGTTTTCCGACTGTTTTAGTTACTGCGCTAACCGCACTGCTTCATAGCGAAATGTAATGTGCGGCACACTGCTCCATTAGTTACAAACTTTATTATTTCTTCAGTAAACACACAAGTTTTTTCCCGTACACGCATTTGGTGAAGTTTACATGAAACGTGTTCTTCCTAGAAGGTGCCGACGTTCACTCATTCATTTATAATTTTTTATACCTGTTGGATAGTATACCTTTTTTCCGGAGCACCCTCTCTAGAAGTCTATCATATTACTGAGAGTTGTGCAACAGGCTAAAGTTTGCAATAGTATTATAATAAAGACTATTGCTATTAACAGCATCTAACAAATTCTGTACAAAAGACTATTTTCGTTCCGCAACATCATCTCTGGAATTAAGTTTGCAATAGTGTTAGTCCCACAAGAGACAACCGTTTCCAGTGTTACTGGCGTCAAATAATACTGTAGTCTTTATGAAACTCACATCCTGTGTTGCTATCGCTTCTGAGCTTCAGTATAGCGGTTACTCTTCCGGCATGACTCATGGTTGCCACGCGATGTCGGTTGCCGGCTGGTTGTGCTTCCTTTCTGTCTCTAAAATAACGCTTTCATACTTTAATATGTTACTGCTAAAATTGTGAACGTTAAACCTTTAGCTATAGGGAGACTGGAAATGCTTTCGTGTCAATGGGAGTAACTACATATAGTCACTTGCCCGGCAGTGTGCTTATAGCACTGTACAGCTGTCACCGCTATATTAATTGTTGTGTTACCGTTGAAATGTTATGAAACGGTAATGTACACAAGCATTTGAGCCAATTTTTCAATGATGGTGTTATTGATAACGAAATTATGGCACATAATATCAACGTATATAGGGAGTATCCATTAGCATGGATGCTCATCCGTCAGTGCTACCATTTATTGCATGAACAAGTGAATAGGTTTTAGCATTAGCGTGCATTAACATTAGCCTGCTTCTCTGTGTCACTATTCATCGCATTATTTGTCTGCTGGAAAAATTATAGCATTAATAGTTGCTATACATTGATGAGTGTACATCTCGCACAGCTCTATAATTTACTGCTGCATATCTATGCTGGAAATGCTTAGTCGATGGCATTGGTGTGCGTTTGCAATTTTATACATCCATCAACACTATTGCTGAATGCGCATCTGCTGAAAGTTTCTTTGCATTGATGTTCGTTAGCATTTTACAAATGGAGCTGACAACCAATATCGATGTATTTGAGCGCGTGTTGGTCGTTATAACCGTTCTATGTTGCGAGCAGCAAAAAAAAAATATAAATTAATAAATAATAATAAGCCGAGTTGTATGAAAAACTAAATATTCAGTTGATGATAGAGAAGTTACAACTTTTCTATTCAAGCCGAATAAATAATCAAATGCATTAGCTGCTTCCGTTCATTTTCGAACCGTGTTTCTGCATTGCTTGTCTGTTAAGATTTATTGTAGCGTTCATTCTATATGTCTTAATTATAAACATGTGTTACTTCACCCTCGATTGGATGTTTGCGTAGTGGTGTAGTGAGTATTCATGGTTCTGGACTGGCAAGTTAGGGGACTATGATAGGAAGTACCGACCCGAGATCTATTTGAAATTGCGTGTGTAACTTTTGTTCACAAATCATCTCGACCTTCTTATACTTGACCGCCTTGAATGTGAGCCTTTATCTATACTGTCCATATTAACTCATCATCGCCTAAATTGAATAATTTATTTTAAGTTCCAAAAACTTAGCTAGCGTACGTTAATGGGTTATACGCCGACGTCCGTATAAGGTATCTTTTATTGAAAACGTGACCGATCCTTTATTTGAGACCGTAAAAAGCTGACTCGTCACTCGGCAAATAACCAAATATGGTTCCTTTCATAATTCTATTAGGTACTACGACATCGTTCTCTGTCAGAGAAAGGAGTAATGCAATAGAAGATAAAGGCTAAACCTTACACAGGTTCTTCTACTGAGAACTACACAAGGAATTGAAAGGAAAAAAAAAAGAAATTATTTACCGGTAATTGCTTAATGGGAGATTCACTTGTGTAGGCTATTTAGTTCCGGTACTCAATTGAAGAAATCTTACGTTCCATTTGGCAGACTCGGAACTAGCCCCGTGTTTCTTACAGTGAATTTGTCCTGTATTAGGGTTAAATTGATGCCTGCTGGGCTACAATAGATGAAGATTGTCAAGGAATGACTTCACATATCTTTTTCGAACTTACTGAATCCATTTAAAGCCTGTACCTATAGTGCTTCTCCCACGAGATGCAACGTCTCACTCAGACATTGAAGGATTGAATCTCCATCAAATTGCCTGTTATTTATCTATATCTCTTCTTCTACCTGATGTTTCCTCCACGGAAGAATGCAATACATGCGTGGCAATTAAGAAAGGCACTAATGGAGTGGCAGCACCCGTGGCTTCCGACACAATACAGTGAACTGGTCTATTGTTACGCAGTACAATTGATCGACAGTGAAAGCTTCTGTCGTGTTTGTGAGCTGCCTCAAGGTGACGCCTCTACTTTCTCCTCAAAATTAAGCTCCTAACGAATTTTCGTATCCGCCGAAGGTATCCAGTTGGTGCGCGTCCGTCTTAATTTCCTCGTTTTTTTTGCGTGTTACGTGTTCCTTCTTTCTTTTTTTATTTTGCGCCGTATCTGCGTTAGTTGGAATGGGTTAAACTGACTTGCTTAATAGTGGTAGTAAATTATGTATATACCTATGTTGAGCCTGTGAATTGCAATACCGGTACTTTGGTTTCCCATTCTACTTGCTGTGCTCCTACCACATCTCCCTTTCTTTCCCTCTCTAGCCATGCATGTGCTAGGAGGAGTTCCGATTTCCGACTCGAAATCGTTAACAAAATGCTCACAGCTAGGTAAACCTATTTATTCCAATCCCGACTCCTAAGATCAACGGCGGCTCGACTCCCACTCATCGCCCTCCAAAACGTCCCATTCCGACTTTGTTGATTTTTACAGGGTTGAAATGTATAGTGTTAGGGGTAATACTCGTAACTGTGACGTCGTTAAACCCCCAAAAAACTATCGTTTTAGTTCACCGTACAAAGTATATAATGTTGTACGTACCTCCAAAGGCAGGTTGGTACCGCAGTGGCTTGTTTCCCATACACAGTACTCGCTATCCAAATACGTTGAAGGGTCCTTTTAACTTGCAAATGGAATAATGATTTTTTACTATTTTGTCAAAGTTGTTTCAATTTAGTACGAGTAACCTGCAGGCGTCAGGCAACTGTTGGGCGGTTATTCGCGGGTTAGTTCATTCGTGTCCGCAACGGGCTTAACGGTAGAAAAGTTCGCCGCTTTCTCAGCTCTAATGTACTTCAGATTTCGTGAGATACCGTATCAGGAAACTTAACCACACTGACATTTGCTTTGCCAGCTGACGAGACGGCTATTTCCGTAGGGTTTCAGTAAGTATGTAGGTACGTGGGCTACATTCGAGTGTGCAAGAGCTTAGTCAAGAATGGATGGTTCGATTCAGCTAGAATATAGCTATAGGCGCCGAATCTGACGTAAAGGCACGCATATTACACCTGATTCTTGGGTACGCCTCGTACTGTACGGATACTTTTGTAGTTCATTTAGCAGAGACCCACCTTTGTGTTTCAATGGACACCCTACAAAAGGTTACGACGCTGTATAAGTAGTAGGTACGTAAGGAGACGATAAGCAGTAGTCAGAGAAAACGAATTTCCTCAGCTAAACAATCAATTGTTTTGTTGAGCCTTTGTATGCTCAGCTCTGTGTTTACTGAAAAATGTTAAAATGTTAGCCGTCAATTTAGTTTGCTCATCACGCGTCGCTAGTAAAGTTTCGGACGTCTCTGCATATATTTGGTGCCCTCGGGGATATTCTGGCGGGCCTTTTCCCTGCAACAATATATTTGGGCCTCGCACATCCAAGGGTGGGCAGGGGAGGTTGCAGCTTGCCGCAGTTCCTGCTGAGAAGGTTAGTTTTGTAAAGTTAGGTAGGCTCTCAATACTTCCCCTTCTGTTTCGGGAGGTGGGCTGCCGATCGAGGTGGCCGACCTATTCCCGCTAGACTTCTACTACCTTCTTATATTTCGTTTCCTTCCCCTGTGCGACATAGCTGAGCGAAAGCGTTCAGCCGTGTCCGGGGGTTGGAGATGCACAACTTGCACCTTTTTCTAGTCAGTAGCGCCCTGACCACTCTGAGACCTCCCGGCAGAAAAGCAGCGACAAAAATCAGTGATAATCTAAAATGCGTCGTAGTGGCGCACGAGCCTGTGTTAAACCACAGGAATAGTTCGGCGCGATATAGACATTGTGTCCCTGATGCGCTAGTAAAATTCTGTACTACTTCTTTGAATTTTGGTGCTATTTATATGGCCACAGCACCGCATTCGTTCGGGGGAATAGGAAACTCGTTCTTTGGGGCACCAGAAGGACTTTCCGAACACTCCCGCAGTTGCGTACTCCATCGCTGTTGGGGCGGCCGCTTGCCCGCTGGAAGTCCGCATCATCGGCCAGCAGCATTCCATTACCGCAACGGCAGCTGCAGTGCTGCTGTCGTTTTTTTATCCTCTTTTTTTTTCGCTCCAAATGGCGTAACATTCCCGCCATCTTTGTTGCGTTCGCTCTTATCTGGATCTTTTCCGCGCCACTGTGCTCTGTTGTCAGTGTTGTGCGGTTTCCTCCTTGTTTGAAGAAGGCGTTCAAAAAGCTTGTTTGAATTTTTTCGCATTGCCCCCTTATTTATTTCGTTATTTGACCACGAAGTACATTTGGGCACGTTTCAAATATTGCTATCAGTAAAAATAAGCTTTAGTTGGCACGTTGAAGGGTAGCTTAATATTTTCCTCTGCACATTTAGTGGTCTGGGGTTGTTTTTTTTTTAACAAATGAGTAACATTCGAAGTGCCGTGGTGAACTGCCATAGTAAAACATTTCAAGGTACTGAAAGTAAATTTGAGAGGTACCTATATAACAGAGTTAGCAGCTTAGCGTAGTTTACGATCGTGAATTTCATAGCGACACTGCGGCGTATCGAGCAAGCGATGCCCCTATATCTTGGAAATGCAAATCGTGCTGTAAACTGAAATTTGAAAACTTGGTTATTGTTATTTTGCTTTTTTTTTAAGCTGAGCAGACGTACCTAACTCGATGAAACATCCGTTTCCAAGAATGACACCGGCGGTATAGTGTTCGGCGCACTTACGAGTGTTGGCCTCCATGAAGTCACGCTGGCACTCTGACCCCCGTTAAACAGTGCTTGTTGCAAGCAAGAAGTCACTTCGGCGCCGTTGTCGGCTTCCAAGAAAACACTTGGTAGTGGATCTCGCAGTGCGTGTTGTCGTTGTCTGCCTTCAAGAAGACATTCCGTTGTCTTTCTCACAGTGCGTGTTGCCGCCTTGAAGTCACTCTGCCGCTCAAGAAGGCCCTATCGTCGCTCTCACAGTGCATGTTGCCGTCGAGAAGTCCCTTTGCCGTCTTTGTCTACCGCTTAAAAAGACGCTGTCGTTGCAGACACTCAGCACTGTGAGATAGACAACCGAGCAGCCACTTTGCCGCCGTTGTCTGCCTCCAAGAAGACGCTGTCGTTGCAGACACTCAGCACTGTGAGATAGACAACGGAGTGTCTTCTTGGGTGCCGACAACGGCGGCGAAGTGTCTTCTTGGGTGCCGACAACGGCGGCGAAGTGGCCTCTCAATGGCAACTCGCACTGTGAGATAGACAACCGAGCAGCCACTTTGCCGCCGTTGTCTGCCTCCAAGAAGACGCTGTCGTCGCTCTCACTGTGCGTGTTGCCGCCGAGAAGTCACTCGAGGCAGCGCCGCTGTCGGCCCCCGTTGCGGGGACGTGCACCGGAGGTACACAATTATGTTCCAGCTCCGGACGAGGGAGGAGTGAGCGCATGGGTGGCGAACTGCGAAGAGCGAGAAAAAGGTCAGGCAGGTATGAGAGGAAGTAGAGAAAGAAACAGAGCACGGCAAGCAATGGCGAACTGAAGTTCCGCCGTGGTTCGCTTGCTTCACAATCCCTAGCGCGTATACAGGAGCGAGTGGAGCGCTTTCGTAATGCTTTATTTTTGTCCGGTGCTCTTTCTGGCGTGCTAGAATTGGAAGAAAGCGTGACGTAAGTTGGCGAGATCGTTTTTGTCTTGGAGGAAGCTTGCTTTGATATTCTAGCGGCGTATTTGTGACATTTAGACAAAAAAGTAGAGTTTCAAAATCTCTCTGTCGTGAGTTCTCACCATGACGAAAGATACCGAAGAACACTCCCATGTACTGTAAATGCATAGTGTTGGACATTGTCTGATTATTTAGCAGTTGTGCATATTTTTATCGTGGAGTTCACGTTGCTTTTTATCTCTTTCCTTCTTCTTCTGCCATTCTTTGCTCCCGTCCTTCATTTTTTCCCAGACTTCTTCCCAAGCTCGGTTTTCTTCCATGCATGGGTTCCATCTTGTTCTTGAGATACTACAGACCCCTTCCTTTTCATCTTGAAAACACAGTTGCAGTGGCTGTATGAAGACTAGGAAGATCGTCTGTGATATCAATATGGTAAACCATATTCAGTGACATATACCTAGGCTTATTTTCTTGACGTTATGAACCGTATATTATTCAGAGGTAGTATCATTTCTGGCACCCAAGTTTTTTCTGATGTAGTTGTAGGGGAGAAAGCGCTCTCAAGTGTAGCAATGTAGTGCAACTAGGGCAAGATGAGCTTACCATTGAGTTCAATCAGAAGGGCATAGTTCCAAACGTCAGTTGCTCATCAAAATATACTTTGTTAGTGGTTAGAAATTAAATTAATTCAGCTGCTTATAGCGCCAATCGTCAATTCTTCATCAAGGATTACTTTGTTTGCGGTTAGCAGTTAAATTCATTTGAATGGCTATAGCTCCAAACGTCAGTTGTTCAAAGTTTAGTATGTTGTGGTTAACCGTGCGGAGGATGTGAAAGGACGACGGACGGATATGTGGCTGCTGTGCGGAGTTTCTCTTTTAAATTACTTACACCATCACTTATTTAAAAGGAACCCCCCTGCTTCCGCTCCCAATCGCAAGCACTCACGGAGCCGTCGGCGGCGCCGGCATGGACCTCCTAGACACAGGGCCGATTTCGTAGTTGACCCTTGCTTCTAACTTAAGGCTCACACCATAACCGTCTGAAATTACCATTTTATTATATTTTTATGTGCGGTCGGGGCGACGGCACTTACATCTTGTTGGCCGGAAATTCTCCAGGGGTAAATTCATTCAAATGAATTTGCAGCTTTTATCCCACATCGAATAAATGCCTGTGATTTTCAGATAGCGCAGTTAACCTACAGCACGCGTTCCTTTCTCAGTAGAGGAGTGTTTGCCATGTTCTTAGTTTACTTAGGCTCGCCCATTCTATGGTATGGGGAGTGGCGCGAACAGTTCATGCATGGGGTTCCTTTCCAACGGTTATCTCTGCCTGAGCTTCATAGCCTAGGCCTTCGAACCCGCTGCTGCAGAATTCGTAGGTACTTCTGCAATTGTTTTGTTCTGTTTTTACTCTTTTTTCGATATTTGCCGTACGCTTGTGCGTTCATCTAGTGTGGGAACACCTCCTTGCATTGGTTCCTCACTTTTCTCTGCCTTCTGTGAGTTCCTGCGTTCGTCCTTCATTTAGATTGCATGGGCAGTAATGTTGCTGGGGAGAATTGTACTGGGAACATATATAATAGTAATGGAAATAGCAGTAATAACAGTTAATATAATGCATGTTTTTTGTAATAGGTATATAACTCCAGGGATTAACAGCTATCTTCCAAATATATAGGACGATTGTAAATTTACCATATTCAGGCGACTTTCCATAACTTGGTATTCCAAGAGCGTTAATGATCACTATTAATTTCATATATATCGATGGCTTGTAATTAACTGCCTGTAATTACAGGCACAATAGCTTAACTGTTTGGCTATGGAATGTGCTAATTGCTATGCGGTATTCATATTATTCTATGTACGGTACACGTCAGGAAATAGGTGTAGGATATGCCGTGGATTGAATAGGTAAAGCATCTCGCAATACGACCACTTTGAGAGAGATAATCTAATCTGCTTAGCTTACTTAACCGTAACTTCAATGGAGTTGGAGCGTTGGATCTGGCTCGTTGGATTGATTTGGAACGCAGAGCGGGAAAGTCCACACCAGTCACAGCTAACTGGATTAGATTATCGCACATTTTTGAAGGTTTACACTTCCCATGTTATGGGGAATCTGCTCCCTCCCCCTCTTCAGGACAGAGCCTATACCAGTACAGCACATGGCCTATCTCAGATTCAGGTTCTATTCATATTCCGATATTAGCTCCTTGCTATACCGGCACCGTCGAACCTTAGCCGTATAATCATCCAGGTAGGAAGTGACCATCTTCCCACCTTTTTGAGTCCGGTAAATGCATCAGGGGTTCGTGGGGATTCGAACCTGGGAACTAGCTGTAGCACCCGTGAGTAATGATTTCTCCTCTGCAATCAAGTACCGTATAGCTGTAGCTTGGCTCGAACCCCTGTCCTTAGAGCAGTAGCTGGGCACCGGATAACAACTGCCTTCAGGTGCAGTCTTTGCTTTGAAATTCGACTTCGACCTTGCGGTGACCTCGAGACCCTATAGCGCAGACCCGTTCGGCTTCGCCGCCGTGCAAGTCATGCCTGATCTATCGCTATCCTCTACATCGCCAACGTGTTATTTTGCGTTGTTGACTTAAGTATATAGTGCAACTGTGCCACCAAAAATGGAGGAAAATTATATTGACTCAGCATCTTTGTTCTTGCCCGTTGTCGTGATTTGGATTAGGAAGATACATTTCTTTTGCTCCCTTGATTATTGACTTAACGCATCCAATTGTACTTCGGCCCTCTGGTACCATTTTATTTCCCGACCTGCTGCGATTCCAGTGCGTTGATCCCACGTAGTTACACCCTTGTGCATGGGTTCCATGTACGGTTCCATCGATATACTGTGTGTCCTTTCATTCTTCCTCTGTGAGATTGCCTTTGTAGTACTGCGAAAATTTGTGGCAAAATGCTAATGCTAATCCTTCAAATCGATACGTAAATAATTTTTGTCAGTATATCCTCTTCATATCAAGCGTATCACTAGTAAGAATAAATTGTTGAAATTTATTGACTTATGCGTTCAACAGAAAACGGTCAGGTAGACAACCCAAAATCAGCAGGTATATGTGGCGATCTTCATCAATATTGCTTTCATACTCCCCTTGAAAATATATCGACCTTTCATCCCTAATATCCTTTGCTCTTCAATATATTACGGTGTTTCACTCGCAGTACTATAGTTAATTTGGTTTTCAGTGTGCAGCGGCATTTCATCCGCAAAACCTACTCTAGTTGTGATGCCCTTCATTAAATAACAATGCTATTCTTACCCAATGCCATTGTTATTTTACCTTTCAGTATACAACGGTGCGTTTCAACTCAATAGCACCGCTTGTTGTACTTGCAAAATATCAAGTTTGTCCGCGCACAAACACGTTTGGAACGAGACGAAATGGTGTTACGAAAGCTTCGAGTATATTTTATATGTATTGTTTGAGCAGGACTTCACAACCTGCTGTTGCTTTTGTAATGAGTAACCGTAAAATTTACTGTATTTTCGCACGTGCACATGCGATTGGTAGGTAGGTACTGCACATCAATCATGAAGTACAACCTGTGTGGTTGCACTATAGACATAGGGTGAAATTTTTAATACTTCATTGATCAAATTTTGCAACGCCCATGTGAATGTATGCAATCTATAGATACAAAGAACGATATGCACACAGAATTTGCAGAATTCTATAGCTGCATTAAATTAGTTAAGTTCCTTGCTATGCTTCAACCTTGATAAAAATGTTATACTATGATTATTTATGTCGGTATACATTCTTTCCATAAACGAATCTACCTATTCAGTATTGGCCATTTATTATATAACATCCTTCAGGCACATCAACAACTTCTTCGGCTCTATATATACATACCTGAAATTATCCTTCCAGTTTACATTTCCCATGGCCGCAGGTTCCGCGTACGGAGCGTCAAGGTGACGCCGCCGACCAAGGTTAGGTTTTAGCACAGCAGATGATGGGTTTGTGCTTGCATGTCGCACTCCGTAATTTTTTCGTCCGTTCCGCGGTACTTTGTATGGCGCAGTTCCTACGCCGTGCACAAGTAGGTTATAGGTTTGGCAGATTACACATAGGCTCGTTCTGCACTTATTCGTTGACTGTATTAGTGTATTTGCGCTCTAGCGAGTGCTGATTCGTTGAGTACCGGTATATACGACCCTCTGCAGCTTAGTGAGTATTTATTCGTTAAGCAGGTAGGTACTCACTCCTGAATCGCCGCGCTGCATATCCGGGGTGATAAAACCCTGAATCTAATGACAATCATCGTTTAGCGTGCAAACCCCTGTGTTGTATAGCGAGCATGTATTTGTTTAGTCACAGAGCTTACGAAGGTATGGTGTAGTCTCAGGTCTGGTATACTCGTACATAGTCCTGCTCAGTGTAGCGAGCATTTATACATTTATTGTATATTGCTCTTTGCAGTACAGCGAGAATTTGTTCGTTTAGTATATATAAGCTCATAGCTCTCTGAAGTATTGCGACCAACGAATCTGTTAGCCCGGCTGCTGCGCCTAGCTCCTGCACGTTTGTATATGAACATTGTGAAGGGTTAACACATCGGCCGCCACATGCACTATTGGTATACCTCGTGTTCACAGCGTGATAGGAATGTGCATTTGCAGTGGCGGTCAACGAGTTAAATACGTTTTCGAATCGCGTAGTGCAGTAAAAATCAGGATAATTTAATCAACTTAGCATTAACCACATCAAGACCAATTGATACGTCGGTTCCTGCTAAGAATACTACTTGATGTATTGCTTATGAAAAACGTTGGTTCCAGCTATTAGAATTGAATTGCTCGGGAGTTCTATCGTGGATTGTCGATTCTCCACTTGAGATTGACTTACAAGGGGTAATCGCAAAGCGGTTACGCTGAGCAAGCCATATTCTTTTAAGGATGATCTGTTGCGTGCACCTGAAACTTGACCCAATGTGGCCCATGAAGAGCCTTAAATTAATCTTCCTGAAGACTTAAAGCTAAGAGGATTAGATTATTTCAATCACGCTGTATGAATAGAAGAAAATTTTAATGCTTTATAAATTTGTATAGTAATACTGCAAGCACGTGCGTTTGCGTTTATACTGTGTGCTTCTATGGAGTTCAGTGACGAAAAATCCTGCTCATATTTTTTATATTTTGCCTACATTTCACCTCAGGGGGATAGAGTGAAGCATTTATATCTTTCAAGTCAGTTAGATTTGCCCTTCGTATATCAAGAGGAATTGCGTCCCAGGGGACCTCATAGTTTACCTTAGCCTTGACTAGGCCTTCAGGACGTCGTTGCTTCGTGCCTGCTTTGCTTCCTTCCATTATGTGTTATTTGGTACTGGCTGGCGGGGTATTGAGGGGGAGGGCGTAGGAGCATTCAGTTTTTATATTTTAAAAGGTAAATGTACTGCTACTGTCTGCTGGAAGTTACCGAGAGCTACCTAACTTTTCCTTCCCAATGTGTACTATTATATTAATTTATACCCTTCTAATTCTTGTATCATATCATTACAGCTATAGTGAAGTGACCACTATATAGACATACCGCGGCACCGTTTGCACACTCAGTGATGTGCAGCTCAGGTGCACGTGTGGTGTTAGTGCAGTGAGACGAGCACAGTAATTCTGCAGTGTGCACATCAGTAGCGTTACGCTCTACCGCGCCGTACAGCGACGTTTTACTGAAGGTGGCATAGGCAGAATTTGTAGGTGAGTTTCTGGAGCTTTGGGGACTCGACGCTGACCGTGCAAGGACAGTGCATGGGGAAGCAAGGCTGCTGTGAAGCCGAGTGCATGAACAAGTGTAGTGTCCCTGTTGTAAGAGGGACGTAAAATTCTTTTAAGAGTGGATTTGTTTGCAATCGGAGTGAGTGGATTTAAAAGGCGTGTACTTGATCTTTTTATGAAAAGAATTAGAAGCAATAGATGAAAGTGTTTCTACAAGAGGTTTGAATGATCTTCTCATATCAGCATAGTTTTTATGAAAGTGTACACTATGTAGATTTACTGCACCGACGAAAGTCTGGAACTTCTGTCATTATCTGTGCATAAGAATCGGTGTGCTCTGACATAGTGAACTAGTGCTGTGTGTAGTTGCTTTCCTATTGCATTTATCCATTTACGTAGAAAGTGCTAGTATTTGAAAGATATATTCATTTGCTGTGTAAGGTTATTAATCTCGCAAGTTCTACTTCTCAAGCTGTTGGTCTTCGTGGATAATACCACTAATTTACGCCGAGGTATCGCAAGACATGATGGTGCTCCTGTGGACCCAGACCGACGACGAAAAGAAAGACCCACCTTCAGGATCGCGGCCTTCCCCTAGCAGCGCCTTCGGTGGGGTTCAGAAGACCTCGCAGACCTCGCCGGGTACCATTGTAAACGTCGGGGTCCATCCCCGGGCTAACGGCAGACCTCCGAAACCTCCCAAGGGCAGTTTGGCATTCACCACTGGCACTTTTTCGGAAGAAGCGGCTTCTGAGAAACTGGTTGTTGCTGTGACAAGTGTTAAAAACGCTCCAAAGATGATCCAGCTGTCCAGAAACGGATCCAACGGCTTTTCACCTTCAAATTTCTCTACGCCCAAACCGCCCAATATATCAGAAAACATGAGCTGTTCAAACGACTTTAGCAACCTCCAGAGTTCTGGTCATTTGGGTAACTCATCCACAAACGGAGCCAGCTTCAGCTCCTCGGGTTACCACAGTCAAAGCTTCAACGAGAAGGATTTCAGCACAAACGGGAAGTTCTGTCCAATGTCAGGTCGGCCTGTGGATAATAGTAAGACACCTACCATGGCCGAGCGTCGTGCCGACTTTTTTAGCTCGATGGACACGAGCAAGCGACCCATTTCTGGCCAAGAAGTGACCATTTATCGGACCCCCGTCACGACTCCGAGTCGTGCCAGCTTCCTCAAGTCGTCCGACATTAGCAGGAGGTCCATGCGTGCCGCCGCGAGGAAGGAAGACAACGATAAGCGCCACCAAGAAACCACGACACCGAATAGTGAAATGCTGCCTGAAAAAAGAGACCGCAAAAGGTTTTACTCGCTTCCCAGGAACTGGCGCGGAAAAGCAACGGATTTTATCTGGAGCAGAGGTAAGCTCAGCTGCAATTGGTGACCTCCATGCACTTGCTTCTCTGTTGGGGTCCTGTGATATCAGCAATCGTCTAGCCCTGTCTTTTTCTGGTGTTGAGGGACCTGGTATCAACTAGCTTGTAATCTTCTCTTTTCCTGGTGTACGGGCTCTGGTATCAGCTATTTTCTGGCCCTCTCTTTTGATAGTGTAGTTCTTTTTCTGATATTGTAATGAAAAAGTAATGTCTTTAACAACTCCAAAACTATTAGCTTTTATCTTCCTATAGAAGTTGGACTACACATACGCTACCGTGCATACTGACTCTCTAAGGACCCGCGAATTCCCCATGCAAGTAACGTTTCAAACAGTGGTAGTAGTGGGCAATGTAGCGAATTACCCGCTTTTGAGGGTAATCTACCCTCGCGGCTCCCCTCGCGCCTCCCCTCGCGCGTGAGCTTCCGGTTTATAGCGGCCAATGCACTACCGGTGTAGCGGGGGTCTGGGGGGGGGGGTGCAAACCGGAAGTGGGCGGGGTATAGAAAACCGGAAGTAGTTCAAGTAGGTGGGGCCAGAATCTACCCTCAAAAGCTGGTATTTCGCTACATTGCCCACTACTAGTGGTATTGCTACGATATAACCGACGTCTTAGTTGGTTCTTTTAGTCATCAGGTCAGATTGATCTTGATTAAAAGTCCTCTTTTTCATCAAGATTGATTTTATATTAAATGTTGATATGATTCTTAATCGTACTGGAGAAAATATGAATGTGTGTGATAATAGTTTAAATATGTATAGGCCAAGCAGCTCACACTATGGACTAAGGATGGATGGAAATATAAAAATTACTACCCAGTTTTGTTGGCACATATATGATGCAGATTACTTCACAGTTTTAGAGGTTTGTTAAACTTTGTTGATTAGGCCTAAGTAATTGAATCATGATTCATTTCCTTAGCTAACAATATTCCCAAATTTACCTATTGAATTGTATTCATCTGTAGCCAGCTCATCAAGTCATTTACTCAATTATACAGTAATTATTTTAGTAATTGATGAACGAATTACCTCCGTCATAGTGATTGTTTTCCTCGGGTTTGTCTGTCTCTTGGTCTGTCTGGCTGTTTGTCAGTCACCAATATAACTTAAAAAGTTGTGGACGGATTTTGACGAAATTTTACAGGGATTGTCAAGTATGTTAGGAGGAACAAATGATTAACTTTTTGGGAAGATCCGTTCATCCGTTGTTTGTTTATCTGCCTCATTTTTCTTAATGCTATAACGCATGAAGTTATGGGCAGATTTTTATAAAATTTACATGAATTAGGTACCTATATCACGAAGAGTAAATGACCAAATTTTTGTGATGATCTGTTCGTTCGTTTGTCGTTGTCTTTAATTTTATGCTTGTTAGCACAATAACTCAAAAAGTTATGAATGGATCTTCATGAAATTTACAGGAGTTCATAGTTATATTAAAGACATAAGTGATCAAATTTTGGTGATGATTGTTTGGTCTCTTTGTAAGTTTGGCTAATGCTCGTCAGAATCTTTGTTAACAGCATAACTCGTAATGTTACGAACGGATCTTCAAGAAAAAAAAACTGAACCTGTTAATACTGTTAAAAGGCACGAATGATTAGATTTTGGAGTTGATAAAAGGAAAGCCGTGGTTTCCGAACCAATTTCAATTTTTCGTTACCGTTGCCTTGCTTGGTGGAGGTAGGTATGTCTGCGCTCTCAGAGTGCTCTAGTTCACCACTGTTTCAGGACTCTTTGTGAATCTGTCAAAGTCGAGACTGTCTGTCCATTATATTTATTTTTGCTAATTCAGAGTAATAATGTTTAATTCAGATCTTACTTAACGTGTGCCTTTCATATTTATTCTTTCCTTAAAAATCGCCAATGTTTATTTCTACCTGATTTATAAAGCACTTTCTTAACACTTTCACATTCCGTATAATTATAACTGCATCAATAGCTACAAGTCTCACTGACAAAGGAAGCCCTCTCGGTATAATATATGATTACTTATTGCACCTTCATTCAGTGAACTATACGAACTCGTATTTGATCTGAGGTTTGTAGCCAGCCACTGTCGAATTGGTTGTAGTTTTCATTATTCTCTCAGCTGAATGATGCGTGCAAAATATTATTAGTATAATTTCGATATTATTTTTAATGTTACCAATTATAGAATATTAATAATCATCATAATGTGGAAGTAATGAAGTTATTGACTCTGGTTGAATTAGGTACTTCAAATGCGTGACTATTGTGTGATTCGCTAAGTTCTTTTTATCATTACTGTATTTTTTTGCAAGTCACGGTGAATACCGTGACTGTCTCCGTGACCGCATTGGCTCGCTTGTCTGACATTTACCTACAAAAATTATCTCGCGATGCCACTTTAGACATTCGACGCTCTTCTCTTTTTACAAGTTTTTTTTTCTTCGGTTATCAGATTTTCTTCATTACTGCGCCTCACGCTCTGCACTGCACTGCCCGATCTCTGAAGAATTTGAAAGTTTCTCTCGATTGAGTGCCGATCAGCGCTGACATTTGCGTGAGTGAGCGAAATTGATTGCTTGTTAACATTGACATTCGCGTGATTAACTGAAATACTGATGGTGTTACTGACAGGTCAAGTTACATTTTTTGCCCTAAAATTACACGTCGTATTGGTTTATCTTGTAGCTATGCGATAAAAGATATTTCCGTATAGTGCCTCCGTAGCTGTCGTATTTTTGGCTGTCCCGGAGGCGAAATAAAAATCGGTTTGGGTTGGAATACCCCGTGCGTGCTCGACCGTATATAGGCACACTGTTCGTGCTTCATGTAGGGCTGCTGGTGCTGCAGAAATCTTCCACATGTTTTGTAATTAACAAAGCGTCCTCAAACAAACATCATAATCTTCTTATAGAGATACGAGGTATTGTTAGCAAAGCGCGTAAATGCGTAAAACGTGTATATAATTGTTGGACAACTACGCCATCATTTTATCGGTTTTTGGTGTCTTCAAATCGTATGACTGTTTCGCACAGTTTCTTTTAGATGTATATACTGACGGATTGGTGTTTCTCGCTAATAATTGATTCTCTTCGTCATTCTGAAGATTAAGCATTTTGTTTGTAAATCCTTACGTTGATTAAAAATATATATTTGAAGTTACTGCGCACAGTATCAGCTTCAGGATACAGTAGCAAAGGGCTCGGTTTAGATTGGAGAGTCAAGTCCATGAATGAACATATTATAGGGAATCTTCGGCAGAAGCGAGCAAATCGCGTCTGTCATACGCCTATCATCTGCACATTTTCATTCTACGTAGCTATTATACGTAGCTCAGCTGTTTTTTAATTCTTACTTATTTTGCTTATCTCGTATATCGGCTACGTACGGATCCTGTAGTTGGTCTATCTCATTGCACGGAATTACTGACTTTTCTTTCTCACGTATATTCTCAGAACCTCACCGTTTCGTTACGTTTCCCTTATCGTAATTCTCAGCGAACGGAGTTATTAGTATTCGT
The DNA here is from genome assembly GCA_001587735.2 of Parhyale hawaiensis. NCBI lineage: Eukaryota > Metazoa > Arthropoda > Malacostraca > Amphipoda > Hyalidae > Parhyale > Parhyale hawaiensis. The sequence continues at coordinate 212,343 of LQNS02278169.1, read as the reverse complement.
GGTTACACTTCACCGTCAACGTTCCCTAATCATGATTGTTCCTTCGCACTCACGATCTCTGCTGTCTCCGTCTTAGCTGCAGATCGAGCGATGGTGCAATCCCGCTTTTATTTCTATGACAAACCCGTCAAGGAAATGAATGCTACAGCTGGCTGCTTAAGAGAGTGGTAATATATACGACAAAGTAAGGGCGAGACACGCAGTGCAACTAAGGGTACGGCATGGCTGCGTGACAAAGTGTAACCCGGACTGACAAAAGTACATGACAATAACTGTTGATTGAACCGGATGTGCAGGAACAACTTTCATCGGGGCTGTCACCATGCAGCCAACTCGACTAGGCTAATCCGAATAGGTTGCCGCAACCCGGTTTCAATTTTTGCATAATTAAACTGTTCAAAGTATTAATGAAGAACTTCAAGCGCCGTTGCAATATTTACACTAAAGCGAGTGCTAAGGAAAAGCTTTCGACTTTCAGTTCTAATTTAGAGTGACTTTAAATTTGTACAGATTTAAATGCATATTTTTTTGCACTTTCAACGCTATATTCTGTCATCTCAACTTCTCAAGTCGTTGTCACGGTTACGTAATCGGTTTCGTTGAGTTGGCTCTATGTCGACAGCGCCGACGCCAAGTCGTACTTGTGAACCCGGCTTACGAAGGACTAACAGCGGGTAAGCTAAACTTGCGACCGGATAGTGAAACATTATTGTGTTACATAACCAACCCATGAAATGGACGGAGTGGAAAGCATAAAATTCTGCCGTAACCGAGTGATATTTGACAGTAAGGTCAGTGGCGATAGGGCTGACTTTTTGTCATTCTCAACAGTTCTTGCCTTTCTTTTTACCCCTATAGAAATGTGACCTTCCTGCTCTATAGACTTCCTAACAGACCGCGCTGGCTCATGAACTGCAATTGGCTGCTGCGTCTGTTGCAAAAACATAAATTGCTTCATGGCCAGTGCGTACAAAAACTAAATTGTCTATACGGTGCATGGGCTGCGTTGCTTCATGTCGTGGGGGAGGATTATTACCTCATGGCAAGGCAATCGTTTTCGTTCATTTGATGACTGTGGGGTTCTATTGCATTATGAACAGGCTATCTTGTGGGTTCATTTCCTGAGCAGAGGAATAGGTTGTCTCATGAAGAGGCAATCCTGTGTGTTCATATCATGACCAAAGGATTGGGTTCCCTCGAGACAAGGCAATCGCATCGGTTCATTTCATTACCGGAGCATTATGTTACCTGATGCTAAGATATTATTCCGTGTCGTGGAAAGAGAACTGTGAAACCTCATCACACGCTCGTCTTACCTCGTGATTTGGAATTACATAGGTTTGACCATCGTATGTTTTCCATAGGGAGTCGAGTATCTCCATTAGTTATCGCAGCCATATACAATGGCCTTTTGGGTATGTTTTTTGGTACGCCTTGTCCTTCTTTCATTTTTCTTCAAGTTTCTAAAGAAAATTGTCTTCAATTACGGAGTCCCTCATTTAGGGAAAATTTCCGTACTTTTAAGATGAAAAGAATGGTAGCAATTGCAGGATCACTGTAAAAATGGAAATTTCCGAAGTTGTGAGGTGGAAAGCACGAGCGGCAAAGATGCTTAAGTCCTGTAATCTTTACGGTTTTTTCAAAAGCCTGTACCTTGGTTGACGAATTCGTTGCACCTAGACAACGCCTGTGTTGTAGTCTGTGCGCCTCGTTTTGATATCCTTCACATCTAGTTGCAAAGTGTGGCCCAATTGCTCCAGATCTCGACGAGCGCTGTGCCATACTCTACGACCCGGGCGTTTATGAATATTTTTGTACTATCAAAGGCGACAAAAAAAAAAAAAAAAAAACGATCGGTTTTGATAAAACGTGTTACTGACTTAACTGTACGGTTGATACTTTCTTCCGCATTCGACCGTTGCTCGTATGGAAGAGACACTCGTATGGGAGAGACACTCGTACGGGAGAGACACTCGTATGGGAGAGACACTCGTATGGGAGAGACACTCGTATGGGAGAGACACTCGTATGGGAGAGACACTCGTATGGGAGAGGCACTCGTATGGGAGAAGCACTCGTATGGGAGAGGCACTCATATGGGAGAAGCACTCGTATGGAAGAAGCACTCGTATGGGAGAGGCACTCGTATGGGAGAGACACTCGTATGGGAGAGACACTCGTATGGGAG
>LQNS02278169.1:150167-167764 GCA_001587735.2 Parhyale hawaiensis | reverse complement strand
GGTGTTGCTACGATAGCGTCGTTCGGTGTTGCTACGATAGTGTTGTTCGGTGTTGCTACGATAGCGTCGTTCGGTGTTGCTACGATAGCGTTGTTCAGTGTTGCTACGATAGCGTCGTTCAGTGTTGCTACGATAGCGTTGTTCGGTGTTGCTACGATAGCGTTGTTCAGTGTTGCTACGATAGCGTCGTTCAGTGTTGCTACGATAGCGTTGTTCGGTGTTGCTACGATAGCGTTGTTCAGTGTAGCTATGAGAGCGTTGTTCAGTGTTGCTACGATAGCGTTGTTCAGTGTTGCTACGATAGCGTTGTTCGGTGTTGCTACGATAGCGTTGTTCAGTGTAGCTACGATAGCGTTGTTCGGTGTTGCTACGATAGCGTTGTTCAGTGTTGCTACGATAGCGTTGTTCAGTGTAGCTACGATAGCGTTGTTCAGTGTAGCTACGATAGCGTTATTCAGCTATCCAGTAAAATGTTATTGCTACTATAGCGTTGTTAAACCGCCCAGTAAAGCGTAAACTTATTTATTTACTCGTAAGTTTATGCGTTTCCCCCAAATCCATGCTCATTATGGCAAGTTTTTTTTTTATGTTGGGTCCTTCCTCACAGTTACAAGACTTTCGAAACATATTCGCTACCCGTTGTGGTGAAAAGAATTGTGAATTGTGTTTTTGTGTGAAGTTTTGCTGCGCTGCGGACCATGGGTTGCCGCGAGCTTTTTATTTTATTTTTTATTATAAAAGAACTCATTACTATGTGAGGCTTTGTTTGTCAAGCGACTCCATTTCCTTGTAGATTTTTTTTAGTCTATAATGTATTGCTGTTTTGCTAGCTTTATAAAACAAAAAACTCGCTGTACAAGGTAATGGTAATGTGCTGCTGTTTCGAGAGGACGACTTCATATTTTAGCTATTGTCGTCCACTGTCCAGCTTCCATCGTCTTCTAAATAATTGAGTAAATCATTTTCTTGGAAGAAAGAAATTGCTCGGAATGTGTATTAAAAATAACAGAAAAGGAAATAATATTTATATTAGTGTACTATTAGGTAGACTAGAAATAATTTTGCTGTTTTTTAAGCCAATAACACAGAACTATTTCGGCAAATAAGTTATTGCCGTATTATTATATTTTAGCTACTTTGAGTTAATACCGCACTACTGTTGAGGGCACTGGGCCTGTTAGATACAGCCCTGAATCTTTCTTTATCAACTGTCAGGTTAGGCTGTTTCGCTACTACCTACTACTACTACTATATACAGTATTCCTAGGTGAGGAATCTCTTGTAGGGAGAAAGCGTTATAACAAGGTGCTAACCTATATCGCCGAGAGTCCACTGTTCTTCGTGTTTCAAAACAATGCTATTCGTACCGAAAGCTCCGTTTCATTTCTGGGCACTTGCGTAACCCAGAAAAAAGTAATAAAATGGTGCATTCAAAAATCTCCTGTGGTTAGGCTCTAAATTAAGAGAAATCTGTGGTTTTCTGTGAACTTTCGGTAATGTTTTCTTCTCTATTTATTTCAGGGAAAACTTCTTTATAAAGCTTAAACTGTTATCTCTGGTAATTCTTCAATTTTTTTATTTCATCCTCGTTCCTTGCGCGAATTGGGTTATCTTGGACAGCCTACAAGTGTATTGTTGACCGATGAAACTAAGAGTTTTACTGGATCAGTATTACTGTGTTCATGCTCGGTGATCCTACATCAATAGTTCTGTTGCTGTTTTGTATACCTCAAGTTTCGGTTTTCCACTAGTAGTACCACTGCACCGCGTGACTAAAGCGTGCCTTTACCGTTCGCTTAACACCGTTAGTGGCACGCTCGGTCGGGCAAAAAAAAAAAAAAATAAGCCTACGAGACTTGACTTGTCTAAGACTTCTGACAGGTGCGCTGGTTGTGACCCGCTGTATGAGTTAGCTACAGGCATTAACCCTTAATCGGTTATACTTGAGAGTGTTAGAAACTTAGTCCTGCTCTTCTCAGTTAAATTTTCAGTCTGGACAACCTAATTGCGGCGCTTCTAGCACCTACAGCACGACCTAAAGTAAAGAAACATAAGCTTCTGTGTCAAGTTCCAGACGACTCAAGCCTGAAGGTTTAATTTCGACGGGCAATCGCTCGCGTCCTAAGATATCGATGTATCATATGTGATAAATCGTGCAGTGAAGGCGTAAAGCCGTAAAACTGTTACTCTATATACCAAAGGAGATTCGAAGTAAAGTGTATTTTAGTAATGTTTATTATTTGATGCTTATATTTATACTGGTAGTTTCTGTAATAATGGGATTGAACTGCTTCATTGTCAAGGTTGTATCTGATTCCTGTGTTCTGCTGTGTTTAATTACCGTTTCTTTTTCTTTTGCAGGTGAGGATCATTGGTAGTCGGCTGCCTGCATGTCCGTGAGTTTGCGTAGCGTACATGTTTCCATCAATGGCGGCGCCAGGGGTTTGAGCTCCCAATAATGAGCAAAGGTCCTCATCCTAAATATTGCTGCTACGCAAGCAGCATACGTGTATGTATGTATTTATTGCGAAACCCCTCCACATCTTACTACTACACCTCCCTCAGCGCCCCCCCCCCCTATTACAAAGGTTCTGGCGCCGCTGCTGGCACTCATTGTGTATGTTATCAATAGTCTAATAGAAAAACTGAATTCATTGAGAATGGAGATAAGAATTCTTTCGTAGTGTACTGCCGACTCGCCGTGGGTTTAATATAGCAAAGACTCTATTTATTAATATCTTTAAATTAATAAGTACAGTATAATTAGACGTGTAGTTCTACATACGAGTTTCAGTAGCATATTGACAATATCTCTAATCTCCGTATATTAACACAGGGGCATGTGTAGAGGAGATAATTATTACTTTGCTTAAAATATGTAATAATTTTGAACTATTAATATTTTAATGATCTCTGAGACCTGTGATAGTCTAGTTAATTAATTAAGCACGTAGAAAAAAAAACAGTAACTGGTAACCTGCATGACGTATTTATGCGCTGCGCCGGTCCGCTATTTTCCTTTTAAAGTTGTACGCTAAACACGAACCCAGGAAACCCCGTTTTTTTCTGTTGAGAATCATGGTGAGTTCGGTAGTTTTCAGTTACAACATCAAGTCGTTAACTCAATACATGGTCTGAATATATATATGTATAGATGTGTTATGTATTGCATTAGAATTTTTTCAATTAGATGATAGGAGACAAAATCGCCCACTCTGGTCATGTAGGGTTAAGGTCTGCTAACTGCACCACCTCTTCCATTGACGAGCCTATAATGTCGTACCGCCGTTATTGACACGTCGCGACAGCGGTGCTGTCGCGGAGACACTCTGGTGCGTGTACGCACTTCCGCGCCCCGAAAGCAGTGCCTGTCAGAGCGTGGTCATCTGACGGTGGCTGTGCTGCAGGCGGGCCGTGGGTTTCCGCAAGGGTTCTATACTGTGACGAGTACGAATAGTGTATAGGATGGCGGCGCCCCTGGCGTATTACTAGTGCCTGTTGGGGCCTAGGGACTGGTACTGTGACTGCAACATTTCCCTTTTAGTTCACGTCCGATGTTACTGTATCAAAGCTTGTAAATAAGTGAGGTCATGCCATCACATTCGGCCCTTCCACCGAGATGATTTCATCCCCTTAAAATGAATTTATCCCAGCCTCTCTGAGAGATTAAGGTTTCGCATATCTCAAGCGTAATCGGCTTGAAAACTTTTAGTTCCTGAACTTCAGTTTCAACTGGTGAATAAAACGCTCACGATTAAAGCTCAGAATAAATTAATGATAAGCGGATTAGATTATCTCAGTAGAAATGAGGCAATCGAAATTCCACCAGTATTAAGGAGAGACCGTCTGCACTCGAAGGCTGCTTTTGAGGCGGGATTTGTATCGTCGCGCCCATACTCGCTTTCGTGACGTCATTGCACCCGTAACGGCGGTGTCACACTATACAGTCTAGCGTTCTCTGTACGCAGAACAAGGTGTTCGAACGCTGTGTTGCGTCCTTGCAATTTAAGCGATTGTGTGTCTACTAAAACAGAGGTGGAAACGTTAGTTGGAAAGTTAATTTGCTCACTAAGTGGCATAAGTTAAGTTTCGGACATCTCTGTATTGTAGAAGTGCATTAGGACTTGGAAAGTTGTGCACGTACTTAGCTGCCTCTTGTAAAAGAGTAACAAAACATTGGGACGCTCCGTGATGCGTACGAGGAGCTATCGACTCTTGTGTGAACCTGGCTTAAGCAGGTGCAAGAATTGCCCGATCGCCTCGGGAGTCATGACGTCAGCAAGTTAGGTTAGCAGGGACCCTTTCCGCACCGTGGACAGTGGACAGGCTTCGTACCGATGGCCTTTGTTGAGAAAGTTCATATTGCATTGAGTGGAGCTCCTCAAGCAGAGGAGCCCAAAACAGAAACAGTTTTCAAACGGACATATCCCAAAGCGAAGGAAATCCAACATTTTATGTTCCAGTGCCTTCTGTCGGGAATTGTGCCAGTAGCCGACGCTATATCAAGTGACTTGCGGAATATTGTAGTAGAATTTGATTGGTGTTTTACCTATATACACTATGCAGCTGCACAACAATTTTCTTTCGTGGTAGCCAGCGAAGATTTACGAATGCAAAAAAAAAAAAAAAAAAAAATCATGCTGCATAATCTTGTATTCTCGAAACTGTTACTATATTTTTGTATATACGGTGTAGGAATTTCACAGCTATATATTTATTTAAATAATACCATGCAGATCCAGAATGCCATTTTCATCTTACCGTAGGGTATTGGGAGTCACGAGTCAGAACAAAAACTATTGTGATTCGGGAATTCTGGAACAGATCTATTTATTATCATATGTCTAAAATGATTGTACTTCAAACCTCCCTGCCAAGTAGGCAAGTTTTTTTTTAGCGTTTCACGTTATCAGTCAGCATCTGGTCTGCGTGCCGCTGTGGTTTTACTGACATTTGCCAGAAAAATGGAGGGTCGGGGGCGCAGATCTGTCCCATAGAGCCTTTCGTCTCCGGTGCAATTGCTCTAGACGATATGTGGTGGACTAGTACGTGTGGGTTTCCCAGTTGGGATTGCGGTCAAGTTAACTTTACATTCACCTTTTAACCCTATAAGGCCACCAGCGTGAATGTACCTACGTCTGTAGCGCAGTGGTAATTTCAACACCCTGCGTGCCTCTTGCAAGCGTTTCATAAAAAAAACGTTTCATAAACTTTTATTAGGTCGTTACCAAAGAGGTTCCAATAGGGTTATCTTAGCTTTGTGTGGGCCTTCGGAACGCCTGTCTTTCGTCTCCACTTTGCTGCCTTCTATTTTCGTAATACCTTTAGTACCTCGAGGGTCTTCGGAAGAAGTCCAGGTGATGTTCTTCACGTCACCCCACGTGTGTGGAGTCATACTGATGATGTTCTGTTGTGCGTTTCCTCTTTTTTTTCGACTTGCCGTTTCGATCTGTATGTGAGTTCACCGCTTTTTTGACATTATTAGTCCTTTCTTCATCTCTTTTTATCCCCAAAGTACTTATTGAAAAAAGGGTAACTTCCTTCGATTTGTCAAATTTTCGCCCTATAGGCCTATGTGCACTACGCTGTGCTACCTCGCCACCATGTCTTTTTTTTTTCCCGTAGGACGTTCCATTCGTCACTTAGGTAAAGTTTCAAGCGTTAATCGCAAACCGATAATATTTGTGACTGCAGAAAACTCGATGCTGCTCATTATAGGGCTGATGTCACTGGGTAATAATGCAGACCTGTCCTTTGGTTGCGGTGACGTTCAATAATTGTCTGTGTCGTCGTTCTGTGGCGCGCGATAGGTACTGACTTCAAAGTGACGAATCGAACACTCCGCAATAATATGAGGGATAGGTTAAACCTGATAAGATTAGCTTATCTCCCTAAAAGCCCAGAGAGAGATCAACGAACCTCGGAGACATGCTGCCAATTTTTATTACCCTGAAAGTTGTGTAAGAATTTCTCTTGCTAAAATGCCATTTTTCAATGTGTTTTCAAGATATTGACTCAAGTAAATAGATAGGAAGCTTAAAACGTTGTTGACCGGTCGTCAGGAAGTGAAGTCGTTTGGTTTAATTAATTAATTGAAGCTATTCCAAAACTCTACATTTATTTTTAAAGTCAGTCAATTAGGTTTCATCTGCATCACTAGCTCCAGCGATGTCGTCTACAAGCGGCTGAACTTGGTTCCCTTCTCTTAGTTCTTTAGGGCCACTGGTCGCTTCTTTGCGGGCGTATGAGCCACTTGAAGGTTGAGTTTCTGGGAACCCACATCTGAGGAAGTGCACATGGAAGGCGGGTCAGCTCTATAGAGCCAACGGCACCCAGTTTCTGCTCCGAGAACTGGATGGGCTTGTAAATAAAAATACTTACAAGCTTTGCCTCCCAAGGGCTAGAGCAAACATTACTTGTTCAACGGTCACTCTCCTCGAGAATATGACATGAAACGGTACCTAACTTGGTGCATTTACCACTAGCACCCAGTTTATAACAAAATTCCCTCAATTGTAGCAAGAAGTGGTGTATGATATAGTGTATTTGGTCCCTTCAGGACTTATGCTCTGACTGAGGCGTGGCCCCACTTACAGGACTTCAGGATCGAAACACCTCAACCTATTTCCTTTATGCGGTCAAAGAGGGTAGTGCTTAAGCTCCACCCATTTGGAAGTAACCCTATACACGAACTAGCTCCCGCGCTTTCTTACTACCAATATGCTCTGAAAAAAGTTATATTTGGTATATTTGTGAATGGATTGTTCCCCATTTGATTTGTCCCTTTTGTGCTTGATTAATTCTTAATTAGTTTACTTTTACCAACGGTGATCAGTTAATGATTGAACTTTCTGATATACATTGGAGTGATTGGACTAGCTAGCTTATCCTCTTCCTGTTCCTTTTAACATTTAGTGGTATTCGCTTGTTAATTTCTGATCAAACGAAAGTCAAATAAAGTCTTCTACTGGAGTACATCACAAACATCAAATGGAGAACAACCAAATCGTCAATTCAAACAAGATCAACCACCTCAAATGGGGGACAATTACACATCTCATCATTACATGTTATACTCTGACCAATTTTGTCAAGACAGTTTGGGCGTGGTCTAATTCCTCTACAGCGTTGCTAATTCTATGGGCATTTCTGGTCTTTTGTTCGGCTCATATTTAGCCCCATGCGCACACTCTTCCTGTATATAGATATCTTCGCAATACCCATAGAATTGGCAACATTGTAGAGGAATTTGACCTTGCCCAAGCTGCCTTGATAAAATGGTTAGAATATAATTTCTTCAATTTACTGCTGTTTAATTTCTTTCATTAGCTCTTGTTAATCTCCAGAGTTTACCTCCTTTTAATTTCTCGAGGTTACTTCCTGTTAATATCAGAAATCTGCCTCTTGTTTAAGTTTAGCTCCTGTTAACTCTTGAGTATACCGCCTGTTGGTTTCTGAAATTAACTTCCTATATATGTGTCTCGGAAGATTACTTTCTGTTTAATTCTTGAGTTTACCCCTCTCATACTGCTGCAGTCTGATTCCTTTTAATTTATAGAACATATCTTGCTCTCGTTAATTTTTGTATTTTACTCCATTGTAAAATTTACATTAGATCAGTTAATTTTTTTCTTTCTTTACTCCCTATTCATTTCTAGTAGACCTTTTACCTGGAACTTGAAATTATGATCGGTTTTCTGTGCATTTTAGTTATTGGTGATGACGCGCTTGCAAGCATTTTGAGCATTTTGCATTCGACTGCATTAAAAGGAACTGTTTTTCCATGCCGCATTTAAGGAAAATTAGACGAAGGTATGTTTGTTCCTCTTCTCAGCCTGCCTTTGTATATTGCTTTGTAGAAAATTGGTAGCTTAGTGAAAAAGGCGTAAATAGTGTACACTTGTAGTTAACCACAACACAGTAATAAACAACACCATATTTTTTTTTTATCTCTTTATGGGCTACTTTCAATAATGGTGCGATATCATATATAATAGATGTTCAACACATTTGATAGTGCAGTTATTTCTTCTCATTTATGAGAGATTGCGTTATTGGTGAAGACGCTAACGATGTTTATCAGTTCCTCTGATGTAAAAAAAAAAACTTTACTGTATAAGTTAAACAATGTAGCTATTGGTTACTGCCATATTAATGAAGACACTGAAACTGTTCACCACCACCTATGAAGTTATAAGTGTCATATTCCCCAAACGGTGTACAAAATTTAGTTACCTATTATTTTTCATTGCTGATGATTTCTTCAACCTGCTTGTTACATTACATTGATTTATGAGCATACTATTGAGAGCATAGCCTTTCCGTATGTAGCTACTATAAATATCATATAAAGGTGCGCAAATATAGCTGATGTTGCAATAATTTTCACATAGCCTCTTTTGTACAAATTATAACTGTCAAATGTTCTCAGCAACCAAATGGATATTGCACTGCTAGCTCCAAACAACATAAATAAGGACATTATTCATGTTTTTCCATTATTATGACTCAGTGTTTTTACAAAGTTGATATAGTAATCCTTTTTTCAATATTATCATTAATTAGCCATATTTTATGATAAACTTTAATAATATTGGTGACAAGGTTGACATTGTACGTTGCCTAGTCATATTTCTGTTTGATAAATACATTGAAAACGTTTATGGCGGAGTTAATATTACACTCAATTTTCCAACGTTATCATTATTTATTTTTGTTTGATAAAAACATTCAAAATGTTGATGGCAGAGTTGACAACTGCAGTTATTTCCCCCAAATTTGACGCACAAGGCGAGCAGCGGGCGGAGCTACATGATGTGGGCGGAGCCTGTACTAGTGTCGTATGTCTGGCAGGTAACTTACTCCAGTGCGAGCCTATACGTGCACCGTTGTCATTCTCTCCTCACTCCAGTTTTCGATCATCTCACCTTTTTTTACCCCTTCAAAGGACCATTGTAACGTATTATAGTGTTTTTCGTGTATTTATTCATGTTTAATGTTGATGGTAAAGGGTAAAGCTGTGTGCGATTGGCTCGCTTAGATTGAGATATTCTGAGTCAATTTTTTGCAACTTCTCAGAGATCTGTAGTTTATTCCTTCGTGTTAGCATAAAGGTAAAAAAATTATAACTTTAGGGTGCTGTGCTCTTCAGTATGTTGAACCAGAGACTATACACCATTTGGTACAGTCTATTGTTGGACGCAGCATCCAAATAAACGATAGTACATGAGTTTTATTTATTTATTTCATTAATCTTGAAAGTTGGATTCGTTTCTTTGGATCGAGTGGTAGCCTTAAGTCGCTAAACGATCACGCTTGGGACTCCCAAAAACTGAGTCCTGCTCCGCAGTTGTCGGTCGTTTCAAGCGTTATCAGTTGGAGACCAAAGATTATGAGACTAACAGGTTTACCCAGGGGGCGGGGCCACGTTGTAGACTTGTAGTGTATCGTGGGAAATGGGCTTGTGACGTCATAAAAACCTAGTACGTTTATCACTAACTATTTTGCATTGTTTCTTCATCATTTCATTTGAGCCTCCAGATTGTCCTAAACGTCCTACAATCATTATAGCAGCACAAAAATATATATCGAAACATCTAAGAACTATTTTAGCTCTCTAGGCACGCACCCGGTCTGAGAATGCCGATAAAATGTTTGCGTAAGCTGTGCCGTCGTTAACATATCCGCCTCTCCTAATCGTAAAAACTAAAAAAACTACAGCATTGTTGGAAAAATTATGGATTTAACATTCGTCAGTTTCAACATCATTCCTTGAGACAGTTTAGGAGTGTGGAATACGGTTAAGTTGAGTTTTTTTTTTTTTAAGTTAACGCGAGTCGGACGCCACCCTACTTTTATACTGTTGTAACGCGCGCAGCGTATAACACATGATATTTTTTTTCTAATTTTACCGAGAAGTTGTATGGCTTGTGCGTATTATAAGTAGACTTTTGCTTTAATATAACTTCGCCGGAAGGAAAGTAATTTTTTTTTTTTTGTCCTTTGATGTTTCTCTTGAAAATGTTGTTAAAACAGTTCTTCTATCTCGGCGTTCAATCGCTCGCATCTTAGCCAGTTTTTGTTGTAGCGGCTTGAAATTATAGAGGATAGCAGATCACTGGTAGAAGACGAAAATGAATTGAAAACATTGCGGTTTTCACCCATATAAATCCATCTTTAGAATGCCATATTACTCGCATTAAAACTCACTTGATTTTACTGCATTTGAAGACGATAAACTTGGCTCTGAAAGGAAAGTGCTTTTGATACATGCGGGCATTTGCCGGTTGAATTCATCTGCTCTATTACAAGCCTATTAACCAACGTTTTTTGAAAATTTTATCCTTCAGAGAGCGAAGAAAGTTTGTAAATGCTTTGATACATATTTTTGTGCAGCTATGATGATTGTAGGACATGTAGGACGCTCTGGAGGCCGAAATGAAATGATGAAGAAACGATGCAAAATAGGTACTGATAATCGTACTAGGTTTTTATGACGTCATCGCTTCGTATGTCCCCCGCCCACAAGCGCCGCCCGCTTGGCGGTCCGCTAACCTGTTCCCGTTAATCATCCTTGGTTGGAGGCTAATGCCTGAACTTGATCTAAAGTGGAGAATGCGACGGTCAAGATTCAAGTTTCTTGTGATTTGAAGTAGTTAAGTGGAGTTGCTGATCTCAGTCCAAGTGAGCCAATCACACGTGCCCTTAATAATAAGCCTTATGCATGCAGAGAACTAAAAAACTTGCACAGTCGTAATATTATGCTCCTGATTATTAATCTGTGGGTTTCCCGCCAGAAACCAAATTATTGACCTAAGCTTTTACCCTACGGCTCTTCGGGGTATCTTTCTTTTCGTGACCACTTTTCTTCCTCAGTTTTTCTTACTTCTACTGACCATCTTTTTTCTCTCTTGCTCTTCGTTCCCAACTTTCTGTTCTTAGGGGCAGTCCTCCCCGCTTCTGTTAACATACTACATGTCTCTTCCTTTACATTTCTTGAAATTTCACTGCGATGGCTAGATAAACTTAATGTAACATATTATGCTGATGATATTAATGATAATGTTACTGCTGAAATTAAGAAGAGTTTGGTGGATGTGCAGTTTTTGTTCCCTATGTGCAGAACACTTAACCCTTTACTGAGCAAGTGAACTTAAATAGTCACTTCCGCAATACTTGCTATGAGACCATTTACAGCGGCTCGGTCAAGGGTTAAGGATGCATTGCAGTAATCTCACTTTATACTTGCGTAGACGAAACAGCGCATGGCAACACACTATACCTGTTCATTGTTACTCCACCTGCACCCATGAATTTTTCAATCTTTCTAGCCGATTTTTCTGCACCTTCTGCACCTGGACTGTATTACTCTGTCTTTTGTCAGGTAACTGAGAAAGTTCGTACTGTTTTTACAGTGAATTGTCTAACAATAGTATGAGAACTTTCTGGGTTCCCAGCAGTTTTATGAAGTGTTATTGACTGATTTAATTCTTTGACTCAACTTTCTGTTTTTTCAGTGTGCATTATTTGTTATGGTTGTTTCAAGTCTACTTTTACTTTCCTATAGTTATTGCAGCGCTATGTGTATGCTTGGCAGTTCAAAAATTTCATGTGATTGTATTTTTTGAAAAAAAATATAGCTATTACGCCATGAACCTTATGCGAAAAATACACAATGAGCAATTGCAAATGAGCATTAAAAATATAATATTTGTACAACATTCAGAGTCAATATACAGTTTGAAGAGAATAGGTAGGGAAAAACAGTAGTGGCACACTTAGATTTATCTTGTCTTCACGTTTTTTGTAATTTCTAGAACTTTCGATTCGATGATGTAGAAGGTATAGCAGATACAACTGTGATCTGTTCATTGCGATCCCGTGAAAGATTTGCAAGATCGTTTACTTTTTGTGTATGCTGCCAATTAATTAGCAATGGGAGCATTTCTGTAGGAGGATAATCGCTCCTGTCAACGCTGCAAGGTTCATAGTGAAGAAAAGGAAGGAATTTGAAAACCCTGAAAAATTTTTCAAGCTTTGGTGCGCCCTGAACGATGCCGTTAAGAAGTGGTCGTAACATTGTGCGAAAAGTTAAGATATTCCTTCTTTCGCTTGAAAATAAAAACTTCAAAAGCTCCTAGCACTTGTGGAGCACAAGCTTGTAAAAGAACAGCTGTTAATGAAATTCATCCCGCGAAACTCACACAATTAATGATCTCTCAAGAAAAAAAAATGCATCACTGACTGAAAAGATAAGTGGAGGCACCATGACGTTTTCACTTCTTTCTTATGGACACATGAATATAGGGTTGAGCTTTGTGGACGTAGTGATGTGAAGATAGTTGGAGGCAAGGAAGAACTGAATATGCAGAGAAACACCATCAGTATGTATATATAGTGAAGTGAAAAACCATCCATATGCTATGGAAACGCTACATACAGTGCCTAGACATAGTATTTGCACAACTCTATTTTTATGTATTTTTAAAAATTCAGGGTCTGCTTTAGGATAATTAATACCTACAGGAAGTTTATGTAACATATATATAATAGAATATTTAAACAGAACAGTCAAATGTGCACTTATAACAAGAAAATGTAACAAAAGTTAAGGTAATACGGGACAAAAGTATTTTGACCAAAATAAATAACTACAACTTAGAAACTATAAATTATCATATTAAACTTATTTAATCAAACCTTTAATAAGATCTTGCAAGTGCTTTGCAGAGCTTTGTTTACGAATGTAAACAAACCACAGTCGGCGCAATCATTACCTCTCTAGAGCTCGTTGAAGTCTCGCACACTCTCATTACAATGACCTAAGTTAAAGAAATCCCTGAAGCTACTCGTAAACGGATAATTCAACTTCGTAGTGAGGGATTAACTTTTACAGTAATAGCAGAACGTGTCAAAGTTTCTTTTTCAACGGTTGGAGCAATAGTCCGCAAGCATCAAGTGACTGGGGCAGTCTCCAACCTGCCAAGAGCTGGAGCTCCGCGTAAGATCATGGGTCGTCCTCGGCGCTACATGCTACGTAAGGTGACTAATGATCCCATGACAACTCATGTTGGCCTTCAGAGTGAACTGGCGTCTCAGGGAATGCATGTCAGCAAGAAAACTATTGTTAGGGAATTGAACCGTACTGGCATTCATTCTTACACTCCTCGCAAGATTCCTCTTCTTACAGCAAAACATGTCAAGAGCCGCTTAACATTTGCCAAAGACCACCTGGACAAAGGAAATGAGTTTTGGGAAGGGGTTATAAGTATGGTCTGACGAAACTGAAATAGAACTTGTTGGCCGAAACGAAGCTCTGCATGTATGGAGGAAACGTGGTAGCTACTGCCTATGATCCCGAGAACACCATCCCCACCGTGAAGCATGGAGGGGGGCAGCATCATGGTGCGGGGTTGCTTTACTGCCCATGGTGTTATGGATCTTCATGTTATTGATGACAAGATGAATAGTTTCATGTACAGGGAGATATTAGAGAAGAAAATGCTTCCAAGTGCCAAAAAATTCTACTGGCGGCGCAGGTGGACCTTCCAACAAGACAACGACCCCAAACATACTGCGAATTTAACGAAAGAATGGTTTCAAAAGAAGAAAATAAATGTTCTTCTATGGCCTAGCCAATCACCGGACCTTAATCCAATAGAGAATTTGTGGCGTCTTTTTAAATCTGGTATCCACAAACGGTGCCCCAAAAACCATACTGAATTAAAGGTTTTCTGCATGGAAGAATGGAAAAAATACCATCAAGTGAATGAGAAAAGTTAATTTCCAGCTATAATAATCGTCTCCATGCTCTTATTGCCAATAAAGGTCACTCCACCAAGTACTTATGTCATAATTTTTTTTGGTCAAATACTTCGTCCCCCATTTCTTTTGCTTGTGTTATATTTTCTTGTTATAAGTGCACATTTGACTGTTCTGTTTAAATATTCTATTATATATATGTTATATAAACTTCCTGTATAAATTATTCTAAAGCAGTCCCTCAATTTTTTAAAATACATAAAAAATAGAGTTGTGTAAATACTTAAGTCTAGGCACTGTATATGAAATGGGGTTGATTTACATTCAGGACCACATGTGCAGGAACGTCGGAAACTATCCTAGGAATATGTAACACTGCCAAGCATCTGAAGATTTTAGAATATAAATTTTGTGAAACTGGAGTTGTGGCTGCACCAGGAGAGTAATCCTAAGTAGATATACGATACTACCAATTGAAATCCATGAATGGTTCAATGATGATAACGTCGAAGTATCGTTATGTACCAACTTGGCCTAGCTGATCGCCAGATTTGAATCCGATGGAAAATTTAGGGAGACAATTGAAAATTGAAATCCGCCAAATACGGTTGTTTAGCCTTCAAGAATTAAGGGTATTAACCAAGGATGAATTGGTCGAAGTGCTCTGCAAATGTCACCAAGACTTGTCATTAACCCAGAGAAAATATTTACTTCGTCCCTCATTTCTTTTGCTTTTGTTATTAACCAAGTATGAATTGGTCGAAGTGCTCTGCAAATGTCACCTTGGTTAGTGATAGCAATGGAAGCTGGACCAACCAAACATTGAGTAAATTTCGTACTAGTGTGTAAATACTTATCTCTCTATTCATTTCTTAAACTGTACAAGAATTTTGCTTCTCGACAAATACTCTATTATTTTCTGCTGATCAACCTTAGTTAAGTTATTAATCTATTATTTTTTATTTCTCTCATACTTGTGTATACATATAATATGAAATATGATCAAACAATATTTTTGAACTGTGAATGTAGGTACTTTTTTGAGTTTGTAGTGTCTTTAGTTTTGCTGTATACGGAGACGGTTGAAATTAGAGACGATTTTACAATTTTTTTTTTATCCTTTTATCAACGTTGTAAAACTAAATAATGCGAATTGTTTACCAGCGTTCGACCTACCTCACCTTAATTGTGTGTGGAGGTCTCTCGCTACTAACTCATTTCTATAAGGAATGCATGCCTTTGAGATGATATACTCCATGTAACACTGAATTCGCTTCTTATCGCATGATGAAGCATAATTTTTCTGTAGTTTTCTGTGGATTTAACACTGCACTGAAGTATTTGCAGAGCTCAGTTCTCCGTTAATTCTGCATTGCGTTTTACTTCGTGCCCTTCTATCGTGTAGCTTACTGTGCTGAATTTGCATTTTGCTTGAGTGTCCTATTTATATACTGTATCTTTTTGACACTGTGACTTCCTCTTTATTATTACTTGCTTGTATTTCAATGCAAGTTTTGAGTGTGTCACTCGTTTTGAAATCGGTTGCTTTTCTGAAAATGGAAATGGTGTTCTTTCGCCCATCAGTCACCATGCATGCATGAAAAATTGGAGGAAGGGCTCGTGCTTGCGATATCTGCAGAGTCCATTTCTCTACATCGCGGATTTACTCTGCCTGGATGTTCAATTTTTAAAGTCTGATTTTGTACGCCCTATTATGTTTTGGGCACCCGAGTACTAATATACCTATTCTTGGATTTATACCTAGTCGATGTGGTGGTCTCCTTAAAAGAAAATAAAACTTATAGCCATAGTTATTTCTTCTTTCTCATTTTGCGTCTCGTTGCCTCCAAGTTCACGTTGTCGACGACGAGAGCTGGCCGCAGGCAGGAGCGCATCGTATCTGCCGCTGGCGGACCGGAAACGAATTTGTCCGGCGATGAGGGCAATGTTGCGGAACAGCGGCTACCATCCGCGCCGCCCCCCGTCCGCCCCGCCGTCCGTCTCCGCAGTCTCTTGAGTCAGTCCATGGCAATGTTGTAATGGAGACTGAAGCTCTCGCTCTATTGAGAATTTGGGGACTGCCGTAATGGAAATTGGGACGGCGGCGGTATAGTGATTGAGATTTTTCTTCCAACGTTGAGAACTTGGGACGGCCGATATAAAAATTGGAACGGGTGTAATGTAGATTGAGTGTGCGACTCTTTTGAGAACCGCGTGAACTCGTAATGGAAACTGGGACTACTGAAATACAGAATTAGACTCTTGCGCTGCTGAAAACGTTGGACTGCCTTATGGAAATTAGAAACTGCATACGATCTCTGTTATAATGGTAACCTGACTCTGCCGATATGGAAATGGGAGCTGCTGTAATAAACTTGTGACTTTGGCTTTATTGGGTTCCTCCGTCTCGATTTCATGCTGGTAAACGAAATCATTGCACAGAGTAGACATATATTGTGTAGAACTAATTTTTGCCCCTATTAAATAATATTTAGTTGAAGGACTGCCTGTACAATGTGTCACTTGATAAATTCATTGCCTGGTAATTTCGTCGCCTGGTAAACTTAATTTATCGTTAAGTATATATTCATCACCTAGTAGAGTTACCGTTTTGTAAATTCAGTACCTGGTAAATGCTTAAAAATAATTTGCTTACACGTGATGTACTGTATTTACTAGGCGATGTGTTTACCCGAGTTGTATGTACCCAGCGATGAATCTACAAGATATTGCCAGGCGAATTTAGTGACTTTACCCACAATAAATTTACCGAGAACCTAACAGTACATGCATGCGTGGGAGCAAAATTCCCTCTTCAGCTTTATTTCCAGTTGCTGCAGCGTACGTCCCAGTTTTCCAAAACGGCTCCAGTCTCCTCCCACGTTGTGGCGTTTATGCAGGCGACTCCCGTTATAGAGAACCGTTGGCGCAGGTTTATCGGCTCCGCGTTCTTATTGTATCTCATGCAAGTTTTATTAGCGGGGCCTGCAGGGGTGGCTGCTCACCGCCTTGTCTTCTTAGCCGCGATGTTCCATGGTTGCCAAATGTACAGCTATAGCCCAGCCAAAAAGTTTTCGTTGCCAAATGAGCGTTTCTTCGATTCGCCACGCCAACGACGTGGTGTAGAAGCCATGTCTATTCACAGATCCACCTCCAAAATTTATTTTGATTACTGATCTGTTGTTTCATTTACATGTCACTGCAGCGATCTTCTGAATTTGCCGAATCTTCTGAAATATCTATAGCCAAACAGTTTATTTTCATTACCAAACAAACGGGGGTTTCGTTTGCTGGGAGGCCTCCACAGCTCCATTCTATGGTTGCCAAGTCTGTTGGAAGATCCACTGCCAGACCACTTAAATTGCTTCTCACTTTAGTTGCCAAGCAGGTGTTTCAATGATTTGCTTCTGAGTGAAACTATGGTCCATTACGGCCAAATCTATAGAAAAATATATTACCAAAGATCTTTTGTTGTTGCATACTTTATTTGTAAATTCAAATCGAACAATGCAAAATTTGACCCTACTAAGCGGATGCGCACGAGAGACATTTTTCGTGATTCGGACGAGAAGAAATCGTCGGAACGCCAAGCTCGCCGTAACATTACAAATGCACACTCACCATCCGTGTGTCTGTTGGAAAATTGTTTGGGTATAATTTCTTTTTTCTAAAGTTAACAAGTTGCATTGTATGGAAACGAAGCATTAGGAGCGCAATAAAACATTTACGTGCGTTCTGTGCTACTGATAACTCGCGCACTAACTTTCAGACAAT
Source organism: Parhyale hawaiensis (assembly GCA_001587735.2). Classification (NCBI taxonomy): domain Eukaryota; kingdom Metazoa; phylum Arthropoda; class Malacostraca; order Amphipoda; family Hyalidae; genus Parhyale; species Parhyale hawaiensis. The sequence goes on along the minus strand of LQNS02278169.1, from coordinate 150,229 downwards.
TAAATTTACAATATTTTTGGTGGCACATGCCTTCTCCCCTTCCCCCCCCCCCCCCCCCCCCC
>LQNS02278169.1:135291-150121 GCA_001587735.2 Parhyale hawaiensis | reverse complement strand
TGCCTTCTCCCCTTCCCCCCCCCCCCTCCCGTCCATCTGCCGCATCGTGGCTCGTCGCGTTGTCAGACCTCCTTCAATTCTACAGTATAGTCATTATATCCACGCTGTGCTCAAAATAGCCAGACTGAAAAAAAGGAGGATTATACTTAGACAGCAGTAAGCTCATTGGGAAAATTATTCTAAAAATTGCCGTGAATCGCTCCAACACGACGAATAGAACGGGCCTAGACCCATTCATCTGAATTTACTCTTCAGGCAACTTTTTCCCTAGTTTAGTGGTACATATGTCGTGGAACTGCGAGCAGTTCCGACAACTTTCGTCTCTCGTACACGTCAGCTCGATATCATTCGTAGAGGTCATATCATACAGTTCTATTCCTACAAGAAACCGGAGCTTTATTTGATGAGTAGCTATTGCTCTGATTTGGCATTGCCCAATTTCCCATACGAGTGACACTGTCAGTATGTGCCCTGCAGTGTTATCCTTATATTATAGTGAATGGGTCAGCTAATGCTGCAACTTACCTTCCAATCACAATGATTGTTAACTAAATTGTTAATGCTATTATCTATTGAAACTCTGTGTAACTTGTATACTGACGGGTTAATTTTACTTCTTACCTTGTAAACACGGTAACTTTTGTTTAATGGGTTTATTCTGCTATCTGCCTTCTAACGCGTACAGGAAGGAGGCTCCCGATGTAGCATATGGGACCTGCCTCCAAGTATGTGGTAGGTTAGCATAGGTTCGGTTCACCTGACATTGGTGCCCAACCTGACCTACAGGCACACATACTATACGGTCCGAATCTCAGGAAAGCCAAATTCTATATCGGTACCGAAATATAAGCATATTTTTTCACGTAAGTAATGGTATTCTAATTCCGACCCTAGAACGCAAACATAGGACATTAATCAACTGGGTACTTGTCAAGTGCAGACGAAGCGGTACCCCTGCTATCCAGTTTCTAGTACATCAATTGCCAATTGCTTAATATTTTTGTCAATTCTTTAGTCACAGTTGCATTAGTTCTTATTTTTTGCGGCCTCTTCTAAAATTCGAAATTTCCTGCATCTACCACTATATGTGACATTATAATCCTGAGACTAGTACTGCACGTGCAATATCGTTAGTTAGTTCATGAAGGCATAAAGTACAGCTTTATTTCTTCTAAGAAAATCACTGTTAATGATGTCTTCTTTACAGAGTGGAAAATATGCGTATCGCTTGGTCTGCACTTGGCAGTATATGTAGACATTGTAGAGTTGATTAATATCCCATGCAGGTGTTCTGGGGTCACACACAGAATACCTTCTCTTCCGTGGACAAACACGCAATTTTCTTGCTGTCGCCGCCTCCGGCTGCTTGCTGCTGCTTGGCACGCATCAACGCAAGCAGCGCTGAGGCTGCCGCCGGAAACTCTCAGGGAGACGACGCGAGATCTTCCGTCCGACCATGCGGGAATTTCGAGGTCATTGCGGGCACTGTCGTACGTCCGCCATGCGTGGCACAGCCAGACGCGCGATCTTTTTCATTTGGTGTGCCTATTTCCGAAATTAATTGTACAAACTTTGCTGCATTCTTGTGTTCCTGCTGGTTATTTTGTTTTTTCTTGTCACTCTTCCTTTCCTTCACTTCCCGATTGAGTTTCCCCCGCCTGGGTTTCTCGTATTTGTTTGAAGCGCTCCGTGTCTCTTCTTTCTTGCTCAATATGGATCGCAGTGAATGCTGGGGATAGGGAGAATATTGTAGTACGATGCAATTACAAGCGGTGATTCTGTACTGACTAAAAACATTTGGACACTGTCCACGTGCGTAAATCTGCAGGCCAAATATCAATTGTGGCTCCATGTTATTGATGTGAACTATTTAGCTGGAACCTTTGAAAATTCCACAGAACAAAAGCAATGTTCTTCAGTGACTTTTCTCTATCTAATACTGAAGGAACCTGTGGAAATTATACAGAAGAAGAGCGTTGTTCCTCAATTATGATGCCCTCGGACCCGTATCATGGATACGAAGGTTGAAAATGTTTCAAGTCGGGCAATGAATCTTCTACCTAAGACCTGCGAGCAGTAGCCGCTTAAACTAGAATTTCTCTCCTAATGATCCCTGCCTAGGTCGTATCAGTGATACCTCAAGGATTCCCTAATTTTTCCTATATCTAATACTGATGAAAGCTTCACAGCCGTACAAAGTAACTAACGGAAGGACAAACAGAATTATAATATACAGTAGCTACCTCAGGGTACTAGGCTCTCTCTATGTAGCGCGCAGCAGCTAAGGTAATTCACGGGTTTTCTTTCGTATAGATTTAGTAAACGATGCTTGTCTGTGTAAAGAGCGCAAAATCTTTCTAGTGCACTAGTCATTTGCAGTGAGCAAGCTATTAATGGGGAAGTACAGCTCGAGAGGGATAATCTTCGTTAACAGCTCTGCGGGTAAGCTTGATCGTTTCCTGATCTTTCAGCGACTAAATTAAGATTCCTTCTTAAGCTGCAGAATCACTTACAATTTCTGCTACAGTTCACGTTACCAAAGTGAAAGCGGTGTTGGCGACACTGTAGTGTGTGTCCGCACTCAGTGCGCCGAGAGCCGTTTCTGTTCGGAGCTTGGTCCGAGTCTTTTCATTCGACATTGTCTTATGCTACCGGTTGTGGACTTTGCGAAGGCTTCAATTACTTACTATAGGCTTCGATTCGAGGTCCGAGCCTTGAACCACTCGGGCTCAAAGGGCACTCAGGAAATATACTTCCATTGTGCATGTAAGACTAGGTTCGGCTTAGGACTCAGTCTGCCTCAATTGGTTACACGGACTCTCGATAGGTCGGACGATATCTGGCAGAAGTTATGATATAGCTACTTCATGCACGTCGTATAGCGAATCGAAAAGTTATACAATATATCCTTTGTGTCGGTAGATTGTAGTGAGTCTGCCTGCCGGACATGCTAGCATACTTTGTGACGGCCCTACCAAATCTGGAAGTTGAGTATAATTTGGGTAGCTACGTCGTGCTGAGTCCGAGAGAAGGGCTAGCATACTTTGAGTAGGTCGGACGGAGTGTGATATAAGTGGCTACTAATTTCTAAGCGTGTCCCTCAGAATCCGACACGCCAATACTAAAGTTGTTGGATACCGACACGGTAATACAAAGGGTACTGGGGCCTGGGCGAGAAATTCAAGTCAAACACTGACACATGAGCGAGCCAAGAGCCGCCGGGAGCAATGGGCGGCATCGTATGACTCAGAAGCAGGCAGCTGCTGAGGCACCGGTCAGAGAGCATCATGGGAGTGGCAGGCAAGCAGAGGAGCGGCCTGCAGTTGTGGCAGAGGACCGTACGATGCAACTGGTTCTCAGGCGACCCGCTATTATTTCTGATTACGTCATGTTCTAACTGGGCTGTTGGCAGGTTGTTGCAGCACCTCTGGGCCTCGCAGATCTCTTTATAATTGCCACCTTACTGAACCTGATCTGCAGCACACGTGTTGCGACGGACCCCCAAGTGGGAGCTCTTGAAGTGGCGTTGAGCTCCAATAGTCTGATGGTCTACCAACCGTTGTAGAAAAATTTGGTACAAACTTGAAAAAGTTTAACATTTACTTTCAGAAGGATATGTACTGCCTCGGCCAAGTACTTAGGTTATGTTTTTGTCGGAGTTTGTATCTTAGTTTGTTACGAAGATAACTTGAAAAGTTTGGACGGATTTTCTTGAAATTTGCGGAAATAGTTAGAAATCCTAAAAGGTACCAATGACCTAATTTTGGTGATGATTGGCGTGTCCGTTTGTGTGTTTTACTCTATGTTCGTCTTTGTGTTTGTCAAAACATAAATCAAAGAGCTGTGGACGGATCTTCAAGAAAATCACAGGAACTGCTATTAATGTCAAGCGGCACAAAAAAATAAAGAGACCAGATATTGGTGATGGTAAAGAGGATATCCTGGTTGCAGAATCGATTTGAATTTTTCGTTAACATTGTCTTTCTTGGCTTATGCGAAACACTTCCAGGGACTATGAAAACATCCTGCACCGAGTTGAATATACCTAGCTAGGTTGCACTGCATAGTTTATCGCTGCGCAGATTTTTTCTTTTATTTCAACGGAAGATCTGCTAAAAGACACTTTTTTAAAATTGCTAGTGTGACTAATTTTATGAATTTTCACCTTGCCAGGCTGCGGTATGTCAGGCGAGCGCTCTGTCCATCGTGTCTGTACCGAACTGGGTTATGCGTTGCTAATGATCGTCTAATTTGCAAAGTTTTCCCTGTCTTACAATGCCAAGATCGCCGTGCATCTGCCAGCGAGTAGATCAACGTGCATGATCGATGCGTCGTTTAGATTGAAGTTCAATGAAATTGACGTATTGCAATATCAAACTGCAAGGTTGTCTACCTGTCTCTGGACATTCGTATCTCTTCCTTTTATTAATATCAAATACTGTAGAACTCTTCAAACAGAGGTTTCCGAAAACGGAGAAAGTTCTAAAACCAAGACTTCCCATCGCAGGAAATCCAAAAACGAGAGTCGACCGCGTCATCTGTACGGAATTGTAGTTGCTGACGCCATAGTGAGTTACTAGGAGAATTGTATGAAGTAAAACTTGATTGGTAGCGTATACAGGTAATTCCCTGATTTTTTCGATACCCCTAATCCGTTCAAAATTTTGACACCGTAGCTCCTAATTTGAAGTCAATTTGTTCGTATCGAAAATGTTTCATCCCCACACTGATCAAATTCTTTGCTTCATCCTTCGCAGATAACAGCGATTGATAGGAGAAGTTTAAGAGGTAAATAACAGTGTAACAGTATTACATATATTAATTTGCGATAGGCTACTCCTAAAATGTTTTCTTGAGTACGCACGTTGTCTGTGTGAGCTTGTGTGGGAAATTTTGCTAACTTTTTAAAACAAACCTACTCGCTCGTAATTTGTTATAGTTCTTTTTGTCAAATCGTATTCCGAGCAAATTAAGGGGTTGACCTGTACTACAGTACAAATTTCCCGATTTGCTATGGTGTTATCTAAAGAAAATGTTTGATGAACTTATGGGAAAACAAGGATGCTGTAGCATTTATCCCGAAAAATAGCCCAGTTTCCAAACGGAGACAATATTTTTTTACTACGTTATAAGAGTTCTACTTTACTTGTATAAGTTGTATTTGTTTCTTTGAGAAAATTATATCATTTTAGAAGCATTTGTCTTGATGAAACATTTATTACAGTCTGCCATTGTATCACTCTTTACAGGATGTTTCAAACGGAAGCGATCCCTCACACCGGCGTACGGCCCAGCCTCGTCTGATCCTAACCTCCCTTCTGCCTACTCNGCGGTCCCGGCTCACCTAGGTATGGCGAAGGTGAGATGTACATGGCTCCATCCATCCCCGTTGCCAATCCACGAGTTATTTGGAGTGGTTCTCCAGGACCTGGACCATACGGAGACTACAAACCGGCGTCTGTTCTGGACAATCGAAGCTACACGCGCAGCACCGGAAATCTCGCAGATTTCGACTACCCTTCTGGTTACCTCACCGGAGGTCCTCGCTCCCGGCCCGCAACACCAGGCTCAGGGTATGGGACCCTGGATCGGGGATGGACAGGATCCAGAACGCCTGTTGCACCCTATGTTGCCAGCGAGAAGTATCCCAAAAGCAACTCAACATCGGGATCACTTCAAAGAGGTCGCGGGAAGTCCTTGGGAACTCTGACCGGACTGGATGAGGAAAAGAGATCGGCAGGAGGGAGATTAGGAGCAGATCGGGCTGCCAGTAACAGTTCCCAGGCCGATCCTGCCTCGGGCCAATCGACACTCAGTATGTAATCGAGAAATTGAGAGAGTGAACTAACGTGTTGACTAACCAAATGTTTGCGTAACGTGAGTTTGGCGATGGCTTCTCTCCAGCCTTTGTCTCTTCCTAGCACCGCGTTAACCGAGTGACTGCTTAGCTTTTTGTGGCAGTAACTTCTTCGCTAGTGTTGATTCACTTCTCTGCACTAACTGTGAAACGCGAAAAAATTTACTACACTTTGAAAATATCAACTTTGCCGAGTAGAACTCACCGTGTACATAGCATAGCATAATCTACTCTACTGACGAATTTTTTCTTTTGGCGTCGTCATGTGATATTTTGGATTATCTTGAGCGAATACAGATAGCTTTTTATGAACATCGGCCATGTATACAACGCAGTCTGAATTTTTACGTCCTGGTAATTCTGGGTATTAGAGATGCATAGGCCTAATTAAGCTTTGTCATTGTAACTTTTCTCATTTCTTCGCTAATTTCCTTTCCATTTTTGCCTACTTTTTATTCATAAATTCTTTTTTTCAGTAAGCTTTCCTGAACTAACCCCTTTTGTTGCTTGATCTTCATAGTAGTATTTCGTTTCTGGATTGAACTCTCACTTTCCATTGTCTTTGACTGTGATTTATACTGTATGATGTACCGGTAAGTATTCATATAATCTTTTTTTTTAAGTAAATGTACAAGTATAGCCTGACAGCTGTATATTCATGTCTTACGCGGTGATATTTATTTCAACTTCTTATGTAGGGCCTACATAGGCATGCTTTTCCTTCGGTAGTTTAACTTGTGTTTTATCGTGTACACTAAGTAGTAAGGTTAAGGAGATAAAATGTTGCTACAAAATTATTGGCAAGAGTAAAAAATAAGAAACAAGCACCATGGTTGCATTGCATAAACCTGTACAGTTTTGGGAAGTTGCTTTACAGTTACAAATATTTTGTAAAAAAGTGCGATTGATTTTTTGAATGTTGGGGTTGTAAAATCGTATCTTACTGTGTCTGGGAAATGCAATAGGCCAGCATGCTATTATTAGCAAAATTCTATACGAAATAATTTATTCGCAAATTATGTTCCTATAGGCCTAATATATATAATTATTGTGATTAAGAAATAACTACTCTATGTCGCATAATCGGAAGCGTTTATCCAGCTGTATAGGGAAATAAAAGAAGACTGAATGTCATTGTTGATTCAAACAATGACACGGGAATCAAGAGCATAGATATTTTTTAACGAAACCTTCAAAGACTTGAAAATTTTATAAGGCGTAACCTAATGTATTGACGAAAACAGTAGCTATCTACCAGATGGTAGATGTACCTCTATAACTGTCATCTAATTCCTATTCAGTGAAGTACTCGTACACTACTTAATCCAACAAATTTTCGTAATAAACTAATTATATGGAAAATAAAAATCGAGAGGTCTCGTGTGAACCAACAGCTATCAACAATATGTAATAACTGATGATGTGTTTTTATTCAATACGAAACATTAACTTTTATACCGAGTAAAAATGTTTTACCTATGTAGCTTGGTTCTCTTTTTTTCGTATTGAGATTACGATTCCCTATGGAAGTCAACCAATAACTGTTTTATTTGCATAAATATTTACAGATTTCCTCCTGAGCTCCCAGGAAAATTTCCCAGACTCGTATTTTTGTGTCATTTTTTCCACAATTTCGCCACCGTTGTTTACGGTTGGGTTGGTAACTATTTTCTTCGTGCATGTATTAACGATCGATGGAATAATCCTAGAAAAAGACGCGTTTGACTAAAAGCCGTAAAACAGAAATAAGAAGCGTGATGCACCTCTAATCATTACCAACGTTTTTTTTCCTTCATATAAATATAGTGACGCTAATAATTAGTTCCGTTGGAATTGCAGAGCCTCGAATTAAGGGCCTCAAATTATGTAATATGGTGAGTTATGGTTGTCGCACACTCATGTCATGTGCTACTGTCGGCAGGTTATTTAATTGCTCGATCGATAACCTCACGCTATCGTGGGATATCCTCCGATGACATTATACGAGGGCAAGTTATTACGTCACCTCAGCCATTTGCTAGGCCGTCGGGACGTTTCTCTTTCGTGCCCACTTTGCTTCCTTCTCGATTTCATACTCTTACTTGCACATGCTTTATCTGTTCTTCCTCTTCTTTCCCGACTTGCTGTTCCCATGCGCGTTGATCCTGTGTGGTGGGAACACCTTCGTGCATGGGTTCCCCGTTTCTCTTGGCATCATACTATATGTCGTTTGCTCATTACNTGCTTTATCTGTTCTTCCTCTTCTTTCCCGACTTGCTGTTCCCATGCGCGTTGATCCTGTGTGGTGGGAACACCTTCGTGCATGGGTTCCCCGTTTCTCTTGGCATACTATATGTCGTTTGCTCATTCCGTCCGAGTTCAAAAATTCATCATTCAGTTTGGTTTTTATTTCTAATGGTGAAACTGAGAATGGTAATGTCATGTCCATATGGAAATAACCGTGATCAACTCTTTTCATAATATTGCTATTAATCCTAATTTATTACGTCCGCCGAGTAGGTTATGTTCTTGTTGCATGTGTCTGTTTAATGGTCACCAAGATGATTCAGAAAGTTATAGACGGATCTTTACGAAATCTAAATGCATTGATATGGCATTTTAGGAGGTACAGATTGTTAACTTTTGGTGAAGTGCCGTACAGCCGTTTGTTTGTTTGGATTTTTTTCTCGTGGACAGATTTTCATTTAAACTTGCACGAATTGTTACGTATTTTACGAAGAGCAAAACCAATTTTTTGTGATGATCTATGTGTTCGCTTATTTTTCCCTTTATTTCATTTTATGTTTGACAGCAATATGGCTCAAAATGTTATATACGTATATCCATAATGAAATTTGCAGGAATCATTCGAAATGTTAAAAAGCACAAATGACCAAATTTTGGCGATGATCTTTATATGTTTGCCTATAACGCTCATCTTGGTGTTTATCAAAAAGTTACGGACGAACCTTCAAGAAAACTACTGAAACTGTCATTACCTTCTGCCAAGAGGCACAAATGACCGAATATGGGTGATTGGAAAAAGGAAATCCTAGTTTCAGGACCAGTTTGATTTTTTCGTTAACACTGCATGACTTGGCGGAGGCATGTGCTTTCAGCGTGCTCTAGATATTATCATGATTTTCCATTTATTTTTGTTATTGCTATCAATGAAGTCTAGGTCATAGACTACACGATACCTTAACGGTCCACTGACCGTATTTCTGCTCGGACGTTAGGAGCAAATATTTTATTCCATATTGTTGCACTTGGTAATGATTACCGAACTTTGACATGCTTTAAATCTTGCCAAAATAAAAAATCAACAGAACAATGACGAATTAAAACTCAATTATTGTGGATACGATGTTTATGAGACATATTTTTTTTTACAGGAAACTGGTTGTGGCTTTCCCATAATAAGTTATGTAGCGAATCCCATATTGTAGAAAGCAAGTCTCCTTGAATGCGATGGCATACTTTGATATGTGATAACATGAGCGGTTATTTTCATCTTATTTTATACGGAAATGACCATACCTTACTATGCATGCATAATGCCAGTGCATCATACTATAGTATATGCTTGAATCCACAGGACAGAAAAAGCGAAGTAATTCACCTTATTTTATTAGTTTTTTTTATGGTATGATGTTGCAATTGCATTGCCAACATGTATATAGAGAGTAACATATTTAGTATTGTGTTTAATAAAAACTTGTTGATTAAATTTACTTGAGGTTAATCTGCCGGATTGAAGTAAACCTTTACTACTTTACTTGCATTATCATGTACGAGAACATTGCCTGTACTATATGTGACTATAATTTTTTTGGTGTAAAATTCCTATTTTCTTAAAAATTATATTAATTTTAAAATACCTCTTTGATCTTTTTCGAGCTCTATATAGATGAATTGATTATAATTGATCATTTCCTACCAATGGCGTATGCATGCAAATGTTTCTGAGTAAATCAATAACCTGATATCACAAGTGCTGTATGCTGCACAAAACATGCTCGATATTCTCCAGCTGCGTAAGTTCTTTATTTTGAAAGGTCCCTTCTGTGTCCAGGATACGGAATAATTTTCTCATATTTATGATAGTGGATCAAACTGAAATAGTAGGCCGTAAAAACTGAATAACTACGGATGAATCTCAAATTCTACAGCAGTAAAATAATTCGTAGCCATTTTGTGGCGCGTGTCGTATAAGTTTAATGTTGCCCGGGGCTGTAGCGTGAGGCGAGGCTACTTTCTGGGCATGGGCTTATTGGTCCGTCTACTGCCTGCCATCTAATCCTTGATTGTAAGCCTCGAAGCCTCAAGTTCGGGACATCTTAACGCACTGAAAAAAAAAAAATATATATATATATGGAGAAACGCGAATGATTCAGAGTTAAGTGCAACAGAAATAGGAGTGGGAGTAATGCTTGCTTTAAATATTAACCAAACTTGTCCAGTTATTACTTCCTACTGATGCCTCCTCTAATTGAGTGTGCAAGCCACCGCCCATAGGGCGCTCATCTCTACGTTCCACTTATTGAATGAAGAAAAATTTACGACATATATCGTATGTTATGTAGATTACCTACCTGCACTGCTTACGTATGCGTGAGTTTTTTGATGCAAAACTTCCAAGTTTCTTGAATGTTTTAGCTTATGGTGAGTTTAGATCACTGTTGACACATCTATATAGAATCGACTGTTATTGCCCTCTCCTCCCACCACTAATGGCCCTTTGTGATGTACGTATCTGTGTTTCTTGTTCATAAATAGATTCTTTACATCAGTACGAATATGCTGATTTAATACTAGTAAAGGTCCTTCGGTGAATTAGAAAGCGTTTCGTTGCATATTATAAGTAGAGCACTCTGAGAGCACATACCTCCGCCAAGTGAGCCAACGGTAGCAAAATTCAAATTGGCTCTGAAACCATAATTTTCTTTGCATAAATTCCAAAATCTAATCATTTGTGCCTTTTTATATTAATAACACCTTGTTAAATTTTTTGAAGATCCGTTCATAACTTTTTGAGTTATACTGTTAACAAATGTTATAACAAATATGAGTCAAACATACAAACGAACCAACGGATCTGCACCAAAATTTGATCATTTATGTCTTTTATCCTTACTAACAACTCCTATAAATTTCATAAACATCCATTCATAATTTTTTGAGTTATTGTGCTAACAAGCATAAAATAAAAAACAGTGACAAACGAACGAACGAACAAACGGATCATTACCAAAATTTGGTAATCTACTCTTTGTTATATACCTAACAACTCATATTAATTTCATCAAAATCCATCCATAACTTTTTGAGTTATGGCATCGAGAAAAATGACGCAGACAAACAAACAAACAAACAAACAAACAAACGGATCCTGTATAGAAGTGGTTTTCAATTAGTAGACAAGGTCCTAACATACCTAACAATCCCTGTAAATTTCATCCAAATCGGTTCATAACTTTTTGAGTTATCCTGGTGACAGACAAACAGACAGATAGACAAACACGACGAAAACATAACCTCCTTGGCGGAGGTAAAAATAGGCCTTAGGACTCATTTGGAAAAGGCCCAATTTCAATGGGCCGTCAACTATAGTGTAGTTTACGTCGGAGGTTCACTACCGAACTTGCAGGATCTCAAATTTGAAATAAATTCATCACGTACACGGCTCTCTCCGCCACGGAATCACAACCACGAATGAAAACAATGAAGATGTGTCGGTGAAAGTTTTGCGCCGTCATTGTGGACGGCCAGTGCAGTAATATATATGGTAATTAAGTTATGTAATGCGTGACCAGAAGGCAGGAGCGCGTGTGCGCCATACGCGTCACAGTAACCGTGTGGCGCCAGCTCCTCCTGGTCATCGATCTGTGCACTGTCTACTGGACGCGTCTGGACTCTACTGCTGGATATTAATAGCGTCTACTGCTGGACAATAATGGAGTCTGCTGCCGGGCGTATCAGGACGGTGTCTGGACTATTATTAGTTCACCGCTGGACAGTGATGGAGTCTGGACTGCTGACTTGTCTGGACTGCTGACTTGTCTGGACTCGACTGCTGGACATTACTAGCCTACTACTTGACAGTACTTGAGTGTGCTACTGGGCTTTTCTGGACTCTAGCAGTGAATATTAGCAATTTCCTGCTAGTGCTAGATAGTAATGGACCGATTGCTCGATATTGATGGAGTATTGCTGGATAAAAATAGACTAGACTCCTGAGGTTTAGTTTAGTTCATTGCTGGGAATACAAGGAATTTAATACGGGATGTAAATGGACTAAATTTAAATTGGTGGCTATTAACAGTTTTTATTGCTCGATAGTCGTTACATGCATTGGTTTATCCTTAACTGCTTTGCTTAATAATAATAATAATGATAGAACTTTTGCTAAATAATAATGTTCAGAATATTATTATACTTTACTGCTGTGTAATCATCAATGCTATTGAAATTACTGGATATTTATGTGTTCTAATACTGGACATTAATGGACTCGCCTGCTGGACAGTAAGAAATCTCTGCAACATACTGACAAGCTAGCCTGCCGGGTTTTTATTTTTATTTGTACTCACGATATATTACTTTTGTCCGGGAATTTTCTCCTAAGCTGTAAGTAAATATGAATGAAGTCGTTACCAACATGTTACTTAGCTCGCTCAGTCTTCTTCGCAATTCAACAAGTTTAAAAGGCAACCAGTAGCTGGACTGGCTGCTGGGGTTGACTGGCTGAGGGCTTCCCCCAATGTTCAGTTGCTCAGCTGTGGAGTGGCTGTACGGCTGGCTGACCGGCTGGCTGTGTTGCTCAAGGCGGAACATGGCTAGCCGGCAGCGTCGTCCAACTTATCATACTCCTCACCGCATCTCTTGAATGTTGCAAATTATCTCTTATTCTTCTGAATAGAAAAACGTTTTTCCTGTTACCAAACCCGATTGTGGCCGTCTGAATTTAGGTGAGATAAATTTCCTAAAGATTTATTAACGAACGCGTTATTGAAAACATTTCTTGGCACTTGCTTCAGTGTTGCAACAACAGCTGTGGATAATTTTCGCTTTGGAAATGATGATGACTGCGCAATTGCAAGTGGCAATTTGGGAAGGTGTTTGTTTTGTAGGATATAAATAATTTTTTTGCTCCGGAACGTTGTCGTAATCTCCGGAATACGACTACTCGATATCGATTCCCACGCCAGTGTTGATGATGGCTTCGACGGCGGTGCATAGCGTCCCTGCGCCCGCCAAGAAGAAAGGTGCTTATGTTTTGCAGTTTGTAAAGTGCTGTTGCTGGTCTAAGCTTACTTCCAAGTTATTTATCCTTACCAAATCGTGCATGTGCTCAGTGCAGGTGTTACTTGTGGTGAATGGTAGTGTATATGGAATCGTAATCATTATACGTGGTGAATTACTCAAGAATATTATCAGTTAAGAAGAGATCTCCAGCGGCAAGGTCCTCGTGAGATAAGTCCCCTGCTTGTATAGGGGTCCCAACAGTACATCGCCTAACCTTGTTTGGCCTTGAGGGGGGTCTGTAGTGACCCCCTTGTCCATGGTAGTAAAAGTTCGAGAAGGGATCATACAGTTATACGAAATCGGAAAAAATCGTTGGTAGCGTTGTACATTTCATTATCCTGCTAATAGTTTGGATTTTGATTAAGATTAATATTAAACCGTATTTGTTGAACGGAGTTCTTTTTGGAATAAGATGGTCCGATGGAATAGAAACGACGATCGTCTTTATATACGAGAACGTGGAAGTGTAGCGGTATTTTTTTTAGATGTTTGTTTCGAAAGATGTATCTACGAAACGCTAAATTCCGTGTCGCTACTCCTGAAACAATACCCTATTATAATGGGTAATAGCATAGACCACACCATACGTTACTTTACTCTAGGATAATAGCTTATTAAAACGCTTTTTGTTAAGTTATCTCTATTTTTTGTTGACGGTTTAGTAGGCTATGCTTCTGCTAGATTTCTCGTTCATTTTGGCTGAGTTTCTTGACTATCTTAAATGGATGTTATACTATGTATCTACGATCATGAAAGGGTCTTAAGGTTTTTGCTTTGAAAACGGCATTCTTTAATGTGGTCGAAAGCTCGACCAAACCGAATTAAAACTCCAGTCGGAGACCTATAAACCTTTAAAAATGTAGAACATGGATATCTACTATTTCCCAAATAAGTGGGCTAATTAATCTCCACCAGCAGGAACCTGTGAAAATTCCACCGAACAAAAGCAATGTTCGTCAGTTATATCTCACATCCGTTTCATCTTAATTTTCCCTTATCTAATACTAAAGGAACTTATGAAAATTCTACAGAACAAAAGCATCGTTCCTCAATTATGATGCCCTCGGACCAGTAACATGCATACGAAGTGTGAAAAATGTAGCTAGTCAGGCAGTGAATCTTCTGCCAAAGACCTGCGATCAGTAGCAGCTGAAATTCGAACTTGACTCCTGTTGATCCCTTTCCAGGTCGTGTCAAGGATACCTCGAGGAGGCCCTAATTTTCCTCTAACTAATACAGATTAAAGCGTCACGGTCGTACCGTACTACCTAAGTAACTAACTGACGGAGGGACAAGTAGAATTATAATACAGTATAGATACGATTTTCGGCCATAACCTACTTGCAGAGTTTAAATTGATCGTAAGATTGGCGTATTTTGTACATTCATCCGTATCATAGATACGTACGTCTACTAGACGACGATTTGCATAAGCTGTATTTCCGTACCAATAGGGATATATGCGGTACACAGCAGACCGTACGTTAGCCAACTACAGTATTCGTATCATGCGTACATACATGCCATTGGTTCACAAGAAATATCCTATTACCTACTTTTGGAATGGCCAACTGTTCGTATCGTGGATACATGCAGCACACAGGAGGTAAAAGATCATGTACATATTAATCAACTACCTATCATCGATAAGCGCTGGATATATGACTACCTATTTTGTAATTTACG
>LQNS02278169.1:101619-129888 GCA_001587735.2 Parhyale hawaiensis | reverse complement strand
TCGGCTGCCCACACCAGCCGAGTCATAACCTCCTTTGCTGGCACTAAAATGGCAACCTTCAGAGCTAGGTATTTGTTGACGCCGGTCACGCGGAGGATGCCACTAAGGAATGAACTCCATTGTCGTGATGAGACTTTACAGGCCCGACTTAATTTTACTGTCATTGTAGCCCGTGGTTATTGTTACTTACTGCCTGCCGTGTTACGGCCGGCTGTTCTTGTGCGCCTGTTGTGCCCAATTCTGCGCGAGTAGATGACTTAGTTGTGGGTGATGTCTTCGGTCGTCCGAATTGTGTGCGTCCTATGTTACGAGGAGTAGAGACCCCCGGTTGAATTCCTCATATACGTGTATGCATTGAGGCGTCTTGGTTTCTAGGCTCAATTTATTATTTTCTGTCCTCGTACTCCCGTTGCTAATTTTTGGTTGCCTTTCTTCTTTGCCAACTTTTTGTGGCCTTACGCGGGGACCCTTTATCTATAGCTTCTTCGTTTTTTTTCAAACATGACGTACAAATCTCCTTCTCCTTCGCTATACTAGAACTCCATTGCTGTGGCTATCAAGTTTTAAAATCACACATATAGGCTCCATATCAGGTGTATAGCATTATTTTATCGAAGTTTTCATAGTTCATTGTAATTTTTTCCTAATAATATTTATTCGTCGGATTTGACTCTCTGTCATTTATCATGTCCTATAATGTGTCTAGCCTAGGGTACTTGTCGCATTTCCTTTTATAATCATAAATTATATTTATTAAATTATTTCGGATTTCCCCTATTGGCATAGCCTACCTACTTCAAGTAATAGTAGCCTTATTTGAATTTGTCGCGTTTCTTTTTTGAAAATATATCATGATAGGTTGGCAATATTTTGTCAGAATTTCCATTTTAACATTCATCACGTAAACGCTTGAATTTGTCAGAATTTCCTTTTTAACATCCATCGCGTAGACGCTTGAATTTTTTTAAGATTTCCTTTTTTGTGTGTTTTTTCACCGTCTAGTTTTTTGCACGCTTTAAGTACCTGTATTGCTGGTGTATTTTACGCGCAGGAAGACCTTGCCTGGATGACTTGCAGTGACATAAATCCTGCATGACTGTACGATAATTGTATATGCTGTTGCACCTCATCCTCTTATGGCTTATGACTAGGCGAATATTGGGCGTACGTGCATGTATCTAATTCAGGACTATTTGCTCTATTCTCATCATCAATGCGTGTATTTGTTATGAATAATCCTCCGGTTTCTGTTAAATTTTGTATTCGTGTTTGTGCAAGTGTGTGTGTTTTGCTAGGTGTATGTATCTTGCGCGTGTTGGATGATGTGCGTATCCATGTCTTTGTTATGTATATTTTATTCTTTTAATACAAGGTATCCAGGTATGTTAGTGCAATTTTGCCCAATAGAAACGGGCTGTCTTTATGGAAAATTATCTCAAAATAGAAACGGACTGCTTTTTCTTGTGAGTTGTCTACTAGAAGAACGCAAGAACCTGTTTGGTTAACCCAGGTTTAGATATTCCGAAGCACTGTTATGGACCACAACCGAGTTTCATTTTTAAAAATTACATATATATATAGTTACATATATATTTTTATTGCTCGAGTTTCAACTCACGTACATTTCAGCCCATGTGTGCCAACTGTGCACTCATGTGCACACTACTATAATAGTGCTATACCTTCCAAGAGTGATGTTCAATTGATGCACAAAATTGGTAAATTAGGGCTAAGCGGCTTTTCAGCTAGTTATAACGATCTCGGCTCTACTGAGTTAGCTTACAGTATCTTTTATTCGCCAAATTTTCCCATGAGCACGTAGCATGATAAGTCTATTCTCGCGTGTAATGCGTCATATGACACGTGGTCTCGATAGCCTCAGGTCTGATAAGTTAATACGTACGCGTGTTATGAGTATGTCTCATGGAGAAGAAAAAAACGCTCCAGGGAACATATCAACAATTAAAAACGTACCCGGCCGTCCTAAAAATGATTGGTTTTAAAGAATGCCACAGTGCCTTGATAGTACCAACTCTGATCAATTAGTGCGCTTGTCTTCAGTACCTATATAACATGGAACCTAAAACAGTCGAGGGAAAGTACCTATCCCCTTCTCACCATTGACTAAACGCGACGGTACCCGAAATTTTAAAATGAAAAAAAAAAAAAAACAGTCCTTGCCCGCCTAAGCTACGCGATATTAAACCCGAATATTTACCAACTTACCTGAAATTAGTTCGGGTTTTCCGACAGTACGGCCTAAAGTGAGCAAAAACGGACCAAATTGTCCGCACCGTCAAATTTAGGCGAGGGTGATGTATCCTACTCATTTGTGTACCCGGCCCTCAAAAATGAATGCAGGATCTATGGTTCCAAGCTTGTTAGTTGGTATTCATATTCCCTTGGGGAAGCTTTGCAGACTGTGAATAATCAAAAGTCGAATTTCGTTTCAATTTCAGGGTTCAGTACTACTTGGATATCTTATATACACACCACCGCCGTAGACATAACTAACTCGCTTTTTAGTATTTTATAGAATTATTACGCATGACCTTGCATCACTGACCTGTATCATCATCACGTGTGGCGAACGTATGCCGGCCGTAATCACACGTACCTATCTTATAGTGCTGCACTAATTATTTGTTGTGCGTAATATATAGGTATCGTATTGCATTAAAACTATCGTATTTGAGCTATAAATCGATGGCGTAGAACCAGAAGTGGCTATGTCCATTTTCGGCGAAATCGGTTCCACTCAATAAGTGGGTGCCTGTGAGGGTTATTTTTAATGTCACGCGTGTCTACGCCATATCTCTCCAAGCCGTATCTCTTAATGAAGAGATAGGCTACCGTACCTACAAATGGCATAGACACTTGTGACATCGAAAATATACCTCAAGGGCACCCACTTAGTTAGTGGAACCCGATTTCGCCAAAAATGAACATAGCCACTTTCGGTTCAAAGCCCTCGATATATTAACGTTAATGACGCGTGTGATGCTGCATATTTAGTGCATATAATTGTGCATATTAGTGCATTTAATAGTGTATTTTAGTGTATACCTGTAATATTTATACGCAGCTTTACGTTATGAACTCCATTCTTTACTCTGAGTTCGACACAGGCATGGTTGTTCCGGTACTTGTTACATAGAGCATATATATATTTTTTCTGGAGGACCTTACTTAAAATAATCATTGCCGAGAGCTCGATGCACCTCCCTAAAGCACTGCATACACTGTTGCATATAATATTTACGCATGACCTTGCATTAATAACAATAGTGATTATCGTGAGCGCGACATGACCATTAATAATGCGTGCAGAGGACTGCATTGAGCCACGGCCCGTCGGTACCTATACCTACGTCTGCGCTCGGCGACAACAATGCTGAGGCAGTCCCAGTGCGATCATACAGGATGTTCTGCTTCCTGTTCTACGCTCTTGTTCCTGTGCTGCCGAGCCCCTCTGTTGTTTTTGTTCTCAGCCCATTGTTTTGTTATGGTTGCATCTTGCATTCTTGATTTTTTGTTATATCTTAGTAAAAAGATGGTTGATGTGAGTTGAGTTACATCTTGGCTCTCTTGCATATGGTGTAGCTAATTGGTAGGTATAATTGAGAGGAAAAATGTTACTGTGACCTTTTGGCTCCCTAGTTTTGTTATATATCTGCAAAAAAAAATTGTTACGTCTACATCTTGTCTCCCTTGCCTTCGTTACGTCTCATTAAAAAAATTGTAACTATTGTATTTTGCTTCATCGTTTAGTTGCATAAATCTCCGTGAAAATTAGTATTGCAATTTACACCCCTTGTTCTTCTTATTAGGTAGATATATTTCACAGTTAATAAATTTTTATTGTTGCATCTTAGCGCCTTTCTTTTTGTAATAGGTAACTGGGTAAAAATATTTGTCTTTAGTTTCATTTTAGCGTGATTGTTGTGGTATCTATTTGCTTATAAGCAAAATAGTAATATGCTACGTGTCAAAGTTTTTGTTGTCATTGACGCAATAGGTAGGAATGAGTCTTAAAATTATTTCGAGAATTTTTACGATTGCAACTAAAGGTTTGTGGGAATACCTATCACCCAGGCATAGATTACCTAGCTACTTCTTTATACTGCCTATCTATTGGATCTAAAAAATATAGGAAGATATAGGTATGTATCTAACAGGGTAAGATTATAACAATAGCACACTCAGTCTATGCTTGTAGTCATCGACTTGCACTGAAAACGATCAAACATAATACCTATGTAACTGAAGATCCATCAGCAGAATAGGTAGGTACCTTTTCTGCAAAGAAATGGGTAGCTATGCTTAAATATGTTTATTATTAAAAACAGTAAACTGGCGACGTGGGAACGGTGGCAACTCCATAAGGTTAACGAATCCCCACGTAACCAGCCTAGCGAGGAATGGAATGAAGGACATGAATAAATGAAAAAAATATAAAATGTAAGGAGAAATGAAATAAAAAGCGAATTGAAATGAATTAATTATACCTATGGAAAAACTGCCATGAAAATCCGTCACTGTCACCTTGTAAACTGACATCATTGGTAGCAGTTCGCTACTCGCAAACTTCAGTTTGTGAGAACTAACGGTAATTGGGTTGGAGAGAGATCTTATGATGAAACGCACTTTCCGTTTAATATCCAATTTAGCAAAGGTCACTTTCTAACCTTACCGCTTGTAGGGTTATTCTCGTTATCGAAACACGCGGGTATAGTGAACTGATACCTTCCTATCAATCGTCATATTACGTGCAGTGAGTGACTATAATTGATTTAGATTTTTTTTTTTTGGAAGATGCATTATATTTTTGGTTTAAGCATAGGTTGCAGTTGGCACACTATGTCACGCCATAATATAGAATGCAGCTGCTGTTTTGTTTTGACTGTTGCCCAAAGTTCTCAAGGTCAAGGGCCAAGAGTGGCCCAACTCGAGCTTTGTCACGCGTGGCATAATTAAGGCTCAGTGTGAACTGGGCTTACTCTAGCTACATATTAATGCGTTGTATTCTGGGAACAAGGGAGTTTTTGTTCGTTTACCAGCGGCGGCGCTATACCTGCTGTTCGGCATATCTGGCTATGTTTGGAGACTATTTCTCCTTGAATAAGTGTTGAATAATAATTGACTCAGATGATGAATTTTGCATGTTTCAGTTGATGTCGATCACAAGCTGATGCACTACAGCTGTAGGTAGCGTAGGTACGTTAAAGTACAGAGTAAACACGGTAGGTAGGTAGCTACTCTAGAACTGTAGTATGGATACTACATGGAGTGCAGAGCAAATGCTTTACAGCTGTAGCGTAGGTACGGTACACTAAAGTGCAAAGCAAATGTTTTGCAGCTGTATAGCGTGGGTGCCCTAACGTACCAAGTAAATGCTCTACAGCTGTAGCGTAGGTACACTAAAGTGCAGAATAAATACTGTACAGTTGTAACGCAGGCGCGCAAATTGAGAACTCTTTGGCTCTCTGCACGATACTGTTTGTTTTCGTCCCCATCCATTGTAAGCAAATCTGTCGAGTCACTCCACTATTGCCGAGATGTTGGAGGTGGCTCAGAGGCTCTAAGAGTACGTGTCTTGGAATTTATCGTCCTTTTATTAAGCAATTGTTGTGTCCGTGCATGTGTATTTTTCTTTACGTGTATCGCGGAAGTCAGCACTGTAGTGATTTGATATCTTGGGAACTTTTTAAAGTTTTTTTATCGTTACCTATACTAGGGCACCAACAACCTTTGGATCCCTTAGTTTTGAAAATACCGTATTCATTTTAAGTTATACATCTTACCCTCCTTCCAAAACCCTCGCTATTTTTCTTGCCTGGAGAGAGCTTCTCGCATGAAAATTCTACGTTCTGTCTGCATTATTGGGTAGCTGCCATATTAATGATCATGATAATTATTTTTATGGCGCGGTGACGAGGCTTTTCCCGTACCACCTTGGACATGTACGAACACGCTCTTGCAGACGAGCTGATGTCCACGGTAATTATTCAGCGTCCTTTATTTCGTATCCTGGATACGGCTTCTGGTTTTCGAACAGACGGACCGCCTTTGTACAAGGCCCCCTAGTATTCTAGGGGGCCTTGCCTCTTATTGTAGTAAGAATTGGAACCAGGTTTGGGGTGTCGAATGGATCAAATCCGACTCCGACTCCCGGGCCCAGCCACTATCCGACTCCTTGGACAACAAGAATCTCTTACTCCCAATATTTTCAAAAGAGGCTCATTTTCCCCGGCGTCGGCTCCGAGGAAGGACAAGCCAGTGTCTGTCTCAGACTCCTGGCTATCAGAGATTTCAGGCTCTGATTAATTTTAATATTTTTTATGCACAAATACTATGTCCGTAAGCACTCAAAGGGTTACTTTCTATTGTGTACCGTAGAATCTTTGCTTGTTCATATTTACCCATTTTTTTCATACTCCCTTCCCATCATATTTTTCTTTGAAAGACAGTAGTATTGTTTTGTAATTTTTCCACTGCATCGCATAAGTTAAAAAGTAAATTGCTATGTAGTGTCTTGCTGCTATGTGAGGGAGCTGGATGCGTGTTTGGTCATGCTGCACTTGTACCGCAAGTGTTTTTTTTTTGTGTTCACAAGTGACTTGGAGTTATTTTTTTTTTAACCAGTGCCTCGGAGTTACTGTTTTCTTTCGGAGCCGCTGTGGTGACGAGAAAGCGCTACTGTATTGGTGACAGCGTGGGCTCGTCATGCGTACCGTATTCGCGCCTCGTGTACGATGGCTATTGGGGGGGGGGGGCGGCTCGGTGCCTTCCGGGCTATTGGCAAGTGAGGTTGTGCTTTGCTGCAGGTTTCCGCGGCAACCCTAGCTATATGTGGGAAATTTACTCTATTTTGTAATTATGCTCTCTTACATGTGATAGCTACCGTAGTGTGCTATAAAAGCGAGTTTGCCCGTGGCTATAAGACTGCTTTGGAAATTGTACGCAGTCCAGATTTTTTATACTTTCTGTAGGTTGTGATTGATATTAGATTGTTTGAAATAAGGTATCTATACTTTATAGGCATGCTTTTTTTTAAAGTTGCACTTGCGTCGTATGCCGTGCCTATCGCAGTGGTTTAATGCTTCGAAATATTTATAATATGGTCTTCATCCATATTGCACGAGAACGCCCGAGTAGATTTGATGCCACTTTGCAGGCATTTGATATCTAAGCTGTTAGGTAGCGTTAATGTGAGTAGCGAGTGAATTCCGGGGACATGTTTTTTCCATAGGTTATTTATTAGGTACCATGCTTGTATTTTCTACCGCTCTGTGAACGGTTCTTTGGGATATGGAAATGCGTTGCACTATGGCACGCACACGGTGTATGCTGTGCGCTGCACAACGGCACACACACGGTGTATGCTGCACGCTGCACTGCAGCACCGCCACATGTCAGCAGATAAGACCGTGCAGCCTGTTATCTCGCCCTCCTCTGCACTCCTCGTTGCCCCCTCGCTGCCACTGATAGCAGCTGAATTGCTGCCCTGGCAGCGCCCCCCGTTGCATCTTACTACCCTACCAGAACTGCGGACGTCCCTTCTGCTGTACTACGTATCTGGCTCAGGACGGCCTAGAATTAACTGCTACAGTAAAGATAATTGTTGGCGTGCCCTTACTTCATGAATTTATGGAGCGGGGGGGGGGGAGAGAAGTGCCATGTTGTAACGAGGACGTCCCGTAGGTTTCATTGACTTGGGCAAGGCCTTCAAGACAACCGGTCTCGTGCCCACTGTGCTTTCCTATTTTTTAACTCTACTCGCATCCTTTTCTTCTTTATATTCTTGTTTGACTTGCTATGCCTGCGCCCAGTGATCCAGCTGAGAAACACCCTCGTGCGAAGGTTTCACGTTTCGCGTGACATAGGCCTACTGCATGCCTCTTGTTTCTTCTTCTTTTTGGTCGCCGTTGTGAGAAAGGGAAACTTGAACGTTTCAATGTAGTAATAATAATAAAAAAAATTTTATATTGCTACACGTAGGTAATTATTGCATTTTTCTTCTAGAAATTTTCATTGTTTTTCTCGCCGTAATGTTGTTATACCGTACTGATACGGCTCATACTGAAATATATATTGGTAATGTATTGCTGATAAGGTACCTGTATGTTCCTCTTTTCCATTCTTAGCGTGTTATTGTAGTATCTCTAATATAAAATTTCGTAATATATAAGGTTATCTTTCAGTATAGATACACGTTTCTGCTACATCTCATCTTCCTAAACATTAGATCGTTAAAAAGAAGGTTAATATAATGTCACACCTGGAAGTTTTCATATTTTCATCTTGGATATTATCCTCTTGTACTTACCCTTTCCCTATTCATGACACTCTTGTTTTTACCCTCTCCGTCTCTCCCAACCCGTATCCCATGACACTTCTGTTCCTACCCATGACACCCATATTCCTATTTTCTCCCTCTCACCCTCCCCATGACACTAACGCTCCTACCCTCCCCTACCCATGACACCCATGGCTGACCCCCTCACCTTCACTCGGGGGAGATGCTTGTATCCCTAAAAGGTACCCGGACCATGTCAGGGTCAAGGCGATCGTTCTCCCCTCCCAGCCATAACTTTCTTTACAGCCTCTGCGCCGTCGTTTTCTTCGACACTTTAGCCAGTCTTTCTTTTACGAAACGTGTCCCCCAACAGCCACTCCTAGAACTTGTAGAAATTGCGGAGTAACTTTTCTGCTTTAACGTGATTTTCGTGGAAACGCCTTCGGATCGAGGGGACGTCTTTCCCAAAACAGAGGTTTCTTTTTGGTCGTCATTTTGTTACTTAGGATCCCTATAAAGAACGGCTATCTTCAGCAAAACTGATATATTTTTCTTGTTACCTACTTTAATTGGATTGCATAAGAACTTGCTATTCCCTGCAACAGATACCTATGTTCCTATGAGTGTGATATTTGTCACTTTAAGGTGTCTAAATAACGGATATCTTCAGCGTACCGTACAAGTTTTTTCTTACTGCGTTTAAGATCCCTTACGAAACTCTTTTACTTCGTCGTCAGAATGATATTTTGGAACGCCTGCCTTACGGAACAAGCATCTGACGCAAAACAAAGATTCTTCTTCAATATGATTTTGATACTTTCACAGTGCGATTTTGTAAGTTGGGAATGCCTTCGGATCGGGAGTGTTGAACAAAATAAATGTTTTTCGGATTATGTTGGGTGTGTGCGAAGTGAGTATCATCTGTATAGCACAACAGTTTCTTTTTCAATTAATGTGATTGTTCTCAAATTTAAACGGCTTTAATGTTCATTGGTATGTTCTCATAAATATTCAGCATAGGCTACTATCTTAATAGCAAGGATTATATATGTGACAGGTATACCAGCACTGAAAAGTAGCTTTTCAGTTCATTTAAAATTCAGTATGAATAACAATACGGTGCACCCTCAAATTAAAAGGTGTGAATGCATTGCTCCTTTGTATCGTAGGCCTACGCATTATCTTGGCTATTTACATAATTATCGTCTCAATTGTTCTCCTTTTCTTTCATTAACTAGTTTGCCTCTCGCGTAGGAATAACATTATCTGAAGTTTACATGGAGATATGTCACTGCATGAAAGAAAGGGTTAAGAAAGAAAGTTCGAACACTTTTTGGTCACCCGATATGTTACTGACAGACTTGCTCTGTCGACGTGCCAGCTGGGCGTCATCGCGTAAGTTGAGCGTGCGATCGTATCGTGTGGTCCCGGCATGAAGTAACCCCGGTTAACGGTAACCGTAACTTTATTAAGGGTTTGAAAGAATCTGGGCCCAGGTGATCCGGCTGCCTTGCGGATTACGTGCAGTCGTGTTCAGCGCCACATGCAGGTGGAGGCTCAAAATTTGAGGTCGTCACACAAATTACAGGATTTAGGATCTGAGCAATCGATGGCTGAGTTGTAGCCTGTTAGCTGACCTGGTTGAGGCTTTAGCACCGTAAAGATTGCAGCTGGGCCGTAAGGGTACATTAGGTTTGTCCATTCTAAATTATTGCAATACAGAACTTGCTTTTTCGGAAGAAAAATACCTGAATGTTGGGCCGTTAGGTTAACCTCTTCTGCTTTGAATTTTCGTTTCTCTTTTCGTTGAAGTAGTTTCAATATTGGCTGTAGGATAAAGTTTAAGTTACCTATCATTTGTTATCTCAGACCACTCGTTTAGCCTAATCTGTTTCTTTAAAATAATCGAAAAATTAGCTGTATTGCTAGGTTTTAGTTGTACCCTCTCTTATCAAAGTCCTCTTTTCTTTCAGAAAACGTGCGATATTCTCAAACATGAGCCGTGAAATAAGGATGGATTTACGAATCTTATGTTATACATGTCAAACTTCATTTTTTTTTTGTTAATGGTGAAAATAATCCAAGGAAGTTTTTTTTTTGGCTGGGTCAAGTTTGCCTTCATCCCGGTTTTCTATCTTCCAAGAATAACTGAAGGCTTAGCCTTTTGGTTATGATATGGTTCAGCTCTTTATTTATTTTTTCCTTCAAGATAGGAGAATGGACCCCACTGTTGGGCATTCCCATCAGCACTGATTCCTGCGAACTGAGCCCTGCATTCCAGGCACCTCGTGACATTCCCACATAATCAGGTGCCTTCGCTGTTATCAGCCACGCGTCACGCACACGCTCTTATCGAGCTATTGGCACGACTGCCATTATCGTGCTCTTTATTCCGCACCCTGTCGTTATATATAAAGCACATCTATGGCGCATGTTCCCTGCTTTGGATTGTGTGTACGGTATAAGTATGCCTTTAGCTGCTTTAGCGTTTTTGAATCTCATATGAACCGTTTCAGATCTGTTTTTACTGTGTACTTCAAATTTTCAAGACGCGTTCTTCATTGTATGAAGTTGCCCCATAGGACGGCCAGGTTTTGGGCTATATATCTCGAACGCTGCCAGTTTTTTTTTTATGCTTTTGCACAGTTGGTCGAAGAGTTTCCTCGTCAAATTTTAGTTTTCTACGTCTTACTCGGTTTGATAATCCAGTATCATGGAGTCGTCCGTATGCGTTTCTGACGATACTGAGCGAAAAGCAAAGCATTTAGGAAAATAATATCTAAATCATGTCATGGACAAACTTGAAAGCGATGGAGCAACTGTTAGCTCGATTAAAAAGATCTTATATCGTCTGAATTGTGGAGCAATTTGCTGCAATAATGTTTTATTCTAAACTGCAGAGTTTCTTGTTGCTCTGTACATTTTCGTTGCGCCACGTTTTAATGAAAATATTTATTCAAGCATCATTGAAATTTGTGAATTGAGCACAAACATTGCAGATATAACGCGACCGTAAACATATTGCTCTATAGTTTATTATGGTCAGTAGGTGACCTAAAATAAGCATAATTTAGAATGTTATGAAAATATTGCTATAGTGATGAGTTTCTTCCTAGCGTCACTGACTCACTGTACGTTTTTGCAATATTTTTTAGTCCTTAACAAGTTACTTGCCTTAACGCACCATAATTGAAATTTTTTAGTTACGTCGTGATTTTATTTATTTGCCATTTTTCAAGAGTCTACATCGCACCCCAGTTCGAAAGTGCCCGCTTGCAGTTGTGATGTTTTGGCATATTAGCAATCTTTCGTCGTCCGTATATGGTACCACACAGTAATAAGTGCCCAATTGCAGCTATGATGTTGTGGTATATTTGCAATCTTGCCTTATCCATGTTGTGCACCCCAGTCGAGACACGTTCGATCCCAGCCAACAGTTCGGCGTATTTTCTGCTACTCGTTTTTATCAAGGATTAATGGTGGTGAGAGATTGACACCGATAAGCGCACTATCTGCTGTATCTTATCTCCATGGCTGAGCAGATAAATTGCGACAGCGAATTGCACCATTTTGATTATCAATATTAAAAAAAAAATTGGTGTCTCGCAAGCACAGTAGGTGCTACCATTTAAATGAGATCACTTTCCATTCACAGCAGCTCACTCTAGGTACCAATATATAAGTCGTCAGATCCCGTGAAAGTATTAGGTAACCAATAACTTTCGTGTGGTTTTCGTTGTGAACTGTCTAATAGAAAAATGCAAGACACTTCTTTGGTTACCCGATAATTCAAGATTAGCTTAGTCACTTGACAGAGGAAACATAACCGGAGTTCTTTGCAAAGTCAGAGTGGGCAGGTTAATATAGGGAGCCCGGAGTCGGAAGCTGGCTAGCACAGGAATCGGAGTCGGTGAAAATAGTCCTATATTGTTAAGAAACAAGTCGGGCTTTTTGGGGTGCAGGGAGTCGGAAGTTGGCAAAAACCCATGGGCCAAGAGTCGGAGCAGAAGTTTGTCCATCCAGCTCTGCAACCCTGGAATTAACCATGGCGTGGGGGAAAATTATTAAAGAATATATGTATATATACAATCTCATCTCGGTCTTCTCCAGCAAACTTCAGTGAGAGCCGTATTATAGGGGATGTTGCTTCGCGCCGTAACTGTGAATTAATTAATACCTCCCATCAAAAGATATCCGCATAATTTATCGTATTTATTTTTCCGACTCTCAATGGCCATGATTCTTATTATTATAAGTGATTCCCGAACTTCAGTAAATGAAAAGTGTGCAAAACTGAAGTACATTTGGTAACGCATATCTGTTTTTCATTTCATTCTACAAACGTTGATAATTAGTTGTCGAAAATTTTTCTAAATATTTCCCGTTCTTCAATTAACAACTGCAGAGGTATAATACATAACCAGCATCGTGTATTTCTACATTTGTATCTTTCGTGGCACGCAACACCATACTTAGTTCAAATTCAGAACTGGGAATGTGAATTCTTTCTTGAGTAAATGTCATAGCTATAAGCATCTTCAGTTGGCGAATTCTTTTATCATGGAATGTGCGTTTCCTTTTGTATTTTGGAACAGGAATACCACCGCGCAAGCATCCTAATAGTAACACCTTTCTGATGTGCAAATATGAGAAGGATTTGCTAACTTTGATTTTAAAGATTAAAAAACAAAAACCTGCAAGGTCTCCCCTTAGCGATTTTTGCATTTTCTACAGTCGTTTTCGACTTCACCGATGTTTTCCGCATCCATAGTCTCTACTATACCACATATATTTAATAAAAACTCTGTACGGTATCGGTTTGGCGAATTCATATTTTACTAAAAAGTTATTGCTAAACTTAAAAATGAGAATATTTAATCTTGTGTTGGGATGTTATTCTATCTTGGTTTGTGCGTTTCCCTCTGCATTTGGGAATGGGCACACCTCCGCGCAATTATCCTAGTACTAAATATCTTTCTTTAGTGCAAAAATGAAGAGGATCTGCTACTGGTATTACCAGCATTTATTGTCTATAACGTTCGTTTCGACGAGTGGATTAGAGTAAAAAAAAATTGTGTAAAAAAAAAGAAAAACTGGCAGCGGCAAGGAAAATCATCGGGAAGCGACTTCATATACCACGCGGTACAAAATGCTTCACACGTACAAAACGAGAGAAATGAAGACAACTTCACATGCCACAAGAATATTCAAAGAGAAAGAAATTGGCGCTTGGATGAGAGGAATCGGATCATTATTCCGCAAATGGCAGCACCGCCAAAAATCGTATGGAAATAATGGGCATTTACGAGAATGTTAGTAGTCTATACCAGGGGTTGGCAAACTACATTCCACGGGCCACATCTGGCCCGTTAGTCTTTTTAATTTGGCTCGCGGAAGGTTTTGGGATCTCAGATGTATCAACTCATTTCGAGTTCGTATATTATCAGACGTAGGTATTAAAATTGCATATCCGCAGCAAATATGTTATTTATTAATTTTGATAAGTAGGTATGCATCGGGTGCTGGCCAAGGAGCTTCAATGGGAGGAGTAGGTACGCGCAAGCCTTCCCTGGGCGAGTAAACACATGGTTTTGTCACGTGACTGAAGCTGGCGTTTGGAGATCTTAAACTGGCTGAAGTGGCAGTGGTCAGCACAAATAGTTAAGGAAGATACAGACAGGCAGTTCCTCAATATTTTGGCAAAGACAGTCTTGTCTGATGATTTATATCCCAACGCTCACCCTGTTATTTTCATCATCAGATGGTATACAGGATACAAGTTTTCTTTACATACCTACTTCCATCCGCTCGGAATTTCGTCGATGGTTAATGACTATAAAAATTTGAGCTCAGGACTCCTTTCTAAATAGGTTGTGTGAGGCAATGCCGCTCTCCGATTGGATAAGCCACTCAGCCAGTTTAAGGGAAAAAGTTTACTCGCAACTCTCCCGTAGGATAAATAGATAGGGTGCACTCCTCTCTATTAGAACCTCCTTGGTGCTGGCCCGACTCGTCTGTCACTTCTTATAAGTCCGTGTGTCCCCTGAGTAAAAAGTTTGCCCACCCATGCTCCATTGGGATAAGATAGGCGACATCCTAACCCTGAAGGAGACTAACGTACGGTATCTATGATACGGCGGGCAGCAATCGGGCAAACCTGGAGAGTCTAGTCGTTCCTGTGCATCTGAGCTGTCCTACCTGAATTGTGCGATCCTATACCGAACAGATGGTTATCTAGTGATGCGGAATATATGCCACTTGATTATCCCTGTTCAAGCTAATTGGTAGAATTTACATTTTATATAAATATATGAATACAAATTTACGGAACGAGCTACCCATATATGTGTTGTACATTTACGTTATGATCTCGCCTAGATGCTATATATTTACGAAACGACTTCGCCTATATGCTATATATGATATTTACGGAACGACCTCGTTTGTAGCTATGCTACATATTTACGGAACACTCTCGTATGTATGCTGTATATTTACAGAATGACCTCACCTGTATGCTATGTAGGTATCTAAAGCGTGACCTCGCTCATACGGTGTATAATACAGAATGACCTCGTCTAGTGTAGGCCCTATGCTATATATTTAGGTACTTACCTACATTGTGACCTCGCCTATGCGCTGTACCTAAATTTTCAGAATGACCTTACCTATATGCTGTATATTACAGAATGCCCTCGCCTATACATTACACCTATATTTACAGTGACCTCGCTTATCCGCCGTATATTTAAAGAATGACTTCGCCTATTGTTGTATATTTACTGAAAGAAGTAAGCTTGTAGGCATTGCAAGAAGCACCCGAAGCTGCAGAACGAAGACGTTCCATAGCTGTTTGTGTACGCGAGAGCGCTACGAGAGAGAGATGCTCGAGCTCCCTGCGCTATATTTGGTTACTCGGGGGTGCCTGCCCCATCCTCATGTGCTGGGGTGATGGTGGTGAGACGAACAGGTAAGAAGGTGGTATGGTGATGGTGGCAAGACTAACCGGTAATGAAGGTGGTGTTGGGAAGAAACCCAGTAATGTGATAATGATGGAAGCGGTAAAATGTGAAGTGATGGTGGTGATATAGATAATGGTAGTCGTCATGGTGATAAAAGATGCTGGTAGTGAAACGTGAGGTAATTACGATACTGGTAGGGAGACTTGGGTGATATTGGTGTTTAGAGGGATTGCGACGAGGCCTGTTTTTTTTGTATTTTCGTTTTCTGTATAATGTTTTTTCTTTCGAATCTCCATCTTCGTGTATCACGTTCATTTTTTTACGGTCACCTTTCTTCGACCCCCCCCCATTGTATAACGCGCCGATATGAATGTGCGTATATATATTTATAAAAACCTCGTTTTTGTATAACGATTTTCATTACTTGCCCCGTGTGTTGTGCACTTCGCACAATGTCTCCCCGCATCTCCGCTTTCTTCTCCCTCCTCGCTCTCCCTGGCCTCGAACTGCCCTTTTACAGTTTCATTTTTTCTGCCAATTATTTTTCTCAATCTTCAGGCCACTTTCATTTTCATTCGTGTATGCAGTCGCTCGAGATGCCAGCTGTACTCTGTGTATCAAGTATTCAACATTTTCTTGCAATATAATACCTGCGTACTCTCTTCATCAATGGTGTTTGTGTTTCATATTTAGTCATATTTCAGTTGTTCAACTGCAGGATACAACAGTGTTCGTACACTCGTGAAGAGTGTCTCTATGAGTTTATGCGTATTTTTTGAAAGAAAATAATCTACCGTACTACGGTACGAGATAACTATCGACAGTTTTGTCTTACCTACCATTGCGAAAATCACCTTGGGTGTTTTGACCCCCAATACTATCGCATTCAACCCTATTGTAACAAGTCTTCAAAGCTATTTTATTTTAATTTTTTTTTAATGTATTCTTATGGGGAAAACCCTTTGTGACGATGTAATATAGCCTGGGTAAAAGATAGTCAAACCCTTGATTCCTGATTTAATCCTACCATTGTGAAAGAAATAACCCTGTTTCAAATTTCGCAGTTCAGGTAGCTACTGGTATACACGATGAGAACAGGAGTTAATGGGAGCAGTAGACTATATAAGTGCCAATGGTGCTGCCTACATCTCGGAAATGCAACGAATTTCTGCATCATAGTTTTAAAAGTGACAGAATTAACTACAGCGTTCCACGACGTACCAAGACACACATGTTCCAATATTTTTCTGGAATTCGTTTTGGGCGAAGCGAAGTTTATAGTACCGTAACTAAAAAAAAGATGAGAGCTAAAATTGAAGACATTTATCTGCATAGTGCCAGTCCTGTTAGCCTGTGTTTGCGATTATTATTATTATGTTGTTTGTTGCCATCGTTAGGGTCCACCATTGCGAGCTTGGGTGGAGGCTCCGGAGGGGGCCTAGGCAGAGGGGGGAGAAAGTCGAAGAGAGGAAGAGAAGCGAGGAAACGCGCAGCCCCAAGCGGGTGTAGCCAGAGACTGCTCACCGAAAGAACAGTGGGGTGACTATGACACGGGAATAGGTGACGAACAGACTGTTCGTCCAGTCCGCAGAGTTGACTGGAGGGATCAGCGATCCGTCCCACTCGGAACTTATTTATTATCCGCTAAGACCGAAAAGTGGCCAGAGCGTAGCTGGGAGAGGATAGTTCGAAAAGATATCCCCCAGCAGGGTTCTAGGCTATCAAGGCACTCCTCTCTGTGTAGAGGAGTCTCTATAGCCTACTTGCGATTATTATTCAGTCATGATACGTTTTATACATATACCTATTTTCTTAATATGATTTGAAAACTTGAAAATAGTCGATTGTTTTGAAGAACTCTCCTATTTCAGCACATTTCGATCTTGTAATTACGATCTGTTTCTCGTAAATACCGAGTAAATGTACAATGCTCAGATTTTGTTGTCGGTGCCGCCCCTCGCATTTCGGCTGAAAAATATATCGGTACAGGGGCTAAATTTTTGTCGCAGTAATAAAATTTCGTGGTGACTGTGAAATCACTGTAAAAAGTATTGACCGAAAATCAGCCCGCTTTCGCGTGCACCAACGGAAACATGTATGGAGTTTGCGTGCTGTACGAGCACACTATGACAGGCATTTCCAGTCTGTGCACTTGTAACCGTGCTAAGTTTGAAACATCACTTTTCTCGGTAACATGTTGCCTAACCAACTGTACTTGGTGCTGAAATTAATGCAATTTTTTCACGGTATTGAGCAGAATTCACAGTGAAAATTTACTTACAAGTAAATGTGCTGCCCAACTTTTACTTCTCCCGTTGTTCCAAACTGTGTACAAATGAAGAAAATATCAATTTTTTTCTCATCGTGTTTTTACAAAATAGGCTACCTCTCTGTAACAAATCTATTTATGGCCGTACATACTAATTTTTCCCGAAAAAAAATTTGTTTCATCACTTATTCATGATAGGTAAAATAGAGACCACTGACTGTAGGTACTCAGTGCGGCAGTACAGTCAGCGTGCTGTGTTCTGGACAGTCAACACGTCGATCTTTTAGGCCTTGGCATTGAGAGACTTGAGCAACGTCTCAGAATTGGCTGGCCCCTGAGGTGCTGCCCCTCCTGCTTATATAGAGGCTTGGAGGCCACTGCCGTACTGAAAGTCTGAAATACCTGTAGGTTTTTATCAGAAAATGGTCATTGAAATCATCCGAAGATATTGTATTATAGTGCGAGCGTTGCGTCTTGAAAACCAGCTTCGCAAAGTTTCTCGAGTGTTTGGTCTAGACCAAACTTTGTTTAGCTGTCAAAATATTAAAAACATTTTTATTTTGCAAAAATGGAGCCTGAGTATCTGCTTTTAGAAAATACATTTAGTGAAGTATTGCACTTCTTGCTCAATGTAATGTAGCGAAAGCGCGGTAAAGCAAATGCATGTCACTCTAGTGTAGCACTGTTGGCTAGTGTAGTTTTTAGGGTACCTGCATGCTTTATACCTAGCCAAGTATGACACACAGTCAAGCGCATCTCACGCTACACGTGCAA
This sequence comes from Parhyale hawaiensis, assembly GCA_001587735.2. Classification (NCBI taxonomy): domain Eukaryota; kingdom Metazoa; phylum Arthropoda; class Malacostraca; order Amphipoda; family Hyalidae; genus Parhyale; species Parhyale hawaiensis. Next base: position 111,584 of record LQNS02278169.1, on the reverse strand, counting down.
GTATGCCACAGGGTCAAACGTATCTCTTGCTACACGCACAAGTAGCCTATGTCACACACTATAGCGTATCTCATGCTATACACGCACAATTATGACCGACACACGAGAGTGTAAGGGCGTGTGTGGTGAGCCATTATTGGAGTGTCGTTCCCTTGTATGCCAACAGTGTACATTACTGGTGCCATATCGGGTGACTGTGCCGAACGCTGACCTTAGCGATGATGTTTTGTTGTGGCTGTTACTTAAATTTCCTCCGCCGTGGAGGTTATGCATTTTATCGCCATTAATTACCTCCGCCAAGGAGGTTATGTTTTCGTCGGGTNGCCATATCGGGTGACTGTGCCGAACGCTGACCTTAGCGATGATGTTTTGTTGTGGCTGTTACTTAAATTTCCTCCGCCGTGGAGGTTATGCATTTTATCGCCATTAATTACCTCCGCCAAGGAGGTTATGTTTTCGTCGGGTTTGTCTCTTTGTTAGTCTGTCTGTCACCATGATAACTCTAAAAGTTATGGACGGATTTTGACGAAATTTACAGGGATTGTTAGGTATATTAGGAGGAACAGATGATTACCTTTTCGTGAAGATCCGTCCATCCGTTTGTTTGTTTGTCTGCCTCATTTTTCTCAATGCCATAACTCAAAAAGTTATGGACAGATTTTTATGAAATTTACATGAGTTGTTAGGTAGCTATATTATAAAGAGTAAATGACCAAATTTTTGTGATCAGTTTGTTCGTTCGTATCTTTGTTGTTGTGTTTGATTTTATGTTTGTTAGCGCAATAACTCAAAAACTTTGGAATCTATCTTTAGGAAATTTACAGGAGTTGTTAGTAATGTTAAAAGATATAAATGATTAAATTTTTGTGCAGATCGGTTGGTTCGTTTGTATGTTTGACTTATGTTTAGCGTGATGTTTGTTAGCAGCATAACTCCATAACTCAAACAGTTATGAAATAATCTTAAAAAAATTGCAGAAACTGTTAACACTATTAGCTAAAAGGAAGAAATGATAAGGTTTTGGAGTTGATACAAAAGAAATAATTGATTCAGAGCCAATTTGAATTTTTCGTTACTGTTGCCTTACTTGACGGAGGTATGCGCTCTCAGAGTGCTCTAGTTCCTCCTTTTATTCTTCACATGGTCGCTTCACTTGATCGAAAAGCTGAAGCCGCATCGACTGTTTGCCAAATTTTTGCAGTTTCCAAATTTGAAAGATCGAAGCTTAACGAAGTGGTCGTGTATATTGTTATGATTTGCTGATCCCAGGACGCTAACAGGCGACGAAGGAACTAAGTCTCCAATGAGAGCACAGTTTTGCCCTGACAGTCGCGCCGCAGCTCTGTTCTGTACTGACCTTAATATGTGTATGAAATAGAGTACAAGTTGGCCGCATTTCAATCAGATTTGCCAAGATAGGTATAGTTGTATTTGGTCTGGTTTTTCTTAGTTATACTTTTTCATGAGTTTCAGTATAGGGTGGTTCACTATTACAAGTTTTTCGACTGCTGGTAAGATCCACTTATTTTAACGACATTGGAATTCTGTGTTTTAGGAACCGTGCAGAACCATTATACCGAGATAACTTAGCTAGTCCTGCAATTCCACAAATAACCCCCGCACTATGTGAAAACTCGAGCAATTATCGACTTTTTATATAGGTGTAGTAAGAGGAGATGCATGTAATGGCTGACAGGTACAATCACATAGTGATGGTGCACAGCTTTATAATTTTTTAAATGAACTTTTGGGAAGTTATTGCCATTAAAAGTATTTCTCAGGGCCCGCGGGTAGTTTCTTTTACAATATTTTATGAGGAAATCTGCCGCCAAACGTTGCATTAGCCTTAGCTAGGCCTTCGGTACAGCTGACAATACAATGTTTGTTGATACTGGCATCGGATAGGTACCTACTGTCGGAACTGCACGAGTCAACACCCCAATTAGGATAAAATTCGATTTCTAGCTTCAGTTTTGATACCGGGGTTTCCACGGGCGTATCAGATTTGACCATGACTTTGATCAACGGTAGCAAATTGCTGGGTTAACTTAAAACTCTTGTTCTATTAAATAAATCATTAAGAGCAAAGAATAAATATACACAAGTATATATTATTCGTAGTAAAACAGAAGCTGAAATATACCTTTCATTTATTAGCAAATGTTGACTATTTAATTGAAAATTTGTATACTTATGCCCTTAAATTTAGGAAAAACGAGTTTGAGAATATAAAAAAATATATGGAAAATGTTTTTCTCTGTTCGAGTGTCGCTATAGAAGTATCTGCAGGCTTGTGATCTTTCATGTACACCAATTGGTAGCTAGTTCTTGCATAAAAAGTACGCCGTATGATATCGTTAGTTTATAATTATTAATATTGCAGAAGAAGCATTGTGCCACAGTTTAATCTATAGGGAAAATGTAATATTCAGTATATCAATAAAGTTGGGTATTTCAACGATTATTTTTGCTTCACCAAATGCCATAAAATACCGCCCACTTTCTTATAGCACGTTTGGCTAACTTCGAATAGCGTATATGTATGTATTCGATTACCTTTAAAAATTACACCCAACTCTTATGCGATAATTAGGATTTTCCTGCACTTGAAGCAGGGCAGTACCTTTCTCAACAGTATTTTGATTGTGTGGGTACCAAAAAGCGATAATTGTGTTGAAAAGTTTGTTGTTGCTTCGCATCGCATTTACCTTTTTCGTGTTAGATTGAATTAATATATATGGTGTCGAAGTTGTCTTATCCGTACCCTTGATTAAATTTAATATACCGGTAATACCAAGTTCATTTCCCGTACCTACCAGTTGTAAACCAATGGCTAAGTTGATACCTCCTCAGAATGTCGTAATAAATTCCTATATTACGACTTACTATAATTGTGAAATATGATTCCCAAACGACACACTGAGGGCTCTTTGTCTATAATTATTAGCACCACTCTACGGATCGCTCTGACGCATACGGTGGTTAAATTAATTACGTGATAATAATGGTAATGGTACCTTTGGTCCTGTTGTGTCGTGTCGATATTGGATTGTTTTTTGTCAAAGTCGTGTTCTCTCGTGACGATACTGGCTTGTTAATTTGATGTCTTTGTTTGGTTGTTTCAAGTTAAGACTAACGTTAAATTCTGCAGGCCTTTTGTATGCCAGCCACTTTTTTTTAATCGAAAAGCTTAATTGAAAAGACATCGTCTTTGGCTTCATGAAAATTTTCTGTTCAATAATTCCTTGTCAACAGTAGCTGATGCAACAAATAAGTACGCTCCATTTAAGGGTTTGTTATGTTTGCCGTATTTGTTATTTACCTTTAAACACTTAGCTACCATATTGGTCAGCTTGCCGGTACGTGGTCTGAATGTATTCCGCACGCGCCTCATCCTCACCGTGGACACTGTATATGGGCATAGGTGCAGGGATATTTTGCCATTATATCAGGTTTATCGTTACAGTTTCAGGCTAATATTTTTTGGACATTACTGTAGTTCCAGCTTTAGCTTTAGACTTGCTGGAATTGCATAGATATCCTCTAAATCTATAAGTATTTTTTTGGCCTACCTTTACATTAATATATTGACTCTGCTCTAACAGTCATAGTTGTACGCTGGAATTAGGTTTGTTATTTACGCATAGTTTCACACTTGAATTTATTGACTATCATTATAGACTTAGTTTACATCGGAGCCGGTCGACCCTTGCAATGCTTGTTTCGGACTAAATATGTTGACATCGAGTCGAGTTTTTGTTTCCATGTAATTGTAGATATTTCAGTTTTGCTGTCCACAATATGTTTGGGCATCACGCACCCAAGGTTCCCGAGTGCCTTATCCGCAGGAGATGTTGCAGTTTGCCGCAGTTCCTGCTGACGAGGTTAGTATTGTATTAGGTAGGTTCTCTACTTTCCTCTTTCTGCCCCGTGAGGTGGGCTGTCGATCGAGATAGCCGACCTGGTACGCGGGACATCTCTAGTCTCTCTCGGGTGCAAGGCCGCAAAAAAGGCCGACCACTTGAGTGTCTCCTACTATACTTTGCGCCTTTTTTCCCGCCAGTAGTAGCGCACTGAGCCAACCGAGATTTTCCGGCAGGAATGCCGAGATAAATTATTCCTACCGAGCTGCGGAGAACGACCGAGTTTGCTCTGTGCGGATCACTCATCGAGTGGATACGGTGGTAAAACTATGACTATAATAATAATATAATAATAATCAGTTTTGCTGTAGCCTATATGTTTCTGTTTGCGTCTCTGATTATCAAATTATATATTGTCTTATAGCTAGGTATTATACCAATTTGACTTATGCGTAGCCGCTGACAAGATACTGCGTACTTTTATGCCATTGATTAAATACTAGCAGATATATTTTTCATTGATATAACAAATCCTCACCTACCTGCAGTTAAGCGTCACTGATGGTCAGAATATATAGTCTGTATTGCTATAGCTATAATACAGCTGTATGCACTGACCTCTTTGGACCGTGGAACACTTGCCACACACCTGTCCGCTGCCTGCAGGTGTACAGTGCGCTGTGCTGGTGTGTACGTGTGCCCGTGTACGGGTATGTGCTGTGTACATGTTCTGCGTTGTGCATTGTTGCAGTGTCACGACTTCTTTTGTGCTTTTCAACTTTTCCTAGCTGTGTTTATCTAATAGTGTACCCCCAGCCACGAATTCCTGTGGTTATTGGAAGCCCACGCGATCCCCCAACCATTCGAATAGACGATCTGTACCCGAATCTTGATCCTGTACATGGTAATACGTAAATGATGCTATAACGATTTAGTGACGGATCATCTAGTTTATTTAGGAGGCGCAACGTAGTTAAGTTTTCACTTTTCTACAACGTCTCGTCAACGCCGTGCACCGGAATCATATACGTCGCGATCCCACTGGGTTCATGGGCCTCTTTTACAGGGAATTTCTGAACTACTGCCTGAAAGAGCCGTAAATTACAAAAATCGTTAAAAAAACTTACTACGTACAGTTCAAATTTGAAGTTGGTGTGTGAACTCGAGTACTGAACATGGCGATTTTGTACTTGGTGTTCTCTAATATTTATTTTTGCTAATGCAAAGCGCTGTGGAGCAAAAAGGCTCACTCAAATTGACCTGTGTCGAGGCCACTCTATCCCATCGCATGCCCAACTGATGAGCTTACGTTCATCTCGTACATCGTCCCGCATGCACCGTAAATGTTCCCAGCACAGATACGGTGACGTGCACGAGCTGAACGAGCATGCCACGAGCTGAACGTCCGCTCAACAGTTGAGCGTGCGATTGTATAGCGTGGCTTCGGTATATACTTGGTATTGCAGTGGAATGCGACGCTTGACACTGACGTTAATTAGTTGTTAAATGTCCGATTCCGCTCCAATACCCGGTCGGTAATCCTTCAGGGCCGTCCCCGAGCTTGAAAATCGCAAATCAGCATTTGCCGCAGAAGTACCTAATTTTGTTTGGGGTCTACTGATCTGTATTACGCAATGGTTTTCCTGTTAGAAACATCCGGAACAATTCTTCTGTGTTCTGGGTTAACCAGTTTAAACCGTCTATACTACGGAAATGACGTGATGAGAAGAATAGGGACGATGATAGTACACGAGAACAACTGTAGCCGCATGAAGTCCTCCTCGTCCCATCGAGTCGCGTATTTTACGTTGTACGCTAACAATGATATGGTGCGGTTACAATTTGCTATTTACCGGCACCTATCCTGATTTCATTGATAAACTGCTACGCGATTTATGTGATACATAGCTAACTAATATTTTGGCAGAGTATGCTTTAGTTTTTCCCATGTACATTGTACAGGTACCGCACCGTCCCTTGTTGGGGTCTATCGATTCATGTCCTTTATTTTTCGTTGTACTTCGACTTTCCTGAAACACTATTTCATTTTGTTTCATTATACCTAATCATATTGAATAACGCCAGCGCAATTTATAATGTGTGCCGTAGTATTTTAGTAATGTTAAGCTTTTGGTTAGAGAGCTACCACTTGTTTTTCAGAGAGCTGGATACGATGAGGTCATTGCACTTAGCACTACATCCGACTCGGCGATATCTCTCGAGTACCTATTGCAGCTGCATGCCAGTGCGATGACCTACCTCCACGTTTGTAACACTTGTCATCACATCATTCTACACTCATTTCACTTTGTCTCAGTTGCTGTGAGGAGATGAAATTAGTGTCGCTTAATGCGTCCGTGCTCGCTCTTCGGAAATGATATCCTGGTCGTGCTATAGAGGGCACAAAAATGTATAAATAATGTCACAGAAAAGAAATGGATCTCTTACCATTCGACTGAATGTGTTCTGGCTGAAATTACAGTTTGTTAGAAGTTCATCATGCTGATAAAACGTTATTTGCATCTGGTACGATGATGAGTGCTCGTAACGAACCTTCTATACCTGTCATGAACCGAAAATATTATTAGTTGATTACAATTAATAATTTGGTTTCTTAACGACAACCGCTCATTCCTTCATGTTTAACGCTTAGCCTATTTAAGTTTCGTGAATTCTTTTATTAGATAAGGTGGTGCCTTGTTCCTTTGAACAAATCGTTGCTCCAGCGCCTAAAAAGGAACATTATCAATGCAAAGAATTAGGAACTCTATTGCCTTTCCGTTACTCAAACGCCCGAGCCATAAGACTGGCGTGTGCTTTCAGCGTTTCTCGCCAATGCAGTTGCCTAAGCGGTTTTTCGTTACTCGAATTTCATGTTAGACCGACTGCGTCCAGAAAGGAATTGAATTCGTGTCGTAAGGAGTTCGAGGTTGTGCATGCATGGAGTTTGTATCAGGCACTCGCTTGCTCCATGATCTGCAATTGATATTTCTAATGTAGCTAAGTTTATCCTGGCTAAACCCCATTAAAAATTTTCGGTGGAACACGGGTGGCATATGGTAGCCTCGCACATTGTCGAGAAAAGAAGAGGTGCATTCAAGGGCTACCGCGCTGCTTGGTCCCCAAGGGCGTTTTTAGGCTGGCAACATCGACCTTGTTCGGAAAAAAATCACCCGAGCAGTGAGCGCTTCGCCGCGATTGCCTGACCGTGTTCCCCAGTCATTCCGGGCTTTTGCGAAAGTAGCAGAATATTGCTGTTTTGGGCAAGCGCGGCGAAGCGCTCACTGGTCGGGTGAATTTTTTGTCCGAACGAGGTCGATGTTGCCAGCCTTAAAATGCCCTTGGCGACCGAGCAGCGCGGTATAGCCTCTTGAATACGCCTCTTCTTCTCTCGACTGTGCGCGGGGCTACCATTTGCCACCCGTGTTCCGCCGAAAATTTTTGCTAGGGAATGACTGATTTTTGTACTGAATCGGGAGTTGAAATGTTAGGACACCAGAAGTGGGTGGGCATCTATATTCATTTGAGGCGTCGAACTTTCCCCCTTCTGACTCCTTAATCCGGATAGGTATGTGCAACATAAAAACTAATATCTCTCCACCCTTCTAAGAATCCTAATAGAATCAGTACTTAAAATTTGTAGTTATTTAGTTCGCATGACTAAAGTCCGTCTTATGCCGATGCCACGCGCTAGTCAAAAGAATGACTATCGTCTTCTTTTCGTCCGAATATTATGTTGAACTCTTGTGAACACAACTTTGAGATTGCCAGGAAATGCTCTAAAAATGTTTATCTTCAGTTCAATTTGCTCTGCAAGTACAGTTAGTTAACTTTTGGACATATCATATCTGGAGAGATCTATAACTCAAAATTCTTCGCAAGTGTGTGCTATTTAGATGGGCACATACACACATTCGGACGAAAAGACGACGATTCCCGATCTTTTGAGTAGCGAGTGGCATTGGCATTACTAGGAACATGGCTAAGCTCTTTTCTTGTATAGCTACTGGCCCCTGTCCACCCTCCTGAGTGTAATAATGAAAGTAAATAGCTAAATAAGTACTAATATAATTTCTTTCGTGACAAGAATCCGCCGTACTAGGCCCATGTCAGAGCCTCTCCCGTTACCGCTACTGGCGCCTACTGTAGACACCCGTAAGTGTCCTGCACGTCTTGGATACACTAGAGCCCTGTAGGACCCTCTTGAGTTATAGCCATTGATGGAGAGAGCATCTTGAGGGTACAGCGAAGCACCCCCTACTTCGTATGATTCTGTAGACGACCGCGTGTGCTGCTGTAGCTCTCGGAATTCGTCTTAAGAATTCTTTAACAGTTCAAGTGGTTACGCTGCTCCATGATGTTCATTTTGTGGCATATGTTAGGCCAAGTTACGGGCGATGTTAGTCGGTAGAGGGCGTATTCGATTGGGCGCCTAAACTAAGCCTTCGAGTCTTGATTTGTTGAATACTTCAGATAGGTGCTCTGGTTTCGACCTGTATAATTGACGTTCAGGCGCCGACAGTTGATCACTGCCAAGAGCTCAGTGTAGCTCAGTAAAATAGAGTTTTAAGCCGTAATAGCGTTGCTTCCAGCCCTTACAACACCATTCGAAACGACAGAGCCAAGACTTTTTTTCTAAAGTTTTGAATAAGTCAAACTTCGAAGGCTGAATTTCGGTGCCCAATCGAACACGCCTATGTGTCGCTCTGGGTTGCCTGTGTCAGATGTGATTAGGCATAGCAAGTTATTAGCAACGTGGGGGCAAATCGCATGCAAAATGGTGTAAAATTCGAAGTCACATCTCTCTCAGGAGGCATAAGATAGGCTGTGGGATTAAGTTAGAAGTCAGTTTGCTTCGTTCACCCCATCTGATGGGAAGTTGAGCCACTCAGGGACCGATGTTTCCCTGGTCTCATCTAGGCCTGTGGGACTGATTTCTTTCGTGCCCTCTGTGCTTCCTTCGTTTTTCCTTACTATCACAACCGAGAAGCTCTATTCTGTTTTTTCTACATAGGCCTAATCGTGAGTTTGACGACATTTCGACATACGGTATACGGTATGCTTAATGCCCCATGCTCTTAATGTCGTCAGTCCCTGCTTCAGGGCTTATAAACGCAGATCGACGTTTACGTTTTCTGGCTAATAAGTATATTCAGAATTGCAGCTGCGTAAGAGAGATTTAAGCAATCGTACCACACTTAGTTACATTACTCTCCCTTATCTGTTTATACTTCTGGTGCATTTTGCGTGTTTGGCACCATACCGGCGTTTTTCCATACGCCGCTTTTTCTTCCTCTTTTGGTTCATAAGTTTCGTGGATACAAAGGTTAGGATTATGAAGTTAATAAACTCGTCTTGCATCACATAATTATATCTATCGGAAATGCCATTATGTATTTTGCCATTGCTTTTCTTCGACCTGAACTGCGTAATTGTGCGTTGCGACGTACCTACCGCAGAACTGTCACAATTGTTCAGTAGCTTCACCCAGCTTGATCTGCAACTCACTCAAATCTGTACGTTAGATCGAACCACCATACACTGATGCATACCGTAAAAATTCCACCCTCTCCTTCTGCAAAGCTAATTCTTTCCAAGGTGACCGAGAGCTAATAATATCGTTTAGAATGATTTGTTTTATATTCCTTTTCATCTGGTCACATGAAGACAATATCTTGCCTTTCCATCATATGTAGGTACCAAAGGAATTTTTTTTACAAGACTGTATAAATAGTTTCTAACGACGAATTCCTCAACCAACTCTTGCTAAGAATGGGTAGCGTAGATTGTGCCACGGCCACTAGGCTTTGACAAGTTACTCAGGTTCGCCCCTGACCTTCTCATGTTTTGGTGGGTTGCGCCTGCAGGGTATCGTACAGATTACCTTAGATTCAGTTAAACCTTACGAACTTGAGTCTTGTTTTGTTCTTCTCGCCTGGTTCGCTATATAATAGCGTAATGTTTGTCTTGTTTTTTTTTGGCTGATTAGTATCACCGTGCGGATCGCCCTTTGGCGGAAATAATAATCCACTTGATGAAAGCCGTCACATTATGAGATATAAATACATGCTGTAATATCAAAGTTACATGTTTGTACTGTAG
>LQNS02278169.1:75976-86642 GCA_001587735.2 Parhyale hawaiensis | reverse complement strand
AGCTACTCGTAAACGGATAATTCAACTTCGTAGTGAGGGATTAACTTATAGAGTAATAGCAGAACGTGTCAATGTTCCTTTTTCAACGGTTGGAGCAATAGTCCCCAAGCATCAAGTGACTGGGGCGGTCTCCAACCTGCCAAGAGCTGGAGCTCCGCGTAAGATTATGGGTCGTCCTCGGCGCTACATGCTACGTAAGGTGACTAATGATCCCATGATAACTCGTGCTCACCTTCAGAGTGAACTGGCGTCTCAGGGACTGTATGTCAGCAAGAAAACTATTGTTAGGTAATTTAACTGTACTGGCATTCATTCTCACACTCCTCGCAAATCTATTCTTCTTACAGCAAAACATGTCAAGAGCCGCTTAACATTTGCCAAAGACCACCTGGACAAACGAAATGAGTTCTGGAAAGGGGTTATATGGTCTGACGAAACTAAAATAGAACTTTTTGGCCGAAACGAAGCTTGGCATGTATGGAGGAAACGTGGTACTGCCTATGACCCCAAGAACACCATCCCCACTGTGAAGCATGGAGGGGGCAGCATCTTGGTGTAGGGTTGCTTTACTGCCCATAGTGTTGGGGATCTTCATATCATTGATGGCAATATGAATAGTTTCATGTACAGGGAGATATTAGAGAAGAAGATGCTTCCCAGTGCCAAAAAAATCTGCGGACGACGCAGGTGGACCTTCCAACAAAACAACGACCCCAAGCATACTGCGAATTTAACGAAAGAATGGTTTCAAAAGAAGAAAACGTTCTTCCATGGCCTAGCCAATCACCGGACCTTACTCCAATAGAAAATTTGTGGCGTCTTTTTCAATCTGGTGTCCACAAACGGTGTCCCAAAAACCTTACTGAATTAAAGGTTATCTGCATGGAAGAATGGAAAAAAATACCATAAAGTGGATGTGAAAAAGTTAATTTCCAGCTATAACAATCGTCTCCATGCTGTTATTGCCAATAAAAGTCACGCCACCAAGTACTAATATCATAATTTTTTTGGTCAAATACTTTTGTCCCTCATTACTTATGCTTGTATTAAATTTTCTTGTTCTAAGTGCACATTTCACTGTTCTGTTTAAATATAATATATAATATGTTATATAAACTTCCTGCATTAATTATGCTAAAGCAGTCCCTAAATTTTTTAAAATACATAAAAAATAGAGTTTTGCAAATACATATGTCTAGGCACTGTATATACAGTATATTCGATTAACTTTAAAAAATTATACCCTACTCTAGTGCGATAATTAGGATTTTCCTGCACTCGAAGAATCAGGGCAGTACCTTTCTCAACCAGTATTTTGATTGTGTGGGTACAAAGAAGCGATAATTGTGTTTAAAAGTTTTTGTTGTTTAGCATCGAATTTACCTTTTTCGTGTTAGAATGAATTAATATAAATGGTGTCGAAGTTCTCTTATCCGTACCCATGATTAAATTTAATATACCGGTAATACCAAGTCCATTTTCCGTACCTACCAGTTGTAAACCAATGGCTAAGTTGATACCTCGTCAGAATGTCGTAATAAATTCCTATATTACGACTTACTATAATTGTGAAATATGATTCCCAAACGACACACTGAGGGCTCTTTGTCTATAATTATTAGCACCACTATATGGATCGCCCTGACGCATACGGTGGTTCAATTAATTACGTAATAAATTAATAGTAGTAATGGTACCTTTGGTCCTGTTGTGTGGTGTCGATTATTGGATTGTTAATTTGATGTCTTTGTTTGGTTGTTTCAAGTTAGGACGAACGTTAAATTCTGCAGGCCTTTTGTATGCCAGCCACTTTTTTAAATCGAAAAGCTTAATTGAAAAGACATCGTCTTTGGCTTCATGAAAATTTTCTAATCGTTAATTCGTTGTCAACAGTAGCTGATGCAACAAATAAGTACGGTCCATTTAAGGGTTTGTTATGTTTGCCGTATTTGTTATTTACCTTTAAACACTTAGCTACCATACGGGTCAGCTTGCCGGTACGTGGTCTGAATGTATGCCGTACTCGCCTCATCCTCACCGTGGACACTATATATGGGCATAGGTGCAGGGATATTTTGCTATTATATCAGGTTTATCGTTACAGTTTCAGGCTAATAGTCTTTGGACATTACTGTAGTTCCAGCTTTAGCTTTAGACTTGCTGGAATTGCATAGATATCCTCTAAATCTATAGGTATTTTTTTGGCCTACCTTTACATGAATATATTGACTCTGGAATTTGTTATTTACGCATAGTTTCACACCTGAATTTATTGACTATCATTGTAGACCTAGTTTACATCGGAGCCGGTCGACCCTTGCAATGCTTGTTTCGGACTAAATATGTTGAAATCAAGTATGAGTTTTTGTTTCCATGTAATTTTAGATATTTCAGTCTTGCTGTGGCCTATACCTATGTTTCTGTTTTGTCTCTCTGATTATCAAATTATATATTGTGTTATAACTATGTATTATACTCAGTTGACTTATGCGTAACTGCTGACAAGATACTGCGTACTTTTATGCCATTGCCTACTTACTAGCAGATATATTTTTCATTGATATAACAAATCTTCACCTACCTGCAGTTAAGCGTCACTGATGGTCAGAATATATAGTCTGTATTGCTATAGCTATAATACAGCTGTATGCACTGACCTCTTTGGACCGTGGAACACTTGCCACACACCTGTCCGCTAGCTCCAGGTGTACAGTGCGCTGTACTGGTGTGTACGTGTGCCCGTGTACGGGTATGTGCTGTGTACATGTGCTGCGTTGTGCATTGTTGCAGCGACACGACTTCTTTTGTGCTTTTCAACTTTTCCTAGCTCTGTTTATCTAATGGTGTACCCCTAGCTACGAATTCCTGTGGTTTTTGAAGTCCACGCGATCCACCAACCATTCGAAAACACCATCTGTGCCCGAATTTTAATCCTGTACATAAAAATACGTTAATGATGCTATAACGATATTGCTAGATCATATAGTTTATTTAGGAGGCGCAACGTAGTTAAATTCTCACTTTTCTAAAACGTCTCGTCAACGCCGTGCACCGGAATCGTGAGTCGCGATTCCACTGTGGGTTCATGGGCCTCTTTCACAGGGAATTTCTGAACTACTGCCTGAAAGAGCCGTAAATTACAAATATCGTTAAAAAAACTACTAGGTACAGTTCAAATTTGAAGCCAGTTTGTGAAGGCGAGTACTGAGCATGGCAAGTTTGTACTTGGTGTTCTCTAATATTTATTATCGCTATTGCAGAGCGCCGTGGAGCAAAGAGGCTCACTCGAATTAACCTGTGCCGAGTATCTCTGTGTCGAGGCCACTCTATCCCATCGCATGCCCAACTGATGAGCATACGTTCATCTCGTACATCGTCCCGCATGCACCGTAAATGTTCCTAGCACAGAAACGGTGACGTGCATGAGCTGAACGAGCATGCCACGAGCTGAACGTCCGCTCAACAGTTGAGCGTGCGATTGTATAGCGTGGCTTCGGCATATACTTGGTATTGCAGTAGAATGCGACGCTTGACACTGACGCTAGTTAGTTAGTTGTTAAATGTCGGATGCTGCTACTGTAGGTACCTACCCAGTAGGTAACCCTCCAGGGCCGTCCCCGAGCTAAGAATCACATATCAGCTGCTGCCGCGGCTAGTAATTAGCTCCGCCAAGGAGGTTATATTTTCGTCGTGTTTTCTGTCTCTCTGTTTGCTGTTTGCCTGTCTGTCTGTCACCAAAATAACTCAAAAAGTAATGAACCGATTTGGATGAAATTTACAGGGATTGTTTGGTATGTTAGGAGGAACAGATGATCAACTTTTGGTAAAGATATGTCCATCCATTTGTTTTGTTTGTCTGCCTTATTTTTCTCGATGCCATAACTTAAAAAGTTATGGATGGATCTTGATAAAATTAACATGAGTTGTTAGGTATATAACAAAGAGTATATGACCAAATTTTGGTAATGATCCGTTTTTTGTTCGTTCGTTTGTCACTGTTTTTAATTTTATGCTTGTTAGCACAATAACTCGAAAAATAGTGAATGGATCTCTATGAAATATATAGGGTTTGTTAGTAATGTTAAAAGACATATATGATCAAACTTTTGTGCAGATCAGTTTGTTCGTTTGTATGTTTGACTTATGTTTGTCATAACGTTTGATAACAGTATAACTCAAAAAGTTATGAACGGATCTTCAAGAAAATTGAACAAGCTGTTATTTATATAAAAAGGCACAAATGATTGGATTTTGGAGTTTATACAAAGAAAATTATTGTTTCAGAACCAATTTGAATTTTTGCTACCGTTGCCTCACTTGGCGGAGGTATGCGCTCTCAGGGTGCTCTAGTTTTGTTTGGGGTCTACTTGTCTGTTTTAGGCAATGGTTTTGCTGTTAGAAATATCCAGAACAATGCTTTTGTGTTCTGGGTTAACCAGTTTAAACCGTCTATACTACGTAAATGACGTGGTAAGAATAGAAGCAATGATTGTACACGAGACCACATTGCAGCTGCATGAAGTGCTTCACGTCCCGTCGAGTGGCGTATTTTACGTTGTACGCTAACATTTATATCGTACGGTTACAATTTGCCATTTTATCCTGATTTCATTGATGAATTGGTACGCGATTTATGTGATAGGTACTTAGCTAACTAATATTTTGGCAGAGTAGATATGCTTTAGTTTTTCTGATGTACAGGTACCGGTACCGTACCTTGTTAGGGTCTATCGATTCAAGCCTTTATTTTTCGTTGTACTTCAACTTTCCTGAAACACTTTCAATTTGTTTCATTACCTAATCTTATTGAATAACGCCAGCACAATTTATCACGTGTGCGGTAGTATTTTAGTAATGTTGAGGTTTTGGTTAGAGAGCCATTTGTTTTTCAGAGAGCTGGATACGATGAGGTCATTGCACTTAGCACTACATCCGACTCTGCGATATCTCGAGTACCTATTGCAGCTGCATGCCAGTGCGATGACCTACCTCCACGTTTGTAACACTTGTCGTCACATCATTCCACACTAATTTCACTTTGTCTCAGTTGCTGTGTGGAGATGAAATTAGTGTCGCTTAATGCGTCGGTGCTCGATCTTCGGAAATGATATCCTGGTCGTGCTATAGAGGGCACAAAAATGTATGAATAATCTCACAGAAAAGAAAGGGATCTCTTACCATCCAACAGAATGTGTTCTGGCTCAAATTGCAATTTGTTAGAAGTTCATCATGCTCATAAAACGTTATTTGCATTTGGTACGATGATGAGTGCTCGTAATGAACCCTCTATAGACCTGTCATGAACCGAAAATATTATTAGTTGATTACAATTAATAATTTGGTTTCCTAACCAAAACAGCTCATTCCTTCATGTTTAACGCTTAGCTTATTAAAGTTTCATGAATTCTTTTAGTAGATAAGGTGGTGCGTTGTTCCTTTGAACAAATCGTTGCTCCAGCGCCTAAAAAGGAACATTATCATTGCAAAGAATTAGGAACTCTATTGCCTTTCCGTTACTCAAACGCCTGAGCCATTAGACTGGCGTGTGCTTTCAGCGTTTCTCGCCAATGCAGTTGCCCAAGCGGTTTTTCGTTACTCGAATTTCATGTTAGACCGACTGCGTCCAGAAAGGAATTGAATTCGTGTCGTAAGGAGTTCGAGGTCTTGCATGCATGTAGTTTGTATCAGGCACTCGCTTGCTCCATGATCTACAATTGATATAAAATGTCTAATTTGGCTAAGTTTATCCTGGCTAAACCCAATTAAAAATTTTCGGTGGAACACTGGTGGCATATCGTAGCCCCGCACACAGTCGAGAAAAAAAGAGGCGTATTCAACAGGCTACCGCGCTGCTTGGTTGCCAAGGGCGTTTTTAGGCTGGCAACATCGACCTTGTTCGGAAAAGATTCATCCGAGCAGTAAGTGCTTCGCCGCGATTGCCTGACCGTGTTCCCCAGTCATTCCGGGCTTTGGCGAAAGTAGCAGAATATTACTGTTTTGGGCAAGCGCGGCGAAGGGCTCACTGCTCGGGTGAATCTTTTTCGAACGAGGTCGATGTTACCAGCCTAAAAATGCCCTTGGCGACCAAGCAGCGCGGTAACCTCTTGAATGCGCC
The DNA here is from genome assembly GCA_001587735.2 of Parhyale hawaiensis. Classification (NCBI taxonomy): domain Eukaryota; kingdom Metazoa; phylum Arthropoda; class Malacostraca; order Amphipoda; family Hyalidae; genus Parhyale; species Parhyale hawaiensis. Next base: position 80,527 of record LQNS02278169.1, on the reverse strand, counting down.
TCTTTTTTTCCCGACTATGTGCGAGGCTACGATATGCCACCCGTGTTCCACCGAAAATTTTTGATAGGGAATGACTAACTTTTGTACTGAATCGGGAGTTGAAATGGTAGGACACCAGGAATGGGCATTTATTCATTTGAGGCGTCGAACTTTCCCCTTTCGGACTCCTTAACCCGGATAGATATGTGCAACATAACAACATAAAAACTAATATCTCTCCACCTTTCTAAGTATCCTAATAGAATCAGTCCTTAAATTAGTAGTTATTTAGTTCGCATAACTGAAGTCCGTTTTATGCCGATGCCACACGCTAGTCAAAAGAATGACTATCGTCATCTTTTCGTCCGAACATTATGTTGAACTCTTCTAAACACAACTTTGAGATTCCCAAGAAATGCTGTAAAAATGTTTCGTCAGTTCAATTTACTTTACAAGTGTCGTTAGTTAACTTTCGGACATATCATTATATCTGGAGAGATCTATAACTCTAAATTCTTTGCAAGTGTGTGCTATTTAAATCTGCACATACACACTTTCCGACGAAAAGACGACGATTCCCGATCTTTTGAGTAGCGTGTGGCATCGGCATTACTAGGAACATGGCTAACCTCTTTTCTTGTATAACTGCTGGTACCTGCCCCCCCCCCACCCTTCTGAGTGTAGTAATGAGAGTAAATAACTAAATAAGTGCTAATATAACTTCTTTCGTGTGACGAGAATCCGCCGTACTAGGCCCATGTCAGAGCCTCCCCCGTAACCGCTACTGGCGCCTACTGTAGACACCCGTAAGTGTCCTGCACGTCTCTGATACACTCGAGTCCTGTAGGACCCTCTTGAGTTATAGCCATTGATGGAGAGAGCATCTTGAGGGTACAGCGAAGCACCCCCTACTTCGTATGATTCTGTAGACGGCCGCGTGTGCTGCTGTAGCTCTCGGAATTTATCCTAAGAAGTCTTTAGCAGTTCAAGTGGTTACGCGGCTCCATGATGTTCATTTTGTGGCATATGTTAGGCCAAGTTACGGGCGGTGTTAGTGGATATAGGGCGTATTCGATTGGGCGCCTAAACTAAGCCTTCGAGGCTTGACTTATGAAAAACTTCAGATAGGTGCTCTGGTTTCGACTTGTATAATTGACGTTCTGGCGCCGACTGTTGATCACTGCCAAGAGCTCAATCTAGCTCGGTAAAATAGAAGTTTAAACCGTAATAGCGTTGCTTCCAGCCCTTACAACACCATTCGAAACGGCAGAGCCAAACCAAAACTATTTTCTAAAGTTTCGAACAGGTCAAACTTCGAAGGCTGAATTTCGGTGCCCAATCGAACACGCCTATGTGTCGTTCTGGGTTGCCTGTGTCAAAAATGATTAGGTATAGCAAGTTATTAGCAACGTGGGGGCAAATCGCATGCAAAATGGTATAAAATTCGTAGTCGCATCCCTCTCAGGAAGCATAAGATACCGTAGGCCGTGGGGTTAGTTAGAAGCCAGTTTGCTTCGTTCACACCATCTGATGGGAAGTTGAGCCACTCAGGGACCAATGTTTCCCTGGTGTCATCTAGGCCTGTGGGACTGATTTCTTCCGTGCCCTATGTGCTTCCTTCGTTTTTCCTTACTATCATCACCGAGAAGCTCTGTTCTTCCTGTTTTTTCTGCATACTCGTGATTTTGACGACATTTCGACGTTTATGCTTAGTGCCTCAAGCTTTTAATGTCGCCAGTCCCTGCTTCAGGGCTTATAGACGCAGACCGACGTTTACTTTTTCTGGCTAATCAGTACATTCAAAATTGCAGCTGCGCAAGAGAGATTTATGCAATCGTATCACATTTCTTTCTCTGCCCGTTGCATTACTCTTCCTTATCTGTTTATACTTATGGTGCATTTTGCGTGTTCGGCACCACACGCCGCTTCTTTCTTCCTCTTTCGGTCCATAATTTTTGTGGATACTAGGGTTAGGATTATGAAATTATTAAACTCGTCATTTCCATCACATAATTATGTCTTTCGGATATGCCATTATGTATTTTGCCATTGCGTTTCTTCGACCTGAACTGCATAATTGTGCGTTGCGACGTACCGCAGAACTGACAATTGTTCAGTAGCTAGCTTCACCCAGCTTGATCTGCACCTCAATCAAACCTGTACGTTGGATCGAACCACCATTCACTGATGCATACCGTAAAAATTCTACCCGCTTCTTTTGCAAAGCTAATTCTTTCCAAGGCGACCGATAGCTAATAATATCGTTTAGAATGGTTTGTTGTATATTCCTTTTCATCTGGTCACATGAAGACAATATCTTGCCTTTCCATCATATGTAGGTACCTAAGGAATTTTTTTTTACAAGACTGTATAAATAGTTTCAAACAGCGAATTCCTCAACCAACTCTTGCTAAGAATGGGTAGCGTAGATTGTGCCACGGCCCCTAGGATTTGACAAGTTACTCAGGTTCACTCCTGACCCTCCCATGTTTTGGTGGGTTGCGCCTGCAGCGTATCGTACAGATTACCTTAGATTCAGTTAAACCTTACGTACTTGAGTCTTGTTTTGTTCTTCTCGCCTGGTTTGCTATTTAATAGCGTAACGTTCGTCTTGTTTTGGTTCCTACATATGTGTCCCTTCGTTTTCCTGTTTTATAGCTAGCCAGGGGAAGTGGCACTGGAGTGGTACAAGATCTACTCGAGTACTTGGGAAGAGGTCTTCGCGCAACCCTGACTGGCAGATTTCCTAACCCCCCATAACCTATATATTCTCGTTTCTTATAAATATTTCTTTGGCATTGCCTGCTTTATTCAGTTCCGATTGCTTGTGGCATGGTAACGTTACGCGTCTTACGTAATAAATCGGTGCATAATTTTTATGGAGTTATCACCCGATTTTGTCCTTTGCATGCATAATGATCGAGGCTAATACCTGTCGAGTTTCACAGCTATACCTGAAAACCCCGACGAAAAAAATCAGAGAAAATGAAAAGAGTGCTTAAAATCATGAAAAAGCCATAAGATTTGAGACAATATTTATCATATCAGAGAAAAATCATGGAATTTGATTATCCTATAAGGGACAAGCGTTTATTTAATGTTCAAACACGCAAAAGATGTTTGGCTATGGTGTGTTACAGTGTACTTATGTGATTGTGGTAGTGTCAGTGTTGCACTGCTTAGCGAAAAGGGAGTTGCGCCCCTTGCCTCCAGAGCGGTTTCTCCTTTTACACTTTATGTTGCCTAAGTTAACATTATTGTGTAAAAGCTGAAGTTCTAATTCACAATTTAAGTACGGTATCTTAATTCTCTGGTTGAACTTTCGAGCCTCCCCTACGGTGGGGATTGGATGGCTGTAAGGGGTTGGAAAGGAGGCCATTTTATGCTTTTGCAATACCTACCTACATGTATTCATATTAAACATAAGCTATAAGCGCTCCTCTCAGGAGATCATGTTCATTTCTATAATTACTCTTGTCTGGGCTGGAAATAGGTAATCCGTTTTCATTCTAGAATTTTGCAATTCCACCAGGAAAAAATCGTGGAAATATCGAATTTTACTATCATCAAATGCTGGGAACCCTGCCTGTGTTTCTACCTCTCCTTTCTAATGCACGTGTATGCGTGTGGTCTTGATTCCTAATTTATTCACGTCTGTGTATGCGTGTATTCATTTCTAATGTATGCAAGTCCATCTTACGAATGTACAAAGTTATGTTTACTGCCATTCATGGACGGTGCTTAGTTTATGTTTCTAAGCGGCAATGAGTTGCTTGCTGGAACACTGCTGGCAGCGTTACGAGAGGTTACGAGCTCTCGTACCATCGCTGAATGACTCCTCAGTGCTGTAGTGACTGACAGGCCTTTGGTGGCTTGAGTACTCGATGGTCGTGCTGTCAGCATAGCACTGTCAGTGATGCTGTCGGCATAGCACTGTCAGTGATGCTGTCGGCATACCACTGTCAGTGATGCTGTCGGCATAGCACTGTCAGTGATGCTGTCGGCATAGCACTGTCAGTGGTGCTGTCAGCATAGCACTGTCAGTGGTACTGTCGGCATAACACTGTCAGTGGTACTGTCGGCATAACACTGTCAGTGATGCTGTCAGCATAGCACTGTCAGTGGTGCTGTCGGCATAGCACTGTCAGTGGTACTATCAGCATAGCACTGTCAGTGATGCTGTCGGCATAGCACTGTCAGTGATGAGTAGTGGGTAATGATGCGAGATAGCCGTTTTTGAGGGTAGGTTCCCCTCGCGCCGGCGGGTCATCGCGCCGCCCCTTCCGGTTTCCCAGGCCCCGCCCACTCCGGTTAGCGCCCCCTCCCCCTGACCCCCGCTAAACCGGTAGTGCATTGGCCGGCATTAACCGGAAGCTCACGCGCGAGGGGAGCCGCGAGGGTAGGTTACCCTAAAAAACGGCTATCTCGCATCATTACACACTACTACGTAGTAGTGTATAAGGTAGCGAAATACCGGTTTTTAAGGGTAGGTTCCCTCGCGCCGGCGGGTCATCGCGCCGCCCCTTCCGGTTTCCCAGGCCCCGCCCACTCCGGTTAGCGCCCCCCCCCCCC
>LQNS02278169.1:56344-75632 GCA_001587735.2 Parhyale hawaiensis | reverse complement strand
CATAGCACTGTCAGTGGTGCTGTCGGCATAGCACTGTCAGTGGTGCTGTCGGCATAGCACTGTCAGTGATGCTGTCAGCATAGCACTGTCAGTGATGCTGTCGGCATAGCACTGTCAGTGATGCTGTCGGCATAGCACTGTCAGTGGTGCTGTCGGCATAGCACTGTCAGTGGTACTGTCAGCATAGCACTGTCAGTGGTGCTGTCAGCATAGCACTGTCAGTGGTGCTGTCGGCATGACCCTGTCGGCGCGATATTTCGCTAAATCCTCCTGCTGAGAGCCAGTCCGCTTCGAGCATTCCCAGTTTCGACATGTTGCTGAGTAATAACCTACATTTTGTCTGTGCACGGGTGACGAAAGTACTATGCTTCTGATAACTTCATCCGCTTGCTGACTAGGTAATAAGTATACTTCTCTTAACCTCATGCGCTTGCCGCAAACCTTAGCGCCAAGTCTCAAGTGCTATATATGATTCAGTAGAGATTGCGTTATATAAGGTCATTTGATTTTGATTAACATTTACAAATCTGCAGGATCTTCGCTACATAGCAGAAATTTTTCCATGCCTGGCTATTAGCGTGCACCGTGAGTAGTGAGTAAAACACTGAATTACCCGCTCGTGACCTTTCACCCTCGCGACCTTGCGCGTGACCTTGACCTTCCGGTTTAGGACGGCCAATGCACTTTCGGTGTAGCGGGGGTTCGGGGGAAGCGAACCGAAAGTGGGCGGGGCCTGGGAAACCGGAAGCAGGCGGGGTCCAGAGGTCAAAGGTCACGAGCGGGTAATTCAGTGCTTTACTCACTACTACCGTGCATACTTATTAAGTATATATGGCTCAGTCACGTAGTGTTAGACGTCGCTCCAGTTTGTGAAGTCCCTTTACGGCTTCCAGTGAAGCGACCAATATTTCTAATTTATTGTGCTGCTCTCATAATAATTTCTGCATCATTACTGACCTTGTCGCTCCCTACTACAGCATCCTCCACTGCCTTTGTCTCTCCGTACATCTNGTAGTGTTAGACGTCGTTCCAGTTTGTGAAGTCCCTTTACGGCTTCCAGTGAAGCGACCAATATTTCTAATTTATTGTGCTGCTCTCATAATAATTTCTGCATCATTACTGACCTTGTCGCTCCCTACTACAGCATCCTTCACTGCCTTTGTCTCTCCGTACATCTCCCTGTAGTGTCCCTTTTTCTCCGTACAGGTATATATACACAGCATCCTCCACTGTCCTTGTCCCTCCTCACATCCTCCACCGATATCCCAATCTCTCCGTGCATCCTCCATCTCTCTCATAACCTGCCGCTCGCGCCAGTTCAGGCGCTCTGCTTAACTATTCATCCTCCTGTCGATGTCGCTGACACGATGATAGCAATCGGAGCACCGAGTGACATCCATGGGAGCGGTGATGCGCCGTCGTCTCCGCTGTTCTATATTGATTCTTTGACTGGTGTTCTCGTCGGAACCTCGGCGGCTCTGACTGTTTGCATTGCCTGTGATATATGATACGGGGAGGGTGTGTTTGCTTCCATGTAAACTACTCTGGTACCTATAACAGCCCGTTGTAATGGGTGGGCGGGCCATAGGTAAGGCACCTTTTTAAAAAATATTATACATTAGAACTGAAAATGGTAAAGCGATTTTTTTTAACTAAAAGGGAAGATCTTAAAGTTTTATATTAGAATAATGCAACACATTTAAGTATGGAAAACAATATCCTTTAAATGACCTCCATTATTGGCCAAGCAATCGCGAGCTTTTGCAACGGTGCTGTTGAATTGTAGTTGATCTCCTGGCTGCTGTTTCTTTTCAGCTGGTGCAAAGTTTCAAGGATATCAATGTAGACTCTTGCCTTTAAATATCCCCAGAGAAAGAAATCAGAAGCGGTTAAATCTGGAGATCGGGGTGGCCACAAAATGTCGCCAAAACGAGAAATCAATCTGTTTGGGAAAATTGTCTTCAACATTTGAATTGTTGCTCCTGCTGTATGCGCAGTAGCTGCATCTTGTTGGAAAGACGTATTTTCTGTGTTGCTGTCTTCAATTTCAGGTGACAAATATTCTTGAATCATCTGTCTATAGCGGTCTCCATTAGCCTAACACAAATTGCATCACCGTTAGTATTAAAAAAGTATATGGTCCAATAATCCTCGAAGACGTGATGCCACACCACACTGTTACTTTAGCTGAGTGAAGTGGACGTTCATGAATTAGCTTTGGATTTTCAGGCGCCCAATATCTTTAATTTTGTTGATTAACAAAACCATCGTGATAAAAATTCCAGATTTAAACGCTCCTGATTTGTTTTTCTCTGGGGATAAACTTCTTAAAGGAAAGAGTCTACATTGATATGCCTGAAACCTTGCAGCAGCTGAAAAGAAACATCAGCCAGGAGATCAACAACAATTCAACTGCACCGTTGCAAGAGCTCGCGATTGCTTGGCCAATAATGGATGTCATTTAAAGGATATTGTTTTCCATAGTGACTTAAATGTGTTGCATTATTCTAATATAAAACTTGAAAATCACCTCTTTTTCTATAAACAAACCAAATCGCTTTACCATTTTTAGATTTAACTAGACAACATGTGACACGTTGGGTCGCCATCACGATTTAGCTGGGCATAGACCACCCGCTATTCGGCCGTCCTCTTCTGCCCGTCAAGGAGCGGCCCGTTTTGTTCACTATCAACAGATTTTTGCTTCTCTAACGAATATTCAAGATCCAAGTTGTAAGCAAGGTCACATTATTATATGTTGCGTGTTCCAGTTCTATTGCCCGTGGAACCGATGAATTGATCGTGCCCGTTCTTGAGGCCCAGCTCAGTTTAACTTCCGTATCACAGATACAATCGAATTAAAGAGCTAATCCATGGAAAGAATGCAACTCCCCCCCCCCAATACCTCGAATTTCTTCCCTTATAAAAGTAAAGAAACTGTGTGCGAACAAGACACAAATAAATAAGCAAGACCGGTTCACAGAGTTTTAGTACCTATAATATAGACAGATGTTACAATTTTTAAAAGGTACCTTACTTATGGCCCACCCTTTATTAGGATGTAGGTATGTGGCATTCTGTCTGCTGTAAGCAACTATGTGACGCTTGGTTTGAAAATAGGGGGATTCTTTTCTAACGTTCTAAATATGTTAGAGACGCTACACCCGATGGAAAGGTGTTTTTGTTTTCGTCCTCGGCCACAGGGTTAGGTTAGTTAATTATGTTCACCCATCCTATGTATGTTAGGGGGAGCAGCGACCCTAGGGATTACTCGGTAGGTTACCTCAGCCTTATGGGCCTTCGGGACCTCCTTCCTGCCCACTTTACTTCCTTGCGCTTTCAGACCCCTGCTGGTGTTACGTTCTTCTGTCTTTCGCTTTCTCGATTTACTGTTCAGATGCTTGTTGATCCTGTGTGGCGACATCGTCGTACNGGTTACTTCAGCCTTATGGGCCTTCGGGACCTCCTTCCTGCCCACTTTACTTCCTTGCGCTTTCAGACCCCTGCTGGTGTTACGTTCTTCTGTCTTTCGCTTTCTCGATTTACTGTTCAGATGCTTGTTGATCATGTGTGGCAACACCGTCGTACATGGCCCTGAACCTTTCTATCGGCCTACTATATATCTCCTATCTTCCTCTATGAGACCGCCTTTGTTGTGGAGACGGAGGCCTAAACTGCTCAATATAGCTAATAACAGTTTACACTTTGCAGTAAAGGTTATTTGTTGAAGGTTACTGGAAGCCATTTTTCAATTTAATTTAGGAAACGTATTTGTGACATGCTCCTTAGTGCGCGGCGCTGTTCACTTCAGTAAGCTGTATCGAAACCGTGACATCTCGATGAAATTCATCGAAGAAATGGAAATTAATGGAACTCATGTCTACGCCCAGGGAGAAAAAATCTTGAACATAATGGCATTAAAACCAGTGATAAATTTTGCTATCTTGCTCTTGATAAACGTCCAAGAAAAAATCATCACAATGGCAAGAACCAGTCGGAAATTGAGGGTGGTAGGTACGTTAGTTGTCGACAGTGGTAGTCTAGTGTTAGCCTACTCGTACGTACAATATCCTAGGAATTACGCGACATGAGCTTTAGGTCTAGTTAGACCCCAGCCTCAAACGTTCAAGTCGTCCTTCGCGTTTTTGTTTGCGTGACATTCGTTCTGCGTTGTCCTGATGCTCGTTTTTGTTGTTTTTCACTTTTCCGTTTCTTTTCCGTTCCCAATTCTTTGGTTCATTGTATCGCATGACGTAGGTACGTATTTCTTATCTCTCCCCTCTTTTCTCCCATTCGTTGGATCCCTGTGGTCTCTCGGTATAGGACAGCCTTACCTTTTACCGGTCATGCGACTATACATGGTCATTTCCATAGTGTTCATACAAAAGCGTGTTTCAGCCGCTCGGTAGAAAGTTAACTCTTCACCGCATGACGTAACCTAGTCTTTCCCTTATAGGAATTACACTATTAGGTAGGTAGGTACATGCCGTATCCAATATGATACCCCATGCAGCGAAAAGTTACTTTGGAATAGAACGATAGTATTGATAATTTCATATCAATATGATGGTTATTACTAGCTGGTTTCCGTGAAATTTTCACTGCCTATAATGGCCGAGAGAATTTTTTTTAGGAACAGCATAACCTGTAAAATGAGGTTGTTCCGAGTTCTTTTTTCCTAGTCATTCCTGAAAATCCTTTCGGCATGTAGGTATGTTAGTGTTCACACCCCCTGGGTGTTTCGACATGACCTTCAAAAGGTTGGATTAGTTCCGTATCATTCAGAAATTAATTTGTGTTAACTTGCTCAAAAGTTCATTCTTTGCATATGAGTTAGCTACCGTACTAATTGTGCAAGGAATGCGAGAGAACATACTTACCCGCCTAAAGTTTTCTGAGGGTGCCAGGCATAGAAAGATGAATTGGAACCTCTGATTTACTTATTGTTGTATAACCTCGCACCACTGTGCTCCGGCGCGTATCATGGATACTGGATAAGTTATTTACCACAAGGAGTATGAAGTGCATAACTAACATGCGCGTTCTCTTACACAATTGAGGTTTGCTCGTTACGTACATGAAGTGGTATAATAAATTAATTCTGTCATTACTTGGATCGACGCCATCGAGGGGAAAACAAAGAGGGAGTGTCACGAATTTCCCTTCGCTGCATGCACTCCCTCGGTTGTCCTAAGTGGTTTGAGGTGTCGTGGCTGCAAATTCTGGGACTCCATTAATGTCAAATGCGCCGGAGCCGCGCAGCGCCGGCGCTCCATTTTTCGGCGGTTCGCCGATGAATTTCGTCACTCAGTGTCGGCGCTCCGTTTATGGATGGTCCGCCGATAAATTTCGTCGCTCTACGCCGGGACTACAGTATTGATTGGTAGGGTAATGAATTTCGTCGAGCGGCGCCGGGGTTCCTTTACCCGACAGTCCGCCGATAAATTTCACCACTGTGAATCTGGCATCCCATTATGAAGTTTTTGCCGATAAATTTCGTTGCTCTACTCCGCCGATCGAATTTTTCCAGGGGGCAAGCGATATCTTTTGGTATTCTGCTTGGGGACTCCATTTTTGTGTAGTCTGCCGATGACTTTCATTACAGTGTGCGGGCCTCCTGGTTTGGTTGTTTCATCGATAAATTTGGTCGCTCTAAGCCGGCCTGGTCTACAGCTTTCGGTGGTCCGCCTATAAATTTCATCGAGCTGCGTCGGGTCCCGTTTTATTTTCACATGGTTTGCTGATAAATTCCGGCCTGTCTCCGGTGATTGCTCGGGCTCTTGCTTCCAAAATGCCGACGTTGTATTAGCAGGCACGTTCACGGAATACGCTTCTAATGATACTACGCAACTGCCTGGAATACCAACATTTGCGTATAGCTAGGCTGTAAAAAAAATCGATTTTCGTACGGAAACATGTTGTCCTCTCTATAAAATAATTATTTTACGAAAACATATATATACCTAGATAGTTCATTAGCTATGTGCTCGAAGCTGTTAATTTCTTTGTACAAAAATAGTTCTTCGTATCGGAAGACTTTTAGCGCCTGCTGCAAGATTACAAATGTAAATTGATTCACAGCGACTTTGTTGTATCAACCTCACCTTTTAGCATCTCATAAACACACCATACCTACTTGCTTACCTACTGGCGCCGGACAAGGGACAGCTTATCCCTCTGAACAGAACTCTGCATGCTGCACACACTACTTCTGCGCACTCTTCATCACACATTTGTATGCTCACTCACGACTTTGCTTCAGCACGGTACCGCCTTATCGTGCACAAGGCCAATGCTAATAAAATAGGATACGTGTGTTGCATGTGAGAAGCCGTATTCTGTTGCTTGCGGTATAGTCTGCGCCTCATCTTTCTTGGATACTGGCTGAGCAGTGTCTGCTATTAATACGGTGGATTTGTGCATGAACAGTTAGGCATTGAGTGCGTAATCAGGTTAGGCTGCACTGTATACACTGTTGATGCTGTCATCAGTTGCGTTTTCTGAGTTTGATTACGACGAACGACTTTGTGCATGTCTTGTCGTACGATCCCTTTTCTGGGATAGGTAGTATTGGTAGGGTTTCTCTCTATGGTTGCTACTGTGATTAACATGTAGCTACAACTGTTACGAAACGTATCAATAATATTTTCTAGGATGCTGCAACAGTCTTGGAAGTGCAATAAAATCAATTGCAAGTAATTTGCAATCCAAAGGCAGCTGAGGACTTAGAGCGAAGCAAAAGCCAGCGTTCGCTCAAGAACATCACTCAGCAGGGAACATGTTGGTACGAATATTTTTTTTGCAAAAATCGTCTATTCAAATTTTCATTTGAATTCTAATTCAAAATTTTAAAATCGGGTCTAGTTTTTACTGCGGCGTACTTGAAGGGGTACCTACCTCCCGTGCATATATATGTATCATCTCACGAATATATGTATGTAGATAAATTTAAACCGTAAACGACAATCATTTTGCATGCTCTTAATCTATTAAGGGCAATTGTAAATCTTCTAAGCATTTAATGATTTACATATTTGGTTTCTAAAACTCTTCTGTATCATCATCATCATGAGGGTCAAAAATCACCTCAAATGTCATCGCTTGCTTAAAAAAATGCTGTTAATTTACATCTGAAGTATGAAAAATCAAGCAAATTTTAGATATCTCAGACTCTATTGAACGGGAAATTATCTCCCAAGTACGGGATGTAATCCTCTTATGGTATGAAAAACTAAAAAACGCAGTCATCTGCGTTGCCAGACGTACCGTAGCCGTTTGAGCAGCCTCACTTCAGGGAACACCTATAAGGTTTTGGAAAAAGACAACGTGATGTGTCCAGTTAATACGTTAAATGTTGGTATATATTACGCCCAACGCCCTGCGTAGATTAGGCCCTACATTGCTCACAGCGTTGTTCGAACTAGAAACCCAAGTTCTAATTGGTTCTTCCCAGCGCTGCGCTCGACAACCTCCTGGTCTCAAAAGTCATTCAAAATGACCCATCAGAAAGAGATTTGTAAAAGCGCTGTTGGAACGAGGAACCGAAGTTGTAGTTGACTCTTACAAACGCTAGAGTGAACAGCATCCTAGTTGTAATTAAAGCGTGCGTGTGCTTTGCATCAGATCTCGGAGTCATTTACCTCACTCGACGACCTGGAGAGACAGATCTATGGCCCACGAGATGAAGCCCGCTCTTTAGTTGACTGCATCTAGGACTTTTTTTTTGTCTGACTTACTTAACCATTGATCGTGCAGCGGAAAAGCGAATTTGACTAGTGTATATTATTCAACTTAGGGTACCATTTATGATCAATTGCTCGACAAAAAGTTAAAAGGGCATGTATTTAGTTGTATTCAGTGCTGAAGATTATCATAGTGCTCTCATCGTTGTATCTTTCAGCCAGAGCACTCTGAGAGTGCATACTTCCGCCAAGCAAGGCAACGGTAACGAAAAATTCAAATCGGCTCTGAAACCATAATTTTCTTCATATCAACACCAAAATTTGATCACTTGTGCCTTTTAATAATGTTAACAGTGTCCTTAATTTTCTTGGAGATCCGTTCATAACTTTTTGTGTTATGCTGCTACAAAATATAAACACACAAACGGAGCAACCGATCATCACCAAAATTTAATCATTTATGTCTTAATGATGCTGACAATTCTTGAAAGTTCGATAAAAATCCAACTATAATTTTTGAGTTATTGCGCTAACAAACATTTTAACATAGGTGCATTAGTCAACACAAAAGCGGACAAGCCGATCATCACTAAAATTTAATCAATTATGTCTTTTAATATTTCAAACAATTTTAGAAAATTTCATAAAGATCCATCCGTTTTTTTTTAGTTACTGCGCTAACAAACATTTTAATAAACATTAGTCAAACACACAAACATACCTACTGATCATCACCAAAATTTGTTTAATCAATTATATCTTTTAACATTACTAACAATTCCTGAAAATTTAATAATGATCCATTATTTTATTTTAGTTATTCGCTAACAAACATAACATCAAACACAACTACAAACAAACGAACGAAGAAACAGATCATCACAAAAAATTGATAATTTACTCTTTAATACACCCAACAACTTGTGTAGATTTCATGAAAATCCGTCCATTCCTTGTTAATTTAGGGCACTAACAAAAATAGGCAGACAAACGAACAAGCAAACAAACGGATTGACAAATCTTCACCAAAAGTTAATCATCTGTTCCTCCTACCATACCTAAAAATCCGTGTAAATTTCGTCAAAATCTGTCCGTAACCTTTTGAGTTACCTTGATGATAGACAGACAGATAAAGCCGACGAAAACATAACCTCTTTGGTGGAGGTAATTACGAGTAGGCCTAAATATACTTGACTTACATGGCTGCCTAAGCTCAATAGGCTCCTCCGTCCCTCAAAGTAGCAATGAATTCACCACTAATGCGAGTCATCTCAAGCTGGCAGACTATCGACGAGCGGATTTTCAGGGAATGGCAAATGAAATAGGAACAACTGACTTCGAAACCCCTATGAGACACGCCAGTGTTGAACAATGCTCTCATATTTTAAAGACAAGCAACCTGAGAGCAGATGAACGATACATTGCAAATAAAACGAGTTTGTATCAGTAATGATCCCCTCTGGATGAATCGGACTGTCAAATGTGCATTGCAAGGCGACAAGTTCGTTACAAAGCCTGGAAGCGTAATCCAACAGAGGAGAACAGGTCCAGTCTCATCAGTGCATGTCGGGATGTAAGGGAAATAGTCAAGACCATAAAAAATGAAAAAGTCGTTTCCGTAGCCGCCATGGCAAAACGCAACCCAAAAGTATTCTATAAATATGTAAATGAAAGAAGACTCAAAAAAGAGACCATAGGTCCGCTCAAAAGACCTGACGGTGCAATCACCAATGACCTAAGAGACAAAGCCACAATTCTAAACGACTATGTCACCCCTGTATTTGCTATTGAAAATGTAGGGAATATCCCTAAACCAGCACCGACGCATGTTGCTCCCAAAAAAACATGTATTGTCACGGAGATCGAGATCCTTCGAGAACTAACCCACCTAAATGTGTACAAATCCACTGGCCCAGATAATCCTACTCCCCGTGTACTACGAGAAATAGCTCTCAGTAATCTTGAAGTCACTACTCGAAATATTTAATCGGTCTTTAAGAACGGGAGAAGTTCCGCAAGATTGGAAACTAGCTAATGTGATACCGTACCTATACATAAGGGGGATAAGAAAAGCCCCAGCAACTATCGACCAATCAGTCTTACATCGGTCGTCAGCAAAACCATCGAACGCCTCTTGAAAAAGCGCATCACTGATCACCTGAGGATGCATCAGCTCATAACCGACACTCAGCATGGCTTTCAAAATGGAAGAAGCTGCTAAACAAACCTACTGGACTTTTTCTCAAAAGTTAAGGGTATTAAAGATGAACAAAATGTGTAGACCGTGGGTATCTAGTCTTCCAAAAGGCTTTTGACGAAGTCCCCCATCACCGGCTAATGAAAAAATTGGAAGCCCATTGCTTCCAGGGAGACTAAGTATTTGCGATGGATCAGGGCATGGCTTACGAGTCGGCTGCAAAGAGTGACGCTTGAAGGAGAGACGAGCGCCTGGACGCAGGTATCATCAGGGGTACCACAAGGTAGCGTACTTGGCCCACTTCTGTTCTCAATTTACATAAATGATCTCGATCTTAAGTTCTTAACATCAGTAGAAAAATCAGTAAATTTGCGGATGATACTAAACTATATCATCCTGCCACGAACAGAACCGAGCTATAACAAGACCTCGACCACTTCATGAAATGGAGCGCAACGTGGCAGATGAGCTTTAATGTCGACAAATGCACAGAAGTGCACATAGGGCTGGTGAACCCTTCAACCCCATTGAAAATAAACGGGACGGTATTGGCTGCTGTCACCCAACAACGTGACTTGGGAAACACTATCACAAACAAACTACAACGCAGTCAGCAAGTGGACAAGATTGTGAATCTGGAAACCAGAGTACTAGGATTCATCACAAGAAATTTTGAACACAAGTCCAAGGACATCATCGTTCCCTTGTACAAGGCATTAGTGAGGCCACACTTACAATTTGCTGTTCAATTCTGGTCGCCACATCTGTGTAGAGATATCGATAAATGGAAAGAGTCCAACGCAGAGCAACGAAATTGATACCTCAGCTGCGAAACAAGCCGTATGAATGTCGCCTAAAAGAACTGGGTCTGATTTTTCTTGAGCAAAGACGTCTCAGGGGGCAACTATAATAGAAACATTGAAGTATTTGGATGGCTTCAACGATGAACCTACAACGGGACTCTTTGAAAGAGACCTCAATGATCGCTTGCGAAACAACAGTCAAAAACTCAAGCATAAATCTCGAAGAACGACCGTAAGTCAGCAGTTCTTTCCGCATTTCATAGTCAGCATTTGGAATAGACTCCCTTCCGATGTTGTTAGTGCGGAGTCAGTCAACGCGTTTAAAAATCGTCTTGACATACCGGTATATTGGAAGAGACATCCTCCACAGCTAAGAACTCCTCCTCCAGGAGTCGCAAACTCTTAACGGCCAAAGCTTGCGAGGCCACCTTTTTCCGACTTCTTCTCTCTCCCGCTCCAACTACACTGTTTGATATCTCTAAGCTCCGCATATCAGCGGCTCTTGATCGTGCTTGCGTGCATTCATGATCGTCTCTTTGGCATTGATTCTTCCATTTCTGTCTCTCTCTCTCTCTCTTTTCTCCAGTCCTCTATATTCTACTAACATAATGGCAACAGCTCATAGAGGGCCGGGGCGTAAGTTCCGGTGTCTCCTTGGGTTGGGCCTATTGGTTTGTCTACTGCGGCCTATCTATTCTAACAGGGGGTCAGTTGTAGGGTAAGGAAAGTAATCGTCACAGTGAACTAATAAAAGTAATAAAGTGTCATGGTACGTACGCATGAACGCATTAGGGTAGTACTGATATTGTTGAAAAGTATCTGCTGCTAAGTTAGGTTGCACTGCGCCTTGTTTGTCACAGGGAAAAACAAACTTATGAACTCCACCGGCCATGATGTTTACGTAGCGTAGGCCTAGTCGGTTGATTTTGTTACATTGCAGTGTAGACCCCATTGGGGTTTCGCAATCTGTTTCGAAAAGATTCGTATATTGTTGGGCGCTGACAGTCGAAGTCAAGTTTCTTACTCTCCTATTTAATAGCCCTATTATTACAACCACATTGTAGTAGTATGAATGAAAGGTTTCTTTCATTGAATACATGCGCGGGTTGTCTGTCATCACTGTTTACTCTACGTAGACTCACGTGACTCACGCGAATTAGAAGATTCATTAGTTCAAGTAGCATGTTATGTGATAATATCCTTGCAATAATTCACCTACCTACCGACCGTTTCATTAGCTATGCTAATATGCACTGTAAACTGTTTGTATAGCTACGAGCCATCAGCACTAAAGACTCTACAATCCAAGTATATATTTTAGAAGATCTCCGGTTACGCGAACAAAGTTTGCCGAGTCTGAGAAGTTGCCCCAAGTCCACCAAAGGTTTGTCCTGCGTGAACAGCAGCAGCCAAATTAGCTTTAGCCAAACCTTGGGCTGTTTGTGCAACGACCGCAGCTACTGGTGGGTGCTCTGGGTCGCCCTTGTGTCCGGTGCATGCTTGGTTTTGGGATGTCGACCACCTTTGCCAAGGCCTCCTAAAGTGCAGGCCTGAAGCTGTGTCTCAAAAATGGACCCATCACGCACAGTCCCTGGAGAAATGACTAGATGCAACCTGACATTATTGGTTCCTATACTCGGCACATCTGGGACATATCTGGATAGAAAACTTCGTTTCAACAACTCAACGGTTAAAAATGACGTCAGTTTGAGTTTTGTTTTGAGATGATCTGAAGTTTGCAGAGCAGGTACCAGAAATAGCAGGCTGCGTCTAATAACCTGTTCAGGGACTGTACCGGTCGGACCATACTCGTGTGACGTAGGTACAGACCCAGACATACCGTATACGGTAGCCTACTACTTTAGGAGTCTTTGCCTTAGCTCGTGCCTGGCTATCTACTGGCACGTACTCGGAATACCTTATTTCCTTGCTTCATAGGTAGCAGCATGCTTACGTTCGCAACTCACTATCCTTGTATCGCAGGTTTCAGGCCAACCCAGGCACGCGAGCTCTTTGCTGCTCTAGTTGTGTTGACTCGGTAGCTGTGGGCGTGCAGAGCACCGTGGGGGTAACTGAATTTTCAGAGCGTCAGGGGGGGGGGGCTATGGAGTCGCGGGTCATTTGAACCTTCATCAAATTAGTGCCATAGTTCTTGATGACACGTGGTCGGCTGCAGCCGCACTTACTCCTCTGGGGCCAGTGGGCCTATATCCGCAGCACAAACCAGTGCAATAGGGTTTCCCCAGTTGAGGGTGCGGTCAGAGTTGACTTTACCTTTACTTTAGGCTACCTTAAATTGTGCATTTACGTACCAGATACCTATTTTCCCTGAGACTCGACCTATCCCTACTCAAGTTCCTTTTTCCATTTCTATTAACATTTACTAATGAGATCTTCCTCTTCTTCCCCTTGTGCTTTGACCATCCGTGCTTAGGCTCCACGTTTTTCGTGACTTACTGCACGTCTCTTTTTTTTCCTTTTCTTTAACCCTTTTTCTCTTTAACCCTTTCTCTACCAGATTATGTTACCTCGTCACAGTTGCTTTTTCCCCCCTAGAAACACAGAAGGACAAATAACTCTTGTAGCACAGTTACAGTCGCTGGTGAAGTGTACGCTAAGTTATGACACGATAAATTATAAATAAATTCCATTTCGATTTTTTACTGATTGTCCAAAACTTGTATAAAATTTCTAACTCGTGTTTACGTTCACAGGCAAGACGCTGTGCGAGAAATGCAGTAAGAAGTGCTCCGGGGAAGTGCTCAGAGTACAAGAGAAGTACTTCCATGTCCAGTGCTTCAACTGTAAAGGTGAGTGTGTGAAAGAGGTTAGAAAACCTCGAGTTCTTATTTCGGGAGCACACTAAGCTTAAGCACGCGCAACATAATTAACGGATGTGCAATTCTCACGTCGTTTATGCTTTAGTTTTTACGATAAGTTTTGGGATCGCGTGCAAGCCGCTCTTCCGTGCATAAAGTAGTGCGTGCGAATGCATAGTGTGTACCCGGAATTATGCGCAGCAGAGGGCAGTTTAATTTCGTGATGACGTCTGTTGGGGCGCTCTCTTTACGATTTGTGCACTTCGGTCCAGCTAATCTTGTCCTGTTAGCTTCTTTTGCTTCACAGATATTCATAGCTACCTACTTCTGTGCAGGTACCTACCTATTTTAGTTGAGCTTTCTTTTCATCATTTCATTATGGTGTAGAGTTGGGCGTATTTTTTTTATTTATTTTCATAACGTGTGCAACTTGCTTGTATTTTATGGCCAGATTATTCAAGACGTTTTTTTTCTTTGTGTCAGTGAGGTCAACAAGTTCGATAATGTATTTGTTTGCCCAATTTGGTTCTTTTGTTTCTTAGATACATAAACCGATTTGTGATTTGTGCCCATCTTAGGTAGAGCTTTCTTTTGTTACTTTATCAAGATGTGCAATGTTGCCATTATTTTTGTGGGCGGCCGTAAACGGGAAGCCATTGAGGCAGCCCCCACTCGGAGGTTTCTTTTATACTCGCAACAAAAGGCGCTTTAGAAATCTCTCGCCCTTCTGCTCCTTTACACAATTGCTTTTTGTTTACAGAAGTCGCTCGCGATGCGGGAGTAGTTCGCGTTTTTGTTTCGCTACTGCAGTGGTTAAAATTTCAGCTGTATGTAAAATGAATCATCGAGACGGCGTTTGTTAAATTTTTTCTGCGTGTGGAAATAGTTATAGGTAGCTTGATAGGTAGCTATATATACTTTTTCATTAGTCTAATGCCACCTCAATACGGAGGCTTTTTCACCCTAAGAATAGAATAGGACGAAGAAGCCTGATAGCAAAGTAACACATGAGAGTATAAGTAGGATTTATTGGCACTAAATACAATTTTATTCGCGACGGCGTTTTGGTTAACGCTGTCTCACTGAAGTTGTCCTGTTTTGTTATCAGGATGCTTCTTGTTCTGTATGCGTGCGGGAGATCTGAGTCATTGTAGCTAGTAGGAAGGTGGAACATCGTCAATAAATGAGATGAACCTTTAACTCCGTTTCGCAGTGAGACATCAAGAATTAGGGCAGATTCTACGTCACGGAAAAATTTGTTCATTACTCTGGAGGATTTTTTCTGGTCATTGCAGTGAAGCAAAAACGGTGATGTCTAGGCGACAGTTTGGTATGCGTGTGTGTCCGCACCTCAGTGCATGCTTGTGCTGTTGTGCTATGCTGCACCCTCAGGGGTTTATTCTGGCGAGCCCTTTCCCCATCAGAATATATATGGGCCTCACCTACCCAGGGGCTGTCTCGAGTGCTTTTTCGCAGATGTTGCAGCTGCCTGCAGTTTCTGCTGACGAGGTTAGTGGGTAGAGTTAAGTAGGTTCTTCATACTTCCTCTGCCCTCAGGGGCATATTGTGGCGGGCCCTTTCCCTGCCACAATATGTTTGGGCATCACGCACCCAAGGTTCCCGATGCCTTATCAGCAGATGATGTTGCAGCTTGCCGCAGTTCCTGCTGACGAGGTTAGTGTATTGTAAAGTTAGGTAGGTTCTCTACTTTCCTCTTTCTGCCCCGTGAGGTGGGCTGTCGATCGAAATAGCCGACCTGGTATGCGGGACATCTCTAGCCTCTCTCGGGTGGAAGGACAAAAAAAAAAGGGGCCGACCACTTAAGTGTCTCCTACTATACTTTGCGCCTTGTTTCCCTGCCCGTAGTAGCGCACGTGGCCACCACGCCTACCCAATATGCGGTATTTGAATACTGCACAAGTAGTTTCTCTGTTGAAACGCCAGAGTTGCAGCTACGGAGGTTAAACAAAGTATATAATAATAATAATCATACTTCCTCTTCTGTTCGGCACTACAAGAAGCTAATAAAGAGATTCTTAGCAGGCAAGCTGGGGATCTGTGGTGAACAACAAGCTGCCTGAAATTAAACCGTTGACGAAACCTTTCCCTGACTCCTCAAATCTCAATAGATTGTGGGAAGCATGCTTACCCAGACTACGTACTGGACACAGCCCCCTCACTCACAGATACTTGCTCACGCGGGACGACCCACCCATATGCGATTATTGCAATACCCCCCCTAGGCCTATCCATTAAGCATATCCTCTCTATATGCCCTCACTTTTACGCTTAAAGGCAGGCACACTTCGGAGTGCCTGCCACGTTGGAAAATATCCTTACTGGTTATAAAACATCATTTCAAGGCCCATTACACCTCTTTGTTACCGACATAAATTTAATAAATCATATATGACAAGATACTAAAAATGTAAAAATCCCAGGGAAAAGAAATATAGAACCACCAAAACGATACCTAACCACTAGCTATATGAACGGCATTATACTAGCCCCTATTATGAATCCTAAAAGAGAGCGAAACATCATCAACTTTATCTCAGTAAGAAGTTCTTGTCTCTGAAGATGGATCGCTGTTGTATCGTGCACCCATCGACTACCTCGTGAAAACCCTTAATATAATAATAGTAATAATAATCCTCTTCTGTTCCGTGAGGTGGACAGCCAAATGATGCTAAGGTAAGCGACCCATCCCCTGGGACTCCTACCTGCTCCCGTGTGGAGAGCCACGGAAATGACCCTCTGCACGGGTGTTTCTTTCTTCTGTCTTTTTTCTTATTTTTTTGTCTCATTGCCCTGTGTTGTGTGGCTGAGCAAACAACCAAAGTTAGACATAGTTTACCTACGCCTTATTTTCCTGACAGTAGTAGCGCGGTGGCCACTTTGAGATGAGTATAACTCATCTGAGTTTACATTACACTCGAGACCTTCCGGCAGAAAAGCCCAGAGAAAATTCACTGATAATCTGGCCCGATGCAACCTAGTATTGCTGCGCCAATTATAATTCTGCTGCTACTATATGTACTATGCTGCGGGCTCTTGGTTCCGTGAAGGCTTTATTTGTCTGTACTAAATTACAGTTCATGTGCAGCGTTTGCTATCAGTTACACTTTCCCTGTCAGCATAGCCAAGGGCCGCACGGTTCCTAGGGTCAACCCGAGAGCGATACAACAGGGGCCGTTGCATCTGGCCGCACCTTCGCCTAGTATGGTCAACTCGTAATGTAAGGTAGGTGTTCCAAGCTTCCACTGACAACTGCCCGTTTCCACAGAGTGCAGCAAGTCGCTCGCACAAGGAGGCTTCTTCACAAGGGCACCCGATTACTACTGCACCCCCTGCTACCAGAAACAGTTCGGCACTCGCTGCGCCACATGCGGGGACTACGTGGAGGGGGAGGTGGTCTCCGCCCTGGGGAAGACTTACCATCAGAAATGCTTCACTTGCGATCGATGTCGACAGCCGTTCCCCACTGGGGAGCGGGTCACCTACACAGGGAAGGAATGTCTCTGTCTCCGGTGCTTCCAGATACCGGTGATGGATAGCCAGAGTCCCGCACCCTCTCCTTCACATCCCGGCCCTCGTAAGTTTCCCGGGAAATTCTTCCGTTGCTGAGGGAAATTTAGGCATGGTCGAGATTTTATTCAGTGTTTTGAAAAATTTCTTTCTTCTAATTACTGGGAAATTGCTCTCTTGAAGAGAGAAAGTGGAAAATAGGTGCGTATTGTCCGAAGGTTTTTTTCCTTCGTGAATTTGGAGATTAAATTTTGGATGTGGTTGTAAAAAAGCTGCGGTGTTAAAAAATGAAAGTGGAAAAGATTGCCCTAGTGGAAAGTAACATTTTTATCAATATTATTTTTTATCTAAATCCTTGCTGTGAAAACAGAACTTTTGTTGAGGAAAAGTAATAGATCCATGCTATTTTTTTATGTGCTAACTTGCTACAAAAAACACGGGGTGGCTTCCGGACCTTTGGACTCGCTACTGTAGAGGTTCAGGGAGTGGAACAGCTCTTTGTCTTGGAAATTTACTTCACAGTAGTGTCAGGAGATGCCGTTATCTTAGGAACCTTTCTATAGTTTGTCTTCAGATGAATTACTTGTGATGATAGGCCTGCCACCCTCTGTTTGAAGAGCCGCCTTTACTTCGTTGAGATGCTTCAGGAGCCAGTTGTGTACGAGAAAGCATGTTAGCTTGTAATTCTGCTTTCGTTCTACAGACTGTGCTGGCTGCAATGAGGTCATGACAGAAGGACAGGCTCTTATTGCACTCGAGCAACAGTGGCACATTTGGTGCTTCAAATGCACCATATGTGGTACACTGCTACATGGCGAGTACATGGGCAAGTAAGTACCCTCCTGCCGATGCGCTTCAGGTGTACCTACCGAAGAGTGGGTCCATTGAGCATAGCTATGTAATGTAACGGTCATAGAAGTGTGCTTTTTTTGCTAAAGGTCTTGCTTGAAGCTTTGTGCTTACATGACACCTGGTGCTGTGGGTGCAATACCGACGAACCTAGTACTTGAAAAATAAAAGGTGAACAGTATTCTTAAGCAGCAGCGGCGGTTCATGGCTTCTAAAAGTGGGCTACAGCACAGCGCCACACCCTTATTCTTGTTACTCATTCATGTAATAGAGCATTTGTGCTGACACTGCAGCTATTCCCGATGTTAGTGGTCGTCAGGAGACCTAGGACTCCCGAGACAGAGGATGCTTCTGAAGAGGAGACCATCGGAGCTGAGAAAATGCAGAGGGACTTGGACCGCATATACAGCGCCATATATCATTCATTTCAGCACCAGTCGACCCCATTTTGGGTGAATAGCAAAAAGCTGTAGTGAAACCAAAATAATATTATATAAATTTAACTGTGAAACCCTCACAATTTTCTTTGGTGTTTTTTGTTAAAAAAAAATTTTGCTAATGCATCTGACACCAGCACGCTGTAAAACGTGTCATCTTGAAACTGACTTTCCTCCCGAAACTGACGTATAGGTGATATCTCTAAGTTTTAAGAGTTCCACAGTAGTCTCAGTTTCAGAAGTACTGCTCATAGTAAGCTGAGCTACCATCTTACAGTACTACTCATGGTCAGGTCGCCTGCTATCCAACACTACTGTTGGACTGTTATAAATATTCTTTTCCTACAGGGACCGCAATTTCGACTGTGAAGACAACTAAAGCTTCTTTGGCTTCTGCTTACGCGTGTAAACTGGGAAAAGTGTTTCCCCAAAACCAGTACGGTTTTCCGTGCCTTGGCGTGCTGTTTCAGCTCGGCTACTGCAGATTTTTCTGTCAGTGCACGGGTAAGCGTGCTGGTTGTTGGAATAAGACTTTTCTCAGTGTATACAATCGCTGTATAAAATTGAAAAAGTCGACACGAACTAATAATTAAAACTTGACGTTTCGGGATACTTCTCCCATTTTCAAAAGCCTAATAAAATCTTTAATGGATACCTAACAAATTTTTTTTATTATNCTTTAATGGATACCTAACAAATTTTTTTTTTTATTATTTAAGGAGACCTAAGTTATGGTGTTAGCAGGGTGGGAGCTAGAGGGCTAATGACACAGTGCGCTATGGGGTCCTCATATAGGCGTCGAGCGGGGGAAAAACGGGCGAGTACAGTCGAAGGGAAAAGTGTCAGCCATGGTTGTGACGAGTGGTACAGTTGTGGTCATATCAAGCATATCAAGTCTTCCCAAAATTTCTCCGCTTCCGTTTGTATCGACAGTCACTTCAGAACAGTCAACTGTATAAATCTTGGCAATCTA
>LQNS02278169.1:0-54068 GCA_001587735.2 Parhyale hawaiensis | reverse complement strand
CCATTAAAGATTTTATTAGGCTTTTGAAAATGGGAGAAGTATCCCGAAACGTCAAGTTTTAATTATTAGTTCGTGTCGACTTTTTCAATTTTATAATTTACCAAAGGATAGTAATTTCAATCGCTGTATGTTTAACATTCGAGTGAAATCGAACTAGTAGAGCGATATGGTAGCAGTAGAGTGGCGTTGGACTGAGAGAAGAATGTTGTGTCCACAGAGACGGCAGACCGTACTGCGAGAAGGACTACCAGTCTCTGTTTGGTGTCAAGTGCATCTACTGCAGTAGATTCATCAGTGGCAAGGTCCTACAAGCCGGAGACAATCATCACTTCCACCCCACCTGCGCTCGCTGTACCAAGTGCGGGGACCCGTTCGGGGACGGCGAGGAGATGTACCTGCAAGGTGGGATAGAGATTCGTGCTGTAATATGGGACCCGCTATTGGGCTAGCTTCGCTCATCCTATGTTAGAGGGAATAGCGCTCCTAGGGAGACTCCGTATGTTACCTTGGTGTTAGCTAGGCCTTCGGGAAGTGTCTTTTTGGTGAGAACTTTGCTTCCTTTGATTTCCATGCTCCAACTTACCACTTAATGTTCTGTTCTTCCTTTTCGTTCCTAGTTTGCTGCTTCCCTGCGCGCTGATTCGGTGGGGTTACCTTCGTTCACGGGTTCCACGGTTCTGGCGAGATGCTGCTGTATGTTCTTCACGGCTTTCTTTGTTTGCAAAGTTTTGGTGGAAACGGAGGCTTAAGCATTTCCATAAAACAATAGTCAAACAAAGTCGTTCTCTTAGCTAATCGCTCAATGTTTTTTTATACTATTCTAAACACAGCTTTTGTCTGTCAGAAATGTTACTAAACATGTTATGCGTCAAGTATGTCTGCGTTAAGTCGGCAGTAAAGTTCAAGAAAGGTCTTCAAATTTGGATTGAACAACTACTCGAAATGTTGTACACACACATTCCTGCTGTTTAAATGAATCTAGTAACGTGCTTGGACGATTAGCTGAGCTAAGTAGTTGTTCTGACTATCGTGTGAACTGCTTTAAGGCGCCGGCGTTGACACGAGTCAACTAAAGGTCACTGGCACTACCCATCACACCACCTAACTTCTGCAGCAGCTATTTTTTTACCGGGCAAGTAACCATATACGGTCACTCCCATAATGCTCTTCCTGTGCAAGCGTTTTCAGCCTCTCGGTAACGAGATAACTACTAAGTTACGATTATTGGTGTAAAATTTTTGCATCGTATAGTTGGGGATTTGTTGGTGTGCAGGCACGGCCATCTGGCACCCCCGGTGCGGCCCCGGCCCCACCGAGAGCGGTACGGTTATCAACGGCCACGCTCCTGAAGCTCAAGAACCCCAGACCAACGGGCACGCCAACGGTCACAAGCCCCAGGAGAAGGACCTGGACGGCGTCAGCAGCACAGCCTCTGAAACGCAGGTGAGCGTTGGCAGTGTAAGCTAAAAATTCTGATAATTGTGATGCTGCATCATCTAAAATTATCAATTTATGTGTTATTAGAGTTGTGAAATTATTATCGCATTTAATTACTAAACGGTGGCTTAAATTACTCAGTATAACAAGAACTTAGTGAAAAGAGTAATTTTTTAAATGTAAATGTTTCAGAATACTAATACTCCGTTATTAGTGATGAAATGAGGAGAGTACCCTTAGGTATGACACATGATACCGGATTTTTTGTATATGATACCGAAATATTTGCTATACCAGTATCCTCACTCTTAATTTTGTTGTTTTATTTGTTTAAAACCTCGAGTTGCTCTGCAGCGCCCTCTTATTGGTACGATAAATGCTAATGCCGTTGTTGCTCAGTTGCGACGGGACGAGGACGCTTCCGTGACCTCGAGAAGGGTACGAATTTATATCAGTTTCTTTCTAAATAAATACGCACAGCCCACGCGTTTTCAGCGTCTTAGAGCGCAATGTCATAAAAAGCTATTTCTGTAGACGATGCTATAGTACAAAGTTATAGCTGGCACGCGCAGGATTATGTATTTCCTGCTCTATAGTTGCTGATTTTTTTAGCATTTTACGTTCAAAAGAAAAATAATTATGCAAAAAGCTATTTAATTAGTTTAGTGAGTTTATATTGGTAATGCTTTATGATGCACTGTAAATAAATTAACGTAATTTAGTATGTTCTTGTTGGAAGCATTTCAGGTAGGGTAGTGCTTCGGAGATTTTCTTAAATATTTTTTCTCCAACATTCATTTGAAAATAGAAATTGGGCAGTTTAAGGAATATTGCTTTTCCTGGCGGAAGAGTTACATACAAGATATGAATAAACTCTTCTTCCATTTAAAGTTGAACTTTGTTTACCTTATCTTACTCAAGCTGTACAGTTTCTCATAAGGGTTCTTTCTACGTTTCTGTTCCTTTCTAAGAAAGGGCTCTTGTGGCAAAGTAGACCAGTGCAAATATGATTGGATGAGTTGTAGGCTATATATACTGTACTCGTAATATGCTCCTTTTTTAAAAATGTTTCAAAACTATACATAAGTACGACAAGTATTGCTGTAAGACGTTGGTGTTCACAAATGAAAGAATACGAATTAAAAACGTAATTAAATTTATCTATGTAAACAAATAACGAAGAAACGTGAAATACAGTAATTCGCAGTAAGTAACGAATGGTAACAGTGTCTCATTTCATAATGAAAAAATACTTGAGCACTGTGAAGTAGTTTCTAGTAGTAGATAGTGTTAAACAAAAACTTTTGTGTAGAAGGATTGCCATTATTTATTTTTCTGTGCACGCAGAGGGCGCCATAAAAGTTATAATAGATAGTTGTAACTTGCCCAAGGCCCTCATCGACGGGCTGTGTGTACGTACCCTTCACCTTACATTTATTTTTATTATTTTCCTATTCCTTTGGGTTTCTGAAAAGTTCATAGGCGATCCGAGGCTTTCTAATCTGAAATTTTTAAGTGATTTGTGTGCCTGAAGGCAACTAACCTTGAAGGTTTGTCACTCCGTTCATTGCTGTTGCGCATCTGTGAGTGCATTTCACGAACTCAAATAGGAAAATCTTAGAAAGTTTTTTTTTTTTTTTGTGCTCGCGTATAGACTTTTCAGCTCGCTATCGTGCACATGCTACATTTTTCTTTGCATACACATTGACTGCGATTACCCTCGTGCATTTTTGTATCCATAATGCATGTGATTGTCTTCCTTCCCTTGTTTAGGTATGTGTATCCCTATAGGTATACGGTACTGCATCGTCCTGTCTGATCTTGTGATAAGCACTCCTGTTTGGGAAGCAGGACTTAGCCAGCCATGGCCTACCTTTGGTGACGTCACTACACACACACTTGGCGCTGTCGTAGTGGGCCTGTGTAGTGGCGTGCCAAATGGAAGCTGGTAGTGACGTTGTGGCGCAAGCTTCGCCTCAGAAACTGGCACTGTGTGTCCATAGTCTCAGCTCTTAAGTCCGGTGCGTGTTGGCAACATATTGCTGGAGCCAATCGCACGCTGCGCTTCTGAGTGGACGTTCAGCCCGAACATCATTTTTGATACGCGAAGAATGTCCGTAGCCAAACAACCAATGGAAATTCTTTGAGTTGGAATGATGTGCGAGTTGAACGTCTGGTTAGAAGCTGAGTGTGCGATTCTAAACCGTGGACTCTGTATCAGTTGCCCGACCACTAAACCCCACGGTCGTTCCTACTGCTGCTCGACAAATCACGCGTGTGTGCTTATAAATTTCCTCACATTTATTATATAAAATTTGCTGCAGACTTTATTTTGCAACTAGTTAGTACCGGTTCTTGATAAAAAATTTAGAACGCTTTTGTAAGCGTAACTGCTGCATTCTGAGTAAACTTAAAATTTTTTCGCGTAAAGTCTTTAATTCACTTGATGAAGTCTATTCACTTACCATCTGTAATTAAAATCGCACTGCAATGATATTGTTAACCCAGTAGGGCCGGTGCATAAATTTATCTACTGCATCAATTTTTTATTTAATAATGTAGTTCCTGTACAAAAAGCGAACAGTAGATATATCGACTCATTCGCCCTAATGACATCATTAACTAATTTGAGTCCTTGTCATTGAATCAAACGGAGCCTTCTCTTCTTGTAATTAAAATCATCGTGCATTGATTTTGTTTAGTGAGTGGATCATGTGACCACACAATGGCCAGCGTGACGTAACAGCGCCTCGACCCGAGGCTATGGTTGAAAAACGCCGAGTTGTGACGTCAGACTAGGTTTTCTTTTGATCATCTGCTGGCCAGTTGCGTCATGAGTATCACTGACCAAATCTAGACACTTTGAATTCAGCCTACAACAACCAGCGTACTAAAAAAAAAAAGAGCTTAGAACAATGCTATGCCTGCGAGAGACCGAATTTTTATTTGGTATTTGTAGGGTTAACCCATTTGCGCCTACTGTCCATTTTCCAATACAGAATTAAAGGTAGCCCTACTACTTTTACGTAAAATTGCTAGGTAAATGTTCCTTTCATGGCTAATGGGTTAAAGCTGCTCATGACCTCATAACTCCCTTTTTTTTGGGAAGAGTAGGGAAGGGGGGGGGGGTTTAAATGTTAAATTTGAAGCCATAGTCGTCGCATACCTAGTTCTCGGACGTAAAGTTTGGTGTCCGTGAAGCTTTTATTGTCTGTGTGCACTTAACTCTAGAAAATCCCTGTTTATGCTACCGTAATAAACGTTTGATTTTGTACTGTAGCTTTCGTAATAATTATGACTTTTTTGCATAGTTTGCATGTTAGAATTGATATGATTTTGCATTCATATCTCCTGTTATTTTGTTTTGGTTTGATAATTTAATTTTTCCGTTCCTGTTTTCCCTTCCTCCCGTTTTTCGTCTCTCCGTTGCTCCACCCCCGTACAACCAACAGTTTTACAGCACAGCCAGCACCAACGGCAGCATTAACGGGTCTGTCCGCTCTGTTGGATGGTCCGGGTCCGACACGTACCGACGATCTGGGGTATGTTTACTCACCATTTTCTTTATTTAGGAATCAGCGGCTGGCGGCACCAAAACAGTTCTTTCTCATTAAAAATAAAGTGTCGTTATACATACCCAGTGAAAATTACGCAAGCGAGGAGTTTGCACCCCTGGATTGTTTTCTGTCATCCGCAACAAGCCATACGCGGGACAGTGGTATTGAGGTTGGGTTCACATAATATATCGTTTGTACAAATCCCTTCAGGGAGCATAAGAGGGGACAGAGGTCACCGGGTTAGGTCAGTTTTGTTTGTCCATCTTACGTTATGGGGAGCAGCGCTTTCAGGGGACCCTCTAGGTTACCTTAGCCGTAGCTAGACTTTTGGAACGTTTTGCTTTCGTGCCCATTTTCCTTGCTTCCGCCTACAAACTCCTACTGACATTACTTTCCTCTGTTATTCTTTACTGACTTGCCATTCCCATACGCGTTGATCGTGTGTGGGAACACCTTAGTGCATGTATCCACCTTTCTTCCTCAGTGAGAACGCCTTTGTTGTTTAAACAGAGCCCTAAACTGCACAGCATAATGAAAATGATCGTTAGTACAAATGGTTATCATGGTCGCGCTAGAACCTGCGTGTCTATTCGAGTTCGAATTTCCGCAATCGCTGCGTTTCCATTTTTTCCGTACTGTTTCTTCCAGTTGTTGGTCGGTCTCCTTCTCCTTTTCCCCAAGTCGCGGTTCTCATGCGCGGCCACTCTGCGCAAAGGTTCCCTATTACTCTCGATAAACTAATGGCACCATCGATCAAAATTGGCTAAACTAATGCTTCTGCCTGAAGTTCTGCAGTAGTCAAGCCTAATGGGTATAGTTACCCTCTATTTTGCCGTGCCAATCGTTGACGATTAACGCATCTCTTGTTCTACCACTCTTTGGACTACCTTTACTGTGATTGTGCGACTTGTTCATTGAATGTTACTAAAGTAGCTTCAAATATGCAGTGCGTTTATCATCAATGTCTCGCTGAACAAACAGAAGCAGTACCGCGGTGCACTCGCTGTTTTCACTATGTTTTGCATTTTGTAAATAATCATCAAACTCCAAGAAAGAAATTCTTTATGTTTTCTACCTTTGACTCTTGATACTTAAGCTCTCTCCCCCAAAGTATTTTTTTTGGTTAAGAAATATTATTTTGTCCTTTTATTTTCTTTTGATTCGCTGCCGCGGCTTCTAGTTGAATCATAGGGTGGTCAATAAGGTCGTAAATTGATGACAAAATCACAACTTACCTACTTACCTAAAAATGCTATTAAATAAGTGTAGCCGTCTTGGAACCCAGATCTCAAACCTCTCATACGGTATATGCTTCTCTGACCAGATACTCTGTAAACCTACAGTAACTTGTTGTTGAGCTATAGAGATAAGCAGTTGAATGAAAAACTAATGTAGAAGTAGGTAACTAAAAGGAAATTGTGACCTTAATGTACTCCTGATTTCATTAGAATGAACATACTCCTCTTTTCCCAAGCTTGTTGATTACGGTGCACTCATAAAATCGTGTGATTATCGAAATTGCGAATGTAGTAAAATTTTTGTAATCTATTTTTTTTTGTTTTGCTCTACTAAGTTTTGATTGCCTGCCTGTCTTTACTGCATTTGTGCTTAATTTTTTTAAGGTTTTATTGCTATGAATTTGCTTTATAATTAATGTAATGTGTGCATTAGTCTCTCACTTTATACCTGAACTATGAACTGAGTATAAAAAGAACATCTTATTTGATACCTAAACTACTAACTACTAGTTGAATATTAGTGATAATAATAACCCCTGATAAACTACTTTTTGAATGTTAGTTTGATAATAATAATAGTGATAATATTATATGCCTGGCTAAGCTGAAAGTTTATCAATTATAATCATTGTAATAATCTTATTCAGATTAGATAGCTGGCCGTTACCTCAAATAATGTAGATATCTGAAGATGAAGAAAAAGAGAAGAAGAAAGAAAAATGAAAACTCAGCCAAGTCTAGGAGGCGATCCTGCAAGCCGATTAGTTGCAACAGACTATTTGGGATTCAGAGACGTTCATTTAGTCGAGGCATGATACATAATGGACTTGGGTGGCACATGAAGCTTTGGCCGTTAAGAGTTTGTGACTCCTGAAAGAGGGGTTCGTAGTTGTGGAGGGAGGTGCTTCCAATGTGTATATAGACGGAGGCTCGAAACTAGGAGTATAATAAGGTTCGAGGTGTTGGGTGCCTGGAGTCTGAGTTTGGGCCCTTACTCGTCTCAGGAGTCGGACTTACAGTCGCCCAACTTCGTAACCCTTCCTTCCTACTACGTGACTCATCTCTTTTCGTCTCTTGAATAACAGTTGTCATGATGAAATAATTTATTTCGACCGCAGTGAGTTATTTGTATAGGGAGGCTCCAGTGAAGAATGTTACAAAGAGCTTTGTTGAAATCTACAGCCTGCAACATAGCACAGGCACAAAGTCAAGTCCCCCTAGACACAACCTTGACTGAGTCCCGAACAGACATTGCGGACGCACACGCTACTTTTCTCTATACATCCACGCTTTCACTTCTCCCGATAGGGGTGTAATAATAATCACGTTGGTTAAAGGTACTCGCGAATGGACCGGTCTGTCTATTAAATTGCTATGGTGCGAGCATAGCAGTCATTAGGCGTCGTCTCGATACCATTGTAAGTTTTCTTTCCTAGCACTGGAAAAAGGGAAAATTTTCTGTTGTGTCTAGAAAATAAAAAACAAATTGTGTACTCATCAGTTACATACCCGTCTAAGTAATAACTGTGACAGCTAATATTCAAATTAGTAATGGTGATTGTATTGGATTTATTTAACGAAACAATATATACCCAGTAATCATAATACTGGCAATTTAATAAAATTATTATGTATAACGATTACTCAGCAAGCTAAAAAATGAAACATCAATACAATAACCATGATAGCTAATACTATAGTTTTTTTTAAATTGCCTGGAAATAGAGCAATAATAGCATGATTCTCGTAATAGTGACAATTTATTAAATTAATGGGATATTTTTCCGCCTTGTGTACAGTACTCGGGGCAGTACCGCACCTGCTCTCCTGGCCTCATCCTGCGGGAGTACAACAAGAGCAGCCGCAGCAGTCCTTCCGACATCGCCAGGATCTACACATACTCCTACCTCGCCGCCGAGCCCTCGCACGGTTATCTTAAGAAACCCATCGACCCCTACGACAGACCGCCCAAGAGCCCTCACTTCCACAGACCTCCAGGTGTGTGTCCCTTTGATCCTTGAGGTGTGTAACTGTGTATCCTATTAAAGATGCAAGACAGTTCGCCCCGAGAGTGACTTCGACAGACTCCAGGTATAAGTCATCTATATCCTACTGACATAATGGCAATAGCCCATAAAGGGCCGGGGCGCAACTCCCGGAGTCTCTTTGGGAATGGGCCTGTTGATCCGTCTACTGCCGCCTATGATGGCGGCGGCAGCCTATCTAATCTAAACTTGACCGCACACTTCATTCGAGAAATCCACGTGCACGAGTACTTGTTCTATTGTTGGTGCTGCAGCAAAATCCAACAATGCCAGAGAAGTGCACGGCTGCATTCAACCATAGTTGGTTAGAGCTACAGCGTCCCTCAAAAGTTCAGTAATTTTTCAGTGGAAGAAGGCTCGCATAACTGTAAATTAAAAAGCCGTTGGGGGCATACGATGGGCTGTAAGGTAAGGTTAGTTAGGTTTGCCCCATCCTTATGGAGCCTGCGACCTCAGGTGGACTGGCCTTCGAGACTTCGGTCTTTCTTGCCCGCTATGCTTTCTTTTTGATGCTCATACTGATGATGGCCTCGGGGGTATATTCTGGCTGGCCCTTTCCCTGCCACAATATATTTGGGCATCACGCACCCAAGGGTCCCTAGTGCCTATTCTGCAAGAGATGTTGCAGCTTGCCGCAGTTCCTGCTGATGAGGTTAGTTTTGTAAAGTTAGGTAGGCTCTCTAAATTTCCTTTGCTGTCCCGCGAGGTGGGCCGCCAATCGAGGTGACTGACTTTTTCTGCGGGGCTTTTACCTTCACCCCCCGTGCGGAGGGCCACTGATGGGATTGTTCGCTTGGGCGCTGCTTTCTTCTGTCTTCTTCTCTTTTCGTCCTTCATCTCTTGCCGCCTGAGCACAACGTTGTGGTTCAGGCTGTAAGCCGAAGAAATAAACTTTGATTGCTATTGGTCGTCTTTGATTCAGAAATAGCGTGACAATACCAATATATTAATAATCATAATCATGCTGATGATGCGTTGTTCGGCTCGTCCTCTGCTTTACTGACTTGCTGTTCCCATGCCGTTGATCCATCTTTGTGCCTGGGTTTGGCGTTTCTAGCGACATACTGCATGTCCCTTCGTTCTCCTCTCTTGAATTATCATAGCTGTGTCTTTGTAGCCTTATACTACTCATATAATACAATCTTATATAACCACAACCATTAGGGCTACTGCGGCCAAAACAGAGCGGCTCATATCTATGACAACTACGACCCCTGACCATACCACGAGCCATTGATCGCAGTACCATATTCAGTCGGGAATCAGGCTGTCGTCTATCCTACTTGTGTCCTTAAGGAGTCGTAGTTGAATGAAAATTAGTCCATATATTCTAGCAGTTGGAGGTTTCCTGGGTGTTAGAAACTGGCAGGTCTCAGGAGTCTGAGTCAGACATTGAATTACCCGACTCTACAACTCCGCATGAACATCGGAGAGTTATGCCTGCACACGACTGGGTGGAGCAGACCCTGGCTGTACGCGTCGTCTTGAAACCAACTCTCCCGACCATGCACAGATGGCCGTACGGACCACCTTGACGGGTCCAGGCAGGGCGGCTACTGCACGTAATAGACCTCACAGCTCACCGTGTATTATGGACCTCACAGCCCAGTTTCGAATGCCGTGCTTTTCTCGTCATCGTTCAGTCATGAAATTATATGTCCAAACTATGAGAGATGACTGAAACAGAATTACCCAAATTTGCAAAAAAAAAAAAGATTTGACTGACGTCGGATTCTCGACTGACCGAGGAGGGCAAGGTTTTTTTACAGTCCATTTGAAGCTTCAATTCTCATACGCTATTAAAAATCTAACAAACGGTCTTTTTGGAAGGTAGAGGATGTGAAGTGACAGTGTCCCCACTACGTGCTACAGTCTTTTATTTGCCATAAGTTGTATACTTTTTCTCAGTTTTTACAACTCTTTTTAATTTACATTTTTGCATTAAAATACATTGGGATCTGATACAAGTTCTTAATTCTTTCCTTGTAATATTGACATCTGGTTCGCTCATTGTCAGTCAGTGATTTTTTTGTGAATTACTTTTATGACATTGAGATGCATATATATCCAGTTGAATGTCTAGATGTTTCTGTATCGCAATAGTTATCTATATCTGCCTAGTATTTACATCTTATATAGTATATACTGACCTTCAATTTTTCTTCATTAACATGCCTATGCTGAAAAACTTTTTATTCAACAAGGGTTCTACGTTTTAACTGTCGCTCATGCGCTTCGCCTTTACTGACCCTCAGTTTGATTAATATTCACATATAATCCAACGATCCATTTCCCACAGGAGGAGAATCCCACCGCAGTCGCGCCCCTCTCGGCAAGGCCCCCAGCAGAACAGGCATGAGGGTGCTGGTGAACCAGATCCAGTCAGAGACGCCCCGGCCCAAAAGCCCTCACATGAACAATGAGGAGCCCATCTCCCTCGCCCACTTCCCTGGGGGACAGAAGCCCAAACAGAACCAGCCGAGCAGGATAGAGCGGGAAGACTTCCCTGCACCGCCTTACCCTTACACCGACCCTGGTGGGTGTGTTGAGTGTAGCGTGGCGGCGGCGTAGCTGCATTGGAAAAGCATCTGTTGAGTTTATTGTAGCCTGGAGCATTGTAACAGAGGCGTGGCTGTAGCACGAACAACATCTATCGAGTTTTTTGTAGCTTTTGTCCAGTTCATTACAGCCTGATGCAGCTAATCAGAATCGTGGCTGTATTAGAAACAACATGATTTCTGTTTTGTATGCGTCTCTATAGCTGCTACCGATATTCTCATTCGCGAGCGAGCAGCAACGGGGGAAGGTTGTTCTGTCCAGGAGATCGTGCCCACCTTAATGGGCTGTGTCTGTTCGAACAGACTTGAGTGTGTACAGACCCAGATCCGCTCATCGTATGTTCTGCGGAATCACCCTCCTCTCCAGAGGAGCCCTTAGGTTACGTTAACCTTATCTAGTCATTCGGGACAGCTTTCTTTGTGCTTACTTTGCTTCTTCCTTGTATTTTCAAACTCCTCTTAGTGAGGCTTTGATCTGTTCTTCCTTTTTTCCGGAGTTTTTATACTCATCCAATGTTGGGAACACCCTCGTGCATGGGTTCCACGGGTCTCTCTATTAATTGTGTCTCTGCCTCTTTGTCTTGGAAAACACTGTGTTGTGCCTATGGAATCTAAATTATTTTATAATATGAGCCAATTTTCATCAATTCCTGTTGATATGTATGATTACTTAGATCAACCTCTGTATGATTTTAGTCATGATTGAAATGACGATAGATATGATTATGATAGCTATGATATCGATGATGGCAGTAGTGACCAATAGGATAATAACCATGCCGCCCCTCCCCCCACCGCCTCGCAGAGCGTCGGCGACGGTGGTCGGGGAGCAGCAAGGGCGCCAGCGTGGACGAGTCGGACGACCACGCCGACGAGCACGACGGCGAGGAGATTGTACCCGAGGATCCTAAACTTAAGGTACGGTAGTACCCTTTGCTGCTACTTCTGTGCCTGTGCTTTTAATGCCTCTCTGGGAACCGGTTTCACTTTGTCACCTTGAAATCTCGCGCACTGTTTCTTGCTCTGATAACTGAGGCGATCTTGAAAAATTCCAGTGTGTTGCTTGTTTTTCGAAGTTAACCTTTACTTCTCCAGTCAACCTAAAGTTATTTTTCTCAAGAGTAGGAAGAATTAGCCCTATGGTTCATACGGGTCACCATAATTGACACGAACATAAAATACTCGTTGCTATGGTCTTGAAGAACGTGAGACTAAATTTCACGCATAGTTAACTGTGAGTTTCAGATAGCTATATGAAAACGCTGAATTGCAGTGTACAACATGCATTACATCTACATATTTCCAAAGCCTTCTATAATATTGCCCGGTTATATTTTTATTATTTTAATAACTGTGAGCTGCGTTATTTAGTAATGTAGCTTTTTT
Source organism: Parhyale hawaiensis (assembly GCA_001587735.2). Lineage (NCBI taxonomy): Eukaryota > Metazoa > Arthropoda > Malacostraca > Amphipoda > Hyalidae > Parhyale > Parhyale hawaiensis. The sequence continues at coordinate 41,847 of LQNS02278169.1, read as the reverse complement.
GACCTATGTGTATGGAACAGAAATCAGCAGAATCAGTGTACTGTATGCCAGCAGGACCCTACTCATGGCGGTTCCGTCAGGAGGCATAGGATGGACCATAGGCCATAGGGTTAGGTTAGTTTGGTTCGCCTATGCTATGTAACGGGGTGCGGCTACCCCAGGGGGCTCGTGTTGGTTACCGTAGCCATTATCTAGGTGTTCGGGACGTCTGCCTTTCGTGCCCACTTTGCTTCCTTCCATTTTCACACTCATACTTGCTCATGCTTTATTCTTTATTCTCTTCTTTCCTGACTTGCTGTTCCCATGCGCGTTGATCCTGTGTGGGAACAGTTTCTTGCATGGGTTCCCCGTATATATCGCCATACTATACATACTGTATGTCCATTGTATCTTCCTCTGTTAGATCGCCGTTGCTCTTGAAACGGAGGCTTAAACTCTTCAGTATAATAATAATATTCATGGCGGTTCCTAATGTGAAGAATGACATCGTGTGAGCGAGTTCAAGTAGAAAACACAATAAACAGTAGGTATTGTAAATAGAAGAGATAGCACCAAGGTAGCTAATATGAAAGAGGTCTTCATCTGTTTTCGGTGACATCTTCCCAAAACGCTTCATTTTAGTACTTCTTCTTTGATAAAGATTTTCATTAAATTTTTTAAGTTAGACGATAATGCTTTCTATAGCAACTTGCTTCGTACTGTGCGTCCTTTGATGAGAGTAATTGTGCCTTGTATCTACAGCGCGAGGAGGCGGAGCTGGCCAAAATTAGCAGCGGCATAGGGAAGGTGTTCCTACAGCAGGTGAAGGAGAGAGAGAAGATCAGGGCCTGGAAGGCCACCCATCTGGACCCCCGCAACGCTTCCAGGACCCCCTCAGCCAACCGTGAGGCCCCCAGTAGACTGCGCTTCGACTCGTCTTACAACGCTTGTGAGTCTGTGGTAGCCTGTTCCGGTTACCCTTCTTGTTGTTGTTGCCCTTTGTCAACGTTTAGGCTTATAAGACATGGGTAACTCATTAGGGTTACATTTCGACGGTGTATGTTATTGACCATTCACCATGATTCACAATACAAATAAATTTCTAGGGAGTTTCATTCCTTGTGAGCCTTTACCATTACCTTCTGCTTTAGCCCTATGCTAGTCGCTTGTGGTGTTCATCCCCATCTGAAACTTTGAGGTTATTTGTTATCACTACGATTACATTCGTAACGTTTAAATAATTTAAAAGTGGGTCTTCAACGCACACTTAGACGTTAGTTTTGTAGAAATTCTGGTATTTGAACGGTGCTTGTCTGTAGTAAGCGTCAACATGCACCCACATTGTACATAACTACCTTATGTCTTAGGCATAACACTATCTGATACTCCACTAAATCGTCTTTATTTGGTAGCGAAGTGCTACTTTGTAAATAAGACATTAAATTATCTAGGAATAGCCTAACTGTATGTAATATTCCTGAATACGGATAGTACACAGTAGCAGCTGAACCCTGTGATGATGAGTGCCAACTGTTTTCACGTTCCGACCCTAGCTAACTTTACGGCCAGCGCGGCGCCGTGCAGAAACTAAAGTACCTACGTAGTGGGTCTTACACCCAAATGGAGTGGTATTGAGCATCAAAGTAAAGGTAAAGTCAACTTAGACCACACCCTCACCTGGGAAACCCACATGCACTGGTTTGTGCTGCGGGTATAGGCCCACTGGCCCCAGACGAGCAAGTGTAGAGGAGCTCGGTTTCCCGAGCTCCTCCGACTTCTAGTTGGGAAAGTCTGATTTACACAATCCTCATTAGAATTTTAGTAATTTAAACTTAGTAAAGTCTGCCCCATCAGTGAAAGATGCACGTGTGATCATGTGGAGGAATTTTAAAACCTTTTCATTTTATCGGAGACCCTGCTGAAGAAATGTGAAGGTTTTAGATTAGTTCGCTTAAGGCCTGAAATAACTTCATTGTTACCCAAATTTATTAAATGAATTTTTAAAATCGGGTGCTTATTTCCACGATTTCGCAAAAAATAGAAGTTACCAAGATTACGTTAATATTGAAAGCCGTTTCGTTATTGCGAGAACTTTGCCAAAAATTTATGTTGTGAAAGGTGAAAATTTTTCGTGTATCATTGCAGCTCCGTCCCGTGTGCTGGACAGCAGTCGATGGACAGACGATGACTACGATGGCCATCCTTCGTACCGCAGCTCTGGCCGCTCGTCCGCCACCCTGCCCTCTTACAGCGGTAGGATTTGTTCCTTCAGTTTGTACTAAAACATCAATGCATTTAATATCAATGGTATCGTTGTTAGCGATGTTCAGTAGAGTTGTAAATTTACATTATCAGTGAATTTGAGTAGAGAACTTTTGACTTTAAATCGAATTAACCAGTTTGCGCTGCGTCGCTACAGGAACTTTTTTTGGCCATAGCAATACAATGGGACGAAAAAAAGAAAACTTGCAGGAATATAAGAAACGCTGGTCAAATTGTAGAAGTTTGAAATTTTTGAGTAGCAGTGACTTGAAAGTTATCTGCCACGAATTCAAATTTAGAATCTGTATCTTGATTTTAGATTGCCTACAGGGATTATGGCTGTAAATATAGTAATTCAAGCTTTACAACCGGTAGCTACTTCAAGTTTAGCGTCAGTGACATCAAGTTTAATAATCGTGAAAGGGAATGATTATACGATCCGTTCATATTCGCAATTATTGATTGTTCCCGATTCACTTTTAAATTTACACATGTGACGCTATAAACATTCTACCCACATTTTTATGCCCCTGACGTTCTTCGGCAATTTTTATGAATAAAAATGTGGCGTTGCGTGCACGCAACTTTCGTTTCAGTCTTTGTTGGGCATAGAGGCGATTGTTGCGTACGCGCAGCAAGTTTTGAATATTATTCTTTTATTGGTTATCAATAGTGTTCAGTTAGATTTACATTGGTAAATGGAGGGCTAACGATGGATTGTTCAGAACTCGGTCGAATTTATTTTGAATAGATTGCATTGCTGGAAGTTATTCCTAAGATGTTTTCGGTTCGTTTCAAAGATAACTGCTCTTGTCATTAATTTTCTTATGGAATCATGAATGCCAGCAATCCACTGAAAAATAACAATGGCTTAGCTGTTGGTCGTGGTCGTGTGGCCAGTCGTAACTCGCAGTGGTTGTCTGGTCAGTTGTTGTTATTTGTGTAAGTCGCTGTTTTTATTCTGATCGTGTGCGTGTGTGTACATCTGTGTACACCCTCATGTACGATGGCAAGCTGTCTACATTATGTTTAGAACCGTACGTTTCTTTAGTGTGGCATGCTGCAACGTAACCACAAATTTGTACAGAAATTTTTTACTAATTCATCATGAGTTTTGTGTGATAATTGGCTGTAATATATTTCAAAAAAAGTTTATTGACTGCCGTTGCTGCATGGCCTGCATTCTGGACTGGTTGGAAAATGCCTTTGTACTACAGTAATGTCTTGATTTACGAGCTCTAAACTCAATTTCGCTCGTTTCTCAGTTTCACATTTGTATTAAAATAAAGTGCTGCTGTCGGCAGCGTAGTTACAGCTCACATTTAACTTGTGTGTTGTTTGGTAACTCAAAGAAGAGACTAGTGCTGTTGATTGAAAAACTCGTAAGTTATGACACTATCGCAAGTCAAGGCGTTACTGTATTGCTATTATATCCACCTGACAATACTTACTGTATTGTGTGTGTTGCTGGGTTAGCTTCATCAGTCCTATTCCTATCGATTTTCTCTCCCTTAATTTGTTTTTGTTGTATCTTTAGTTGCGGAAGTTGTTGGATTTTTCGTTTTCTCTTTTGTAGAATATTTTTTTCTTATGTCAATGGTTTTTTTTTTATTTTTGTACTGTTTGCATTAATATTCGTGTTGCTTAAATTTTTTTCCTTTGTACATATGATTTTTTCCTATTTTTTCTCAGGCGACTGAGTTTATATAGAAAGCATACATATTTTCTGTCCTATTATTTGCACATATCTCACACAATCCACACTTAGATAGCTAAACCTGATACTCCTACTGATTATCTCCTTTACTGCACTCCATTTCTTTCCCGCCCGTAAGCTTCCTTTTTCATTTGTCGACATGCTACATGTCCTTTCTTCTCCCCCCCTCCCCCTTCTTTGGATCGTATCGTACGTTTTGGGCAGAGAGGCTTAAACTGGTAACAAATTGATGAAAATATAGTGATTATAAACAAACATACAGCAGTACAGTACACATGGTGTACGTACAAGTGTAGGTACTTGTATATACGCACTATTACGACGCTTGCATAATCGGTACACATGTGCAAGTATGTGTACAACATATATGTGCTGGCGTGTACAGTTTTTTCATTTTTATTTTTGTGCCTACATAGAAATCATCCTGAGCAGGAGGTATGCATGTGATGTGGTGTAAAATATGCGTGACAGTGTGTAAAGTATGGTTCAAGTAGCTATACCTGTCAGTGCATGTGTAAACTATTATATATCAGTATGTAGGTACCCTATGTGTTCTTCAAAAAGGCGTCAATGTGTAAAGTATGTTTGTAACATAAATTGCCAGTGTGTGCGGAATAAGTGTATCGTTGTTGAAATGTGGCTAGTCAGTTCGTAAAGTCGCTACATAAGTGAGTGTAAATTGGAATGTGTGTATTGAGAAATGTACCGTACGTCGTGTGTAAAGCATCTTGCTGCAAATGTACTGGTGTGTAAAACTTTTATTTTTTATTTTGTTCACAGGCATATATTTTGAAAAGTATTCGTTATTTGTTCCTCATACTTAATTTACACCCTACTTTGAGCTTCACTTATCTACTCTTTGAATCATACCGTCCAATTTTCTCAGCGTTTTGTTCCTTCTCTTTATTATACTCAAGTTTCGTATATATATCTCACGATTAACATATCCTTGACACGTACTCTATATACTCAACGTTGCTTGTTTGTCTTCTTCTCAAATCTAGTTTAATTTTTATGTATTTCTGTTTTTATTTTCTTTCTCATTAATAATCTTTTTTATAATCTTTGAAGGTGCATATGCAAGACATTATACCTGAGCGTATGCTGCATATTTCATATATATACAGTATATATACCAACATACCGATATACATTTTCCATACATATATATGTTAATATGTTGATGTGTGCATATATATCTGTACATTGTTCCTATTCTAGTTTCATTATTATTATCGCTTTCATTCTCTTTGCTATCTCTTTTATTGTTCTTCCTTTTCTGAAAAATGCGTAGTCCCTTGGTACTCATCTCCTCCGTTTCTGTCTTTCTTTGAGTTTCTATCCATTCTCCTCTATCTCCACTGCTCTGATGAAACTACCTTACTTTATTTTCGGTGAGACACGGGAATGTAGTGTTGTTTATTTCTTTTTTCAGAGTTAAAATCGTTATGCCAGGGAATAGTCCAGACGCATTTAAAAAATTAGTTGGATTTCTGTTTTTCTTTTTTTTTTTTTTACATTATTTTGGAATTTTTCCCTCACTGACATTAATAAACCTCTTATTCAAGTTAACAAAAAATATTTCTGTATTGATTTGATACAAGTCATTATGGCTTAGACATCTTTTCTTGTTTGTACTATCTCTATATTCCTCCAGTATATACTGTTTGTGTCTCGTTCTACTTTCTTCTGTAACTTTTTATTACGATATGGCTACTCTCCTGCTACCAAATCTACTCAACTACCACCGCTGCAATGCAGCGCATTCCGGATGCTACCATGCTTGTAGGTGTTACCATTCCTAAAATACTACACGTTACGTCCGTGATGCACTGTAAAAAAAATGCAAGCGATGTTTTTTATGTTACTATGCCTGTATTTGCATTCCTGATCCAGCTACAATTGAAAATTAGTTATCATGTTCCTGATGCTATCATACTTAAAAACAAATCGATTGCAGTACATTCCTGGCGCAGCCATTTCTAAAATATAAAGTTTTAATTGTTTTATTCTTTTCCAATAAAGTTCAGTGCAACGCGTTGCTTGATCTGTGCTCCGTCAGAAATTTTTTTTTTTATCAAGGATTCAACTAAAATTAACTTTAATGAATGTATATATGTTGGTAACAATATTTGATAGCAATTAGAAAGGGATATTTTCGGATCGCTTTTGTATATATTCCGAGAGTCACATTAGTAAGATCTTTCAGTCATAAGTTTTTATATGAAATTTTCTGATCGCATTGATTTCGTTTCGTGATAATTTTAGTGCCGCTAATAAGTCCAACCGTTTGGCATGCAGGTAGCTTCTGAAATGCCCTGTACTATCTGTTATCGACTTGCCTGTTACTCTCATTCTTTCTCTACCATTTTCTAATAGTACGTGTGGATGGTACCATGTCTCTCTTGCCACTAGCACTCTCCTATTACTGCCCGTGTGGATGGTACCTACCATACTTCCACCCCTCTCAACTCTCGTTCCTTTAGCTTGTTCGATGCCTTCCCTATTAGCATTCTGTTTCTACGTCGCTCTCCTATTGTATCTGTGGCTGGTTCCACGCCTCACCTACCACACCCTACCACTCACCTACTCCCCAGCAGTAGTGTCATCCCTGCGGTCGCCTCCCAAGCCGGGCTACAACTTCAAGTGCTCTACGCTCCCCAACTTCACACGGGCCCGTCCCCACCCCCACGCTGCCTATGGGGCCCTTAATGTGAGTCGGGGACCTTGATCACAGTCTCGGTGCTCCTCAATGCAGCTATAGCGCGCGCTTTCGTACCACATGAGATAGTCTAGTTGTCCGTGGCTCAGGGTCGCTGGTAGTTGAAGTATTACTTCTCCGTGTCTGAGACTGTCGGAGTAGTCCTTGGATATTCGTGTAGGATGTTCACTGTCTCTATGGCACTGAAGTTAGAACTATACAGTGCCTCGTTAGTAAAGTTTCTTTTATACGGCCGTAGGAACTGGCGTGGGCATATCCCACATGTCCTTACAAGTTCTTGCCTAGGAGCTTCGCTTTATCCCTCTGGGGCTGGCGTAGCTTTACCGTATCCCTTTTGGTAGTGTCGTACAAATATACGACATCCACTTGGTGCTGGCGTAAGATTTATGATATATTTTCGCCAGCAGCGCATGGGTAGCTATGCTTCTTCTACGTTGTGATGCCAACGTTCTTGGATTGCTTTTCAAAGTGCCTACTGTATGCTTGATTATTGCAACCGCTCTAGTCGCGTTGCTCCTTGAATTTAGCGTTGCCATGTACATAACGTCAGTGATATGATATCTTGTAGTTCGAGCCCCGGTTGTCCACAAGCGAGCGTACTGATACAGATAGCTATCACTTCGTTCTGCCTTTGCTGGAACGACGAACCGTCGTGTCGATGTTACCGTACATATTGCATTGACGGAACATGGACGAAAATAACGAAGTATTAGTTACTCTTCTAAACGAAATTGGTCATCGAAATTCTATCGTATTATGTCTTTAGTGTGAAAGGAAGATTTTTTTTGTAGTTTAAATTTGAATTGAAGTTTGTTCGTTCGTTATAAAATTTGTTATAATATGAGAGCTGAAATTAGTGAATAACGGAAAATTGTCGCACGATAATCATTGCTCCAACTTTTATGGAAAAAAAGTCATACGTGTCGATCACAGCTGTAAATCAAACGCGTAGCGCACCGCTGCAATAGGTGTTGCGTACAGCTGCAAATCACTGGCGTTGCGCACAGCTGTAAGTCGCGGGTTCTTGACTTAGCTTTAAGTCACGTTTGTTCCGCACAGCTGTAATTCATAGGCGTTGCGCACAGCTGTAGCCTGCAAGTCATGGGTTTGCGTGCAGCTGTCGGTTACGGGCTTTTGCGCACAGCTGTAGTAAAATCAAAGGTATGGCACGCAGCTGCAAAGTCATGGCAGCTGCGCACAGCTGTAAGACGCACCAGTATGGGTCAGTTTGACCAGCAGACCATTGACTGCCGTAACAAGTAAGTGTCGGTCCTGGATCTCTTTAAATAATTTCGTAAACAGATTCCAAAGGTGAGACTAAATTGGCCCCGTGCCTTTCCCTCTCCTTCCTTTGACTGCAATTTCCACCTTTCCTTTCCTTCTGACAAAAAAATCTTCCCTTTCATCTGGTTATCCATTTCTTCTGGTGTTGTCAACTCTCTATTATATATTTCGGTTTATTTTCCTTTGCAGCTCTTCTTATTATTTACTATATACGTATTGTGCTTCCCTCACGCAGTGCAAAGGAGTCAGAAGTTTCAAATTCCGTTATTTTCAAGACTACGATTACATTTATTTACGTTGGTACTCTTTACTTTCCTAGTCAAGTTTCTGCATCTTCGTCTTGGCCTTACTTTTGCCGATTTTATTATTTATATAGCACCCATCTATTTGTATATTGTTGTCTATATGGCTTGTACATTTTATGCTACTGTGTTGATTGATTTTATTTCACATAATGCCTCTTTTTCTCCATTCGTATAGTTTGGTTTTCTGATATTTTAATAAGTAGGTACGTAATCGGCAATCTCACTAAGCTGTATCTTTATTGCCAAATATATGTGTTACGCATATCACTTAAGACTAGTGCATGTTTGTTTTGTGTATGTTGCATGTTAAATTGTACTACTGCATGATGCTCTTTTGCATGCTTTTTCTCTTTTGCTATCGTTGCTTGTGGCATTATATGTACTAAGAAGATGGTTTACTTGACATGTTTTTGTTTTGTTCGATGCTATCGTTGCTTGTGGCATTATATGTACTAAGAAGATGGTTTACTTGACATGTTTTTGTTTTGTTCGATGTTTTACTAACGTTGAGTGAGTTTTTTTTTTTTGCCGAACTTGTTTGTAAAAATGTGAAATTGGAGTAATTAATTTGATTGAATCTTGCGCAGCTTCACCGAAATGCTGCGAAGTCTTGAATATCTTTGTTGTAATTTGGGTCTCGAGAGCTGTGACTAGTTATTACTGGAATTAACGTGAAAATAGCGCTGTACGTCGCTTTGTAAATGATATCGCCGCTGTCCATCCGTCCCTGTGTCGGTTATTTATTGGAATGAACCCTATCGAAAAATCGGAGGCATTTATTTCAGTGGCTGTGGACAGGGAGTGCCGCCCGTCGGATCGTCTTATGTGATAAAAGAAGTCGCTTGGCTTTACACCATTTAACGTATCTGGCTCGCCTGCTCTTAGCGCAGTAAGCTTCCATTAGCTCAAACTTGTTTGGGATTTTAATCATAAACGTTCGATTCGCCTGTGTAGATTGGACTTCAGGCGTTAATTGTAAACCTATTACGCTCCGGTTTGAGGCCGTTTCAAACATTGTTGCAGAGTTGGAGTCGCTAAGTGTTGGACATTTTTTTGGACCCGGATATTTGCCTCGGATTTTAATACTTGCGTCTTTTGCTGAATTCATCGTATTTGTCTTTTGACGGCACGTCCTGGTAAACGGCGCCTTACTCGTCTGGAATTTCCCGCAAGATGCTGTCTTCTAAACCCGTTCAATCGAGCTTCAGTCTTTACCGCGTATTTGATAACCGTTGAAGTCTCCCAAAAGACTCGAACACTTGCAACACAATTTAAAGTGTCGAAGCCAGCGCTTCTGTGTAAAGTACTAGACGAGTCACGCCTGGAAGTCTTTCATTTCACTGGCCAATCAAGCGCCCCCTAAAGCCGCGTCTACACGATCCATCACTTCATCAATCACCAACGCAAGAATCGACAAACACAAACTCTTCTCTTCCTTGTCCCAACGGTATCAAACAGAAACCACGCACACTTCAAGGTCACGGTATGCGAATTCCGCATTCCATAACTTTTAATCGATATTCCACCCTCACTTTATAGTCCATATATTTATCTTAGTTGTAGAAGCTGACTGGCAGGTAAAACTTTATTTATACTGGCGAAAAATATCGCTAAAAATTCACACACTGGCATCCCCTCACATGCAGAAATGCAGACGATAGAACAATAATTTCTCATTTTATATTTATTAATTTCTTTAATTTCTATTGCAATTCACCCTGTGTTCATCCGTTTCTTCCTCTAAAACATAAATCGTACTCCATTGTAGCTCTTAATAAGGAAAAGCAGAAAAAAATGTATCTAGACGAATATACTACAGTTATTAGTAATTGGAAGCATATTATTGCTAAATGTTTCCCGCTGTCCAGAAATTCGAATCAAACTTAAACAAAATTCGCTATGTCTGTTAATTTTAATAAAAAATAACGCTTTAATTACTAAATAATATAATGAAGCTACGCACATGTATTCGCAGAGCGAAATATAATTGCCGAACTTTTTGTTTGATAAACTCCCGCGCCTTCGTGCTGAAGTTTTCCAGCCGAGTTGGACAACATCAGTCACAAACTTCGAATGCTCGCCGCGTGTGTTTGTCAATCAAAATCGTTCCGCGAACATAAACTTCGACGGAAAGATGGATCGTGTAGACGCGGCTCGAGACAATTGCCATATTTGAATAATTAAATCGTTGTTCAAAAATCAGCGCTGCTTATCTGTTAATATAACTGATGAAAAATTTCGCTTGGAAACAGTATATATGTTTATCTGTATGAAAAATGATATCGTCAGTAACATTCTGTATGTATTTGTAAGGACTTGAGCACACTCTCCATTTCCTTTGGAATTGAGTGTGTCCTTCTCATTTGGCTTCGACGGAATTGGCGTTCTTTGCTGTCATCTTGAATTGAGAGCATTCTTGTTGCTTGGAATCGATGCATTTCCTTGTCGCATTGGAATCGAATACATTCTTGTGTGTTGGAATTAAGTACTTCCCAGCTGCTTTGCATTTGAGGCCATTTTCGGCGCTTGGAGTCGAAGCACTTTTCTCTCGCTTGGAATGAAGTATTTCCTTGGTGCCTTGCATTTGTGCACTCCTGTCGCTTAAGAACCAGCCCATTCATGTTCTTGTGCTGGTTCTTTTTTTCTAAATTGCTACTCACTCCTGCAGGTAATATTCTGTCATACGTTAATTATTAAATCTCTTCATGCCAGGTTGCGTTATTTTGCTAAAAGGACTGTGTTTCCTAGTGTATTCCTACGGAGAAAAAAAACCTTTCTAGCAAGGTAGCGCAACCAGGAACAGATATGGTTAATCTGACTACCTATACAGAGATTTTTACTTTCTGATTCTGTTGTACGAGGTGCAGTCCAAAAGTTCCCGAAATATATTTAATAAATTAAATTAAATGGTTCTTGGATCTAATGCATCACCGTTAATGTAATCCCATTAGGAGAGGATTCACCGCTCCCACCCTACATTGAAAGCTTCCTAGATTTTTTTTGTAGGTTATCTAGTGCGCCTTACAGTTCCGCGTGAATCTCCACAACTGTGTCAAATTTTCGGCTCTTCAAAAATTGATTTTCATTTGGGGTATAACACAAAGTCACATGGTGCCAGATCAGGTGAATACGGCGTATGAGGAACAGCTGTTATTTTAGGTTTTGCCAAAACTGAGCTCGTCGCACATATATTGCGACACAAACTTTGCCGCAATCCGTCTCATGTTCAGTTTGTCGGACAAAACCCTTATACGACCCATACAACAGACCCACAGTGTTGACTTTAGCTAGGATGGTCAGCCTACGACCTTGCAAGACCATATTCCGCACTTTAGCGACATTTTCTGGCGTTTTGCATTTGATCGTTTCCGGAAAGGGGATCGTTGTCAACCAATGTTCCGCTGTCTGTAAAACGCTTAAGCAATTCGTAAGTTTGACTGACCTAAAGCGTCTTCCCCAATTGCATCATGCTTCAACATTGATGTTTTCTACCGCGGCCCAAAACAAAATACTATATAAAAATGTAACTGTCAGATATCCATCGCCAACTTTTCATGCAATGCAACACACGACAGTGGGAAATGCGAGTAAAACGGAAACGTGACCACCTTGCACAAAACCGCTAGAGGCACTGGCTGACAAAGGATATATAAGGAACCCCCTAGCGTCTTTTCGTCGTACTTTTTAAACTTCATAAGTTACACAGACACTCCCGGAACTTTTGCTTAGCACCTTGTATTACGCGCCCCTCACAAGCGTTCAATAGCAAATATTGCGTTTGAGTTCATCCTTGTTGCTTCACTTAAATTGCACCAGACGCTCCTCACTTTTGCTTACAAAGAGGACTGAAAAGTTCATAGGCTGGCCACGATGTCCTGATATACGATACGTAGCTGATGTCCTAATATCTGCTATGCTAATATCCAGTATTTAATTTTATCTGATATCATAAAATATATTTTCTTCTAACTGTAGTGTCGGATATCTCTACTACTATCTGTTATCCTAATATACGATATATTATGCCCTCATTCTGGTATTCTAATACCAGATGCATTATTCAATATCCAAGTATCGGTAGTTGAGCTATCAAACATCCTAGTATCGAACTTTCTTATCATTTTTGTCTCAGCGCTAATTCCCTACTCTATAATTTTATAGGGTTTTTATTCTTTGGATTCTAGTTTACAGCTGTATACAGTGTGTTTGGCAAGTCTATCCTGCAATATTATTTACTCTGCCGTCTGTGATTTTCCGCAATTGGAGCTGTTATATGCGTAGCTACTGCAAGTCGAAAGTATCACCCTGTTAGGGGAAAAAAAAATTTTTCTTAGGGGTCCACGAACCTCGTCACAATAATGCTTGTCTTGTTCAGAAAAAGTGTTCAATGTATGACGTTCCTATCAACTCATGAATTGTTGAAGCTGTAGTGTGAATATGTTCGTGAGGCCATGAACATTTCATGTTAGTTTCTCTTCGTTAAGCTCCCCCCAAAAAAATATAGTCAACTATCATCGTCAGCCTATGAAATTTTCAGCTTGCCCTCGTTGCGTTACGGAACCGAACTCTCCCCAAGTCTCCAGGTGCTTTCTAATCTCTTGCTTATTAGGGCCGACTTCTCTATTTGATTTCAGTGGTGAGCTCCCTACGGCAGCCCCCCAAACCAGGGTACGGGTTCTCCCCCCGCACTAACTTCTACAGACCAGGACTGGGGTCCTACTCAGCCCTACATGTAAGTGTAACTTTGTTACAGCCGTGTAAGCGTGAAGTTGTTACGGCCACCACTTAGTGAAATTACTACGGGCGCCCAAGTGTAAAACTGCAGCAGCTTTCATGGTAAGTGTCCCATGCACCTCATGTTGCCAACTGCTGTCAAGTCCTGCCCATTTTTTTTTCTTCGATATCATCTACAAAGAAAATGTGCAGAGCTGATGCAGGTTTTTTATTGTGAATAACTTTTTTTTTTCAGAGTGTAAAGCTATAATATTCTTTTGTTCAGTTATTGCTTTTGGCGCGTATTTTGGTGTTTCTGATGCGGTGGACGTACAAAGCGTGCAGCTTTTGGTTGTACGCAGCTTTGTTTTTTTGCATTGAAGAAGGAAACCTTCAGCATCATCCGCATGCAGTTAATATACTTTTTCTTTATTTATTGATATTTTATATTATGCTATCTTCATTAAAATTATACTGAACTGACGCAGCTTTTTTGTGTAGACAAAAAATGCTTTGAAATGAAGCAGCCCAATGTTCGTAATGCGTCCTACGTAGAAATCGTGGAAAACTTCTGGTATATTATTTGTTTTATGAAGCGTGCGCGATCGAGAAAGCGTGTGGAACGTAATTTTTTTTTTTTGCAATGCGCTATTGTACAAGGCTGGTTTCTTTTCGTGCTACCATTTTGTATTGATTTTCTTTACTTTATTATCAAGTTGTTTAATTGGTATAGCTGGACAACTTTCATGTATTAATCGTACTGGTTGTTTTGTAAGTGAATAGGCTACTTTAAAAATTGAGCTCAAAGGGAACTCTGCCGCATTTTATATACACAGTGTGCCGGCTAGAAGAGGTATTATTTCTTCTCTTAATTCAGCGCTTCTTAGAAAGGTATGCTCGCTATAAATACTATATATAATATATATATATATGCAGGAAACGCTCCTACGTATCACATCATCGAACGATTATGTAATTAGTACTATGGAAAGACACTAGNATTTAATAGAACGGAAAGACAATTGGGCCTTTCATTGCAATATTGGAGAGTACAATTAATATTACAATTGTGTAAAGTACCAAGTGTAATTGTATGAAGTACCATCAATTAATAAAATGAATACAGCAGTACGTAAAAACACTTAATACTGTCATTTCTATAACGGAAGGTCAATAGAAAAAGTTGAGGAATAATTTGCCCTACAGGGAGACACTGCCAGCCTCACGGGCCTGGGCGATAAGACTCACAGCACGGACTTCAGCAGCGCGCGGTCGGACGGTGAGTGTTGGTGGCCTGAGCTTAGCTAGTGTGCGGTGCGTTAGGTTAACTTCAGGTGCCTTAGGTTAGGTACGTTACGAGTTAGGTTTAGTGAGGTGAGTGTGCTCTTACGTAGGCGTGGTTGAAGATGTGTTGAGGTGAGTTACACCAAGACCGCTCTGTATGTAGGTACGGTCCTACGCTCAACTAATGAGAGAGTGAACGCCCAGCTCGCAGGTTGTTCATGCTGCCGTATCTATGCTTCGGTCTTTCACACGATCTTTCAGGATGATATGGGAGCTGAACGTCCTCTCATCATAAGTTGAGCGTACGGTGACATTGTGTGGCTCCGGCCTAAAGTGACCCGAAGTTAGATCAACTGAGATACCGTAGATTAGGTTATGTTAAAATAGGAGTTTGGTAGCTAAACTTCATATGAGCTGCTTATAGTTGAAGGTTGTTAATGTGTGTTAGATTTACTTGAGTGATGTTAAGCTAGGCAAACTTCAATTAGGCTTGGCTAGCTTAGGGTGAATGGGATCAAATGCGAGGCATTCCTGGTCTGCCTTGACGACGTCAGACCCTCCTGCCCGTTCCATGCTGGCCAGTGTTGTACGTATCACAGATACTCTGTGAGATCGTCAGTGGCAACGTACCTCAAGTCCTGAACAGACCTAGTCTCATGTGAGCTCAATACTGTAGGTTAATAAGTAGCCCCAGTTCGCTTGTAAATAATATACCTGGTAGTCTTTAGAAGTCTACGGATACTTGAACCAGGAATTAAGTACCAGCTTCGTACAACAGCAATAAGGACTTAACTACCAACGTCTTGTCATACTGTTGAATCAGGAATTTGGTGCCGACCTCTTATTACACCGGCAAAAAAAAAAAAAAAAAAAAGAGGGAATAAGCGATGCGAGCGCTCTAAGTCACCGTAACTTTACTAAATCTAATTTGGGAGGTGGTACTTTGGCGCTGTGTTATTTCACCCTAATCCAACAGTCATAGTGTCCTTTACTTTTCATGCATTGTATAATAGTGTATATTATACTTGTAGCTAACAAATGTATACGGGTCACTACTCATTGGTTGTTCTTTAAAAATAAAATTTTCTTTTTTGATGCCCTCCCCCCGGGGTGGGGTTTCTGGGATGTTCATTATGAAAGTGACTACTTCATTTTCCATTATAACTTTGGGGAAAGTAAGAAGTGATACAGGTAGACTAGAGGTTCTTACCTCGGTCTGCTTACCAATGAAAGTAAGTAGAAATTTATGAAACTCCCAACAAAAAATAAAAATCTTAAAATCCGGCAAAAAATTTGCACCAATGAATAATAAATACATGGCTGCTTCTTCGTAATTCAGAGATGCCGTTTTGTTTCTTTAATGTTTTTGACTCAATGCTTGAGTTGCGTTTGATTTTTCTTCAGTGGATTTTTCGAAACTCCAATTTTGGTAATACGCTGCGTACTTGTCCTTTCTTTACTTTTTTTATTTATGGTTGTCTGTGTACGATACACGGGACTAAAAAAAATGGCGGTGATACGGTTACGTGTATACATAACCTGTGATCGTACTGTTGAAGTAACGTATTTTAGATTGGCAGTGTCCTCCGTGTAATGGAAAGTCAATTGCATGTTGCAATTGCAACCCCAAAGTTACCGGCGCTGCACCGGTGTCACCCACCGCTTCAGCTCGTGTCGCACTTGGTAACTGCTCACACAAAGTAACCTCGTATATTTGTTTGAGTTACGGCAAGCGCTTTTTTTTTGGTTGCGGTAGCCCAAGCAGCGTAGTGGCTGCAACACGCTTGTAGCAAAACGTAATGTGAGGATGCGACGATGAAATGTTTTCTAACCAACATACCTAGCGTCCTCAAGCTGAAAACAGCGGTTGGTGGCTCTCGCGGAAGTGATATCGTGATAAAACTGTTACTTTGAAAATCATACGAGCTTCAACCTTGAAAATTCCAAGCAAAAAAAGCAGTGCTCATTAGTGGTGTCGCAGATCCGCTTCATCATAATTTTTCCTATCTGATACTGAGCGAACCTGTGGAAATTCTGCAAAACAAAAGCATCGTTCCTCAATTATGATGCCCTCGGACCCGTATCATGCATACGAAGGTTAAAAATGTTCAAGTCAGGTAGTGCATCTTCTCTCTAAGACCTGCAATCAGTACCAGCCAAATGTCGAAAGGTCATTTTTAGGGTCATTTTCGTGTCCTTATGTTCAGCTATTGTCGTTCAGCTAAAGCTATTCACGAATTTATATTGCTTGCTGATAATTGCGTTTTGTGCATCACCACGAACAGTCTGCTTCTTGTTTGAGGCCCCAATGGGATATAGAAAGCATTTTATTGAAGTCGCGCCTGTCAACCGTAAGGCCTATTTCGCATGTCCTATGGGCCGGTAGCTATTGTGTAGTGTGTGTCTCATCATATGAGTCATGGTAATGTATTATCACGTTCCATTATCGGGAGTTGGCATTGTACTTCAATGAGAGTGCTGTATAATTTATTACTTTATATGTATACATACCAGATTTTTGGATTCGAAAGGTACCTACATATAATGCCCGATTTTGCCTTCTGGACTCTGATACATATTTACGTTAGGTACACAATGACCTACGCATGCTACATGCATATGAGTACATGTTAATAACCGCCACAAGTAATCAGCTATTTTCTTGAACTTTTTGAATCACATATAATACTGTCTTTAAAAGTCACTGTAAAAAATTCAACGTCATACAACTTTTCTACATCATATCTGTATACGCATGCTTGGTATCAACTTTCATGTGTGCCTTAATTGCTATATGCGTTTAATATTTTCACGGTGAAACCGTCGATGATTTGGAAATGTTTCGCTTCCGGCGATGTTTTTGTTTGCAGATACAAATTTTTGTGTGTTCAAAGACGGCCGTTGCTCGCATCTCTAAAATTTCATTCTGAATTTCGGAAAGCCCTGGCGAGGAAGTCTTTGCTGTTTCCGCGTAATTTTTGAAGTTGAACTACAGATCGACTTATTAGGGCTAGTACGGATTCTTTTTCGTGGGTATGTAAAGCTTGACAGGTTTTCTTAACCTCCGTTATGGGGCGTCTCGCCCAAGTATTGAGTTTTCGCCGGTCTCAAGCCGAGCCAGTTTATTATAAGCGTCTGATACTCGATGCGTTATGGTGAATTGAACGCTCAAACTTGAAGCTTGGGACAACTTTAAGTCATTCGGATTAGATTACAGTGATTGCAGTGAGCAAATCATACACGTCTATAGTCTGAATCGTGAATGGCCCTCGACTGTGATTAAAAATATAGGAGTTTGTGAGAGCCGTTGCGACTTATGCGGTAGCACGGATGTACTAGGAAGAGTGTAGTGTCTTACGTGAGTCTACGTCTACGTATCTGTCTATCCTAGTTAGTTCGAGCGAGCAGCGACGTTGGGAGGTTGTACTTTGTCTGGGTGATGGTGCATGCCCAGCGGGCTGCGCATGTCCGGTCGGACTCTAGCTCATTAGAGAAAATGTAGCGTTGTTTTGTTTCTAAATAGCCCGGAGTGTTTTGTTGTACCTAAAATAACTAATGAGCAAATGCCCTTGTTTTCATGCATTAAAAAATTAGAATCTTTTCTGCAGTTTGTCGCGTGATTTGAACGTATACGCCCGGCCCTCTCGTCCCAGGTTTTATGCTAAAGCGTGTTGAAATTTTTTGTGTTTCATTTTGCAATAAATGTATGAGTGTTCCTTTCGAATTGGACGTAAATAATGTATTTGGTGCGTGTAGATTGATATTTAATTTAGGTTAGGCCCAAATCTCAAATTATATTTGAAATACAATGCCTTTTTACCTGCGTATGCCTGAGATTAGAGGTTAGCATGCGGTCACTTGTCTCTGCTACCATTGGATACTGGCTCTGGTAACTGCGCATTTTTTTTTTGTTAATTAAGAATAAATAAATGATGCAAGAGATATTTCTGAAAAAAATAAAAGCGTTTGGGAATTTTAAAATCACATCATCGGTGGTAAAGTTACATATACGGTGTAGTTCCAAGTGAAAAAAAGTAGGTGTTGTAAAACGGTTCGTCAGTATCCAGGTAAATACAAAGAAAAACGTAAATGGAAACCAAAAAAGTATTAAATTAGCTTCCTGTATAGTACACATTCTTGCGTATCACAGAATTAGTTTGCAACTATGAGCTGCCATACATATAGTAAATGCGTACAATGGTAACTATGTGCGTTTTGTCAATATGTAGAGCGTACAAGCATTTATTTGATAATGTATGTACCATACATGTTGACGCATTGGAGCTGCAGTTAGCATATGCTCGCACTGGGAATCCCAATTAATGTTAATTGCTCGAACCACTGTACTTCTGGCTAATATTTAAAGTTAATTGCTAGTGTAGTGTAAGAATATTGATACTGAAGCTTATAATATTCGTGTATCGCTGCAGTGTCCGCGGGATCTCTTACTGATGCTGACCGAACTGCATTGGTACGTAAACATTGGCCGTCTAACCTTGCTTAAGCTGCTGCTTTTGTACACTGCTTAACCTTGCTTGCCCTACTGTTAGAGACACTGCTTAACTTCACCTGAATTGTTGTAGACACTGCTTAAATTAACCTCAACTGTTGTAGATACTGCTTAACTTCAACTAAACTATTTCTAAATACTGTTTTATTTCACCTAAACACCTTAACTGTTGTAAACGCTGCTTAATTTTACCTAAATTGTTGTAGACACTACTTGATTTCACCTAAATTTTGTAGACACTACTTGATTTCACCTAAATTGTTGTAGACACTACTTGATTTCACCTAAATTGTTGTAGACACTACTTGATTTCACCTAAATTGTTGTAGACACTACTTGATTTCACCTAAATTGTTGTAAACACTACCTAATTTCTCGTAAATTGTTGTACACACTGCTTATATTCACCTAAAGTGTTGTAGACACGGCTTAACTTCACCTAAACCGTTGAAACACTGCATAATTTCACCTAAACTGTTTCAGATGCTGCTTAATTTCACCTAAACTGTTGAAGACACTGCATAACTTCACCTATACTATTGTATACACTGTTGTACTTCACCTATACTATTGTAGACATTGCTTCCTTCCGTAACCTTCCTGCACTGCTTAACCTTGCCGAATCACTGTTGTGTATTACGTAACCTTGCCTTGATAACCTCAATGCACCGTGCCTGCCTCTGTTGCAAACACTATTTGATAACCTTGAGTAATTTGGTTTGCACCTGCTGCTGCGGTAACAATTGTTGCTGGTACGTTAAGTTTTCTATCAGTGCATCTGCTTTTGTTGTAAACACTGTTATTCAACCTTGCTACAGCGCTCTGCTTCTCTTTATTTTGCCAAATATGTTGCTGTGCTGTTCCACTGCGCCTGCTTTGCATGAATGAATTCATCCAAGTCATGTGTGCTGCACTGTCATTGTTTTACTGCTGCCTTGGCTTTTGTTGGTGTTAAAATTTTTTGTATCCTAAGAGTTTTTGTAGGCGTGTTTTTTATATGTTAGTGGTTGTACTTCACTAATATTGCTTTGATAACGTTTTAACATACGTTGGTGCCCTGATGTCTGTATTCTGAGATTGTAGCCGTGTTTTTTATACCTCAGTGGTTACCATTATTAGGGGTACCGGAAAGTTCTGTTCGCTATTCTTTAACCAAGCTAAAACATTTTATTAAGTGTAAACCGCTGTTTTCAAGGGCAAATCAAATACCAGATACTCAGTGAAATCTACCGCTGTTGATCGTTTCAACACATTCCAAAGTGAATCATATGCTTCATTGTACGTTGTATGTGGTTCAGTTTGAGTTATTGGAGCAAGAAAAACGGCAACTGCATACTTTTACTGTCAGTAACTCGAACGTCTGACGGTATCGCTCCGTAGAAAATGTCCTGCTCTAGTGAACAGAAAAGGAATCATTTTGCAACACGATAACGCTAGACCCCATATTTTGCCAAACAAACTCAAGAAAGAGTAAAGTCATTAGGTTAGGAAGTTCTATATCACCCTCCATATTCACCAGACCTTGCTCCATCAGATTCAGGGTTGGCAAAAATCATGTTTTTTTATTTAAACCAAAAGCCATGTTTTTTTGTAAAAACAAAAAGAAATTTTTTGTTTATTTGTTTTTTTTAATATATATTTTTTCTGGTTCTAGGAATTTTATCCAACATTTTAAGGATTTTCTTCTTAGTAAACATGTATATATTTAGCTAACCCTCTACCATCTTAGTCGCTTCATTTCCATTTCCTATTGTAGAAGAATGACTTAAAGAAAAGGGTTAAGAAAAAGCAGTTAGCGGAGTACCTGTATTTGCTATGGCTACATTTAATATCCAAACTGCAGAGAAGCTATGATTTGTCAGTATTGCAATGTAAAATCTTTTGAAAAACTTCAAAACACTTCAATTTAAAAATACAACTTGACAGAATTAGCTAGCTACTAGTTAATTAAAAACAGGTAATGAACTGAAGAAAGTGAAATAGCCCCAAAATCCTTCGAAAAACACTTAAACACTTCAAAATAAAAAGAAAACTTTATAGAAATGGCTAGCTACTAGCTAATTAAAAACAGAGTATTGAACTAAAGAAAATGAAATGGTTGTATGGTTACATCCTTCTCATGAACTTACCAGCTATCTAATAGAAACTTTAACTACTATTTCTAATTTTCAGTAGCTGCAGGCATAGTACCAGAATATAACTAGAGCACTATGAGAGCGCATACTTCCGCCAAGCGAAGCAACGGTAACAAAAAATTGAAATTGGCTCTGAAACAATGATTTTCTTTGTATCAACTCCAAAATCTAATCACTTGTGCCTTTTGATAGTAATAACAGCTTGTGCAATTTTCTTGAAGATCCTTCCGTGACTTTTCGAGTTATGCTGCTAACAAACGTTATGACAAACACGAGTCAAACATACAAACGAGCGACCGATCTGCACCAAAATTTAATCAATCATGTCCTTTAAAATTACTAACAACCTCTATAAATTTCGTAAAGATCCATTCATTATTTCTTGAGTTATTGTGCTAACAAGCATAAAATTAAAAACAGTGACAAACAAACGAACGAACAAACGGATCATCACAAAAATTTGGTCATTTACTCTTTGTGATATACCTAACAACTCGTATGAATTTCATAAAAATCCGCCCAGAACTTTTTTGAGTTATGGCATTGAGGAAAATGAGGCAAACAAACAAACGGATAGACGGATCTTCACGAAAAGTTAATCATCTGTTCCTTCTAACATACCTAACAGTCCCTGTAATTTTCGTCAAAAATCCTTCCATAATTTTTTGAGTTATCATGGTGGCAAACAGACAAACCTGACGAAAACATAGCCTCCTTGGCAGAGGTGATTAGAAAATGCATCTCTCAAATAAAATAATACAAAATTTAATATCTTATAGGTTTTTAATAAACATAGGCAATAGTTGACCCTAACTGTGCTAACAGTCAAATGAATTCCTAAATAGTAACACATTAACTCATCCTTCTAGTTGTGTAACTGAATTTTAATAATTTATAGAAGTAAAACTGTGTATTTTGCAATATTTATGAATAAAAACCAACTAAACAAAAAAAACGTGATTTTTTGGGTTGGTTTAAACCAAATAAAAACCAACCATGATCAGATTTTCACTTATTCTGTTCATTAGAGCATTTCATCAATGGGAAAAGATTCATAAATATTCACGAGGTTGGAGCAGAGTTTAATTTTATTATTTCTTCCAGAGACATTTTTTCTGAAAGGAGCATGAAAAAGCTTCCAAATAATTGGTCAAAGGTTATATTTAATGATTGGGACTATTTTTTTGAGCATAGAGATTTGTCAGCATATTTCTTTCAGTAATTATTCCTAACAAAGTTCGGGCCAGGACTTTCCAGTACCCTGATATTTCACTAACGCTAGAGAGAATTGTTTGGATCCTCTGTTAAGTAACTTAAATATTGCATCGAACAGTAAGCAACAAATCACTAACTGTTCTCCACACATGTGTCATTCTAAAATACTGTATTTACATCAGGAAATTTGACTGCTTGCTAGTTGGAATATATGAAGTCCAGGAACAATGATACAGGTGTTAATAGTCTCTTTTGATACAGGTATTTATTTGTCCTAAAACGATCGTGATTAGAAGTACGACTTTTTGCGCCAACTTTTAAACATGGGAGACCATATCAAATTGTTTCTCTTCTTTCAGAACATTTTTGCCCACGCAAGTTAAAAAGCGAGTCAAGTGTCTCCACTTGAAATTGCTATTCGCACGAAAAAATCTCGCTTAGTATGTGACTTGTTCTTCTGCATAAAGAAGAAAAATTAATCTTCATACTCATGCGTGTGTTATGTCCTTCTTGTTCATAAGGTGTTTGTGTGTGCGATATTAACCACGTATACTTTGTCTTCCCATGTTTTCGTTCTAGTAATATATTTTCTTTAGTAACTTCATGCTTTTGTGTTAGTGTCATTAATCTTTTCATATGATTTTTTATTGGTGCTCCAATTCTTTCCCTTCTCTACTCTCGAGACGCCGTTACTCAAACTTACTCATCAAACTTATTTAATAAGCACTAACATCAATATACATTATAAGCGTAATTATATTGTGGGAAGTATGTACTTTATGATCGCTGTCAACTCTGTGTTCTTCGAGCTAAATATTACCTGAACGTTAAGTGTTGATGCGTATTCAGCGTACAGGGCTGTAATAAGATTAAGCGTGTTACACACAAAGGTGGAACCCCAGTAGGCTAAGTGTAAAGAAGCATAGATCTGTGGTTTTCTGTCGAGTGTGGAACGTATTTGAGAACAGATTTTAACGACGTGAAATTTCCTTGCGTATGGTGCAGTAGTTAAATGCCCTTCGTATGATATTAAACTATTTTTATTTTTCACATTTTTTAATCGCAGTGAGTGAGAAATATACTCACCGAGACAAATTAACACGATACGTATTCACTATGATGAAGACCAATGCTAATTTACGTACCGTACGTAATTTTAATGTAGAAGAACATGCGCCCTGGGTACCTACTAGATCGTGGCTGGTTAACGAACTTATGGACAGTGTTCGACAAAGTGCATTTCGTTGACGCGACGTGTGCAGTAGTGTAACAATACTGATGTTGTTTTTGGTTCCCCCCAGAGCGGGGGAGCGGGGGACCTGTGCCCCTCGGCGACTTACAGTAGCGGGCTGCGAGGGTACTCCTCCTCCCGCTACTCCCCTCACTTGCGACGCTCCCTCCCCAACATGCTGCATCCCCACCAGCCTCACCACCCTCACCACATACACAACCAAGATCAGCCTCCCAAAATCTACCCGGCGCATCTACTCTTCACCACCAACTACCGTCTACCCAACGATGTCGACAGGTGTCATCTCGAGGTAAGATCTGGAGTATGGCTGTATCGGCAGGTGTCGTCCCGAAATGAGCTTGATGTAAAACATCAGTGATTAAGGTTAACCCTTTGGTGCCGACGGGAATTTTTTCAAGTTCTTTTCGCCTAGTACTCATCCTAGAAAAATGGAGTTATAATTGAGACGTTCAAGATTTTATGCAATTTCACAGCTGTCTCACTGCTTTATATCGTCTTAGCATCCTATTCTAGCAGACAGATATTGCTCCTAGAATCTCCTCATTTTTCTGCATATGATTGGGAACTTGTGTTTGCTAGTGTATCTTTGTTTAATGAGGCCTGCAGGTATTAGCTGATCCTGTTTATTGGGCCTCCTTTGCGTGCTTTCTTATATGTTTGATCGTCGCACGTAGTGTACAATAGTTTAACATGTTTTAGTAGGCATACCTCTGAACCTATCGCTGTAATGCCCGTCTGTTTTTAATAAAGATGTTATAGTCGTTCTTATTTACATTTTTTCTCTTTCAGCGACACCTGTCCGACCAGGACTTTGAGATGGTACTTCGAATGACCAGGATGCAGTTCTATCGTCTGCCGGAATGGAAAAGAAACGAACTTAAAAGACGCTCCTTCTTATTCTAGGAAATTCCCTTTAAAAATATTATCAATTTTGTTATTACCGTGTCCTTCTTCTTATCAGTGCAATTTTCGTCGATGGTGAAGTTTAACAGATGTGTCGTAATTTGGATAATACGATTCCTGCGTGGATGAAGGGTGATGCCCGTGCCTCAACGTGACGTAATTGTTCATAGCCACCATCCTTTNTGTTATTATCGTGTCCTTCTTCTTATCAGTGCAATTTTCGTCGATGGTGAAGTTTAACAGATGTGTCGTAATTTGGATAATACGATTCCTGCGTGGATGAAGGGTGATGCCCGTGCCTCAACGTGACGTAATTGTTCATAGCCACCCTCCTTTCTCCCAAGAAATTTGGATCACCAAGGCTATCGATTTCATATTAATGTCTGTGTATTTTAATAATTGGACGTTACTAATGCTGGAAAATACTTATACGAACTTCTTAGGCTCATTTAATGAGGAGAAGGGAGTCCTCAAGTCGGGATATAATTTCAATTTCCAAAATTATAATTTTTTTTTTTACAATGATGTTGAGCTGGTATGGTTGGATATTATTGCGTAATTGTTTGTGTGGAAACTGTATCTGCTAATTTTCCCAGGAGGAAAACGGACCCGTTAATAAATGCATCGGGCATACCACTGGCGGGTCTACATTTACGCCGTGTGGTTCGAATATTTCGTGCAACCGTCCATGGTAGGACTGCGTTCTCTATTTGAGAAAAACATTCTCATCAGTAAATTTGCTAAATTGTAATACTAAATTTCTGATGCCCAAACCTGATGCAATATTGAGCTTTGCTGGCTTCCACGTTTGCTAAATGTTTACACGATGCTTGAGATAAAAAGAAGAGTAATAATTTTATTCATCTCCGAAGTCATTCGTATAAATAAGTCTTTACTAACCCCCGTGTACGTAAACTGTGGTCAAAGTCTCAGATGGATGCAGGCATAGTGTCAGAACGGGGGCTGTCTTTGTAAATAAAACGGTACATTCTCGTTCTGTAAA
Organism: Parhyale hawaiensis; assembly: GCA_001587735.2. Classification (NCBI taxonomy): domain Eukaryota; kingdom Metazoa; phylum Arthropoda; class Malacostraca; order Amphipoda; family Hyalidae; genus Parhyale; species Parhyale hawaiensis. The sequence continues at coordinate 16,563 of LQNS02278169.1, read as the reverse complement.
CGTCACTGAAACATCACTTTCACTGTCTGTACGCGCAGTCGTCATCAACATACGACGCAAAAACTATGTGGAAAAACGTTCAGAAATGGCTCCGGCCCCGAGANGCAGGCATATTGTCAGAACGGGGCTGTCTTTGTAAATAAAACGGTACATTCTCGTTCTGTAAACGTCACTGAAACATCACTTTCACTGTCTGTACGCGCAGTCGTCATCAACATACGACGCAAAAACTATGTGGAAAAACGTTCATAAATGGCTCCGGCCCCGAGAATTGCTATGGTCATTCTGTTTCATTAAATTTTAATTGAAATTTCATCTCCATGTAAGTAAGGTCTGGAGTATGACTTGGTCGAGCGAATTACTAGCTAAGTTTTTTTTTCGAATATTGCATTCTTGTTTTGGAAAAAGCTGACGGGTGCGTGCCTTTTAGACGCTTCACAGCGCTTACTTAAGTGGAACGAAACTATTCTTGCAAGTCTAGAGCATGGCTACATTATTGAATTCTATTATTCCTGGGGACCTTGATGATAAAAATGAAAAGTTTTTACTCTTTTCTTTCTATATTATAATGTCAGTCAGTCGTAGGGTAATAGCAGTTATGTGTATCGTAATAGTGATGGTTTTAACTGAGACCTTGGAGGATAATTAATTTTGCAGCTTTCTCTGCATATTATCGGTGTCTTTGACACGTTATTTCAATGCACTCTTATATCGTTATACGAGTGGCTTTGGCTTTAAAGAGGGATTGCTTTTGCAGCCCTTTCCCTCAAGCAGGCTGTAAAAAGGCAGGGTAAGAACGGTATTGAACTCCAAGTGGACGGCATTTACCCGTGATTATAATTCTAATGATAATATCGCTGAAAAAGTATACGGCTGATTAAATAGGACTATGACTACTGGAGCGCGCAGCATAGGTAGCAACGTTCTGACGACCTCAGAGTTCTCAGCCTCGAACAGACGTTACCCCAGGACGTCCCGGACACGCACCGTCGCCAGTACAGCACCGCTACCGCGGCCTGTACTACCAACAACATTACTATGCATAAGGAATTTAGGTGCCATTTTCTGACGCTTTTTCCACAAAGTTTTTGCCAAATACTTTCTCACGCTTACCTGTTTGCTGGTTGTACTGTTGATAGAACCTGTCGCTGGCGCCCATGCGGCAGATTTCGAACGAACTTCATCACGAACCTTCCCCCCGTTTCTAGAGTAACTGTTTTATTATTTTTTCTTCGCTTGAAGAGATTTAGTTGCTGTTTGATAATTTGATTTTTCATAATTCCTAACTTAGTTATATCTTTTAGTATGTAGTGAGTCTTTTGGAGTGTAGTAGCTTTGCGTATGAAGGAATTTTTATACTATGTATTTTACATTTAATTTCAATACTCATCAATTCCTTATAGCATCTTGACGACGGATGGAGGAGACTACACGCATGCGGTGCGGCACTTAGTGACAACTAAGATTTCAGCCTTTTTGACGGTAAATTATGCGTTGATTCACACGTGGGGTGCTAATTGAGAGTTGGGAAAATATCTTTCAGGCTTGCTACTGATGATTGGCAGTCTTGGAAGCATTTTTATTATCTTTTGTACAAAGAGAGGCGATGCTGATGCTAGAATTTTAATTCGATGCTTTTAGCTTGAATTCTATCCATTTTTCTTGAAAAGAATTTCTCTGATCCGTGGGTATTGGGGGGGCCTGTCTTTAATATTTCTGCTCTTCGAAAATTATCTGTATAGTTTTATTTTAACGTAATGTGCTGAATGTTTTCTGAATTACAATTATGTACTACAGTAACGTTTCTACCTACATATTTTGGAGGTAGCAGTTGAACGTGACTGAGACGGTTATTCTGAAATTGAGCGACGTACCCGTGGTGCGCGCTGTAAGATGCAAACAAGTGATATCATGTCCAATAACTAGTAGAAAATGGATAATCTAATGTACGTTTAGCTAGGAGGTTCTAGCATTGGTTTACTGCCCGTTTGATCTATAGGAAGAGTGCTGGGAGACATGTAGGTGCTCCCGTTGCTGCCTTTTAATTTAGACTAGACTCGCTTACACATAATATTTCTAATGGAAAACTTCAGTAGCTTAGCCCAATTCTCTTTAACTGAAGAAATTTAGTAGCAGTTAATAGAAGTGCACCGATGACGCGTATCGTATTTGTCCAGTATTGCCTCTGTGGTTTACTACCATTTTTAGAATCCATGAATATTCCTCTTCCCTAATGAAGTTTGTGAGTTTACTGGTGACTCGAAAATCTGTTTCTAGTAGTAAATTGATACTTATTTGCATTTTTGTATTGCTACTTCTATCGTAGCGTGTAGCCTAATTCTGCTGAAATCACATGTATTCTTGACCCTGTACCCGTAGTACCTTCAATTTCATTCGCCGAATCAGCCCCACTGGCCCCTCCCCCGGTACATGGTTAGTGACAGAAGTGCCAGCGATATAAGTGACGTTGATATAACTTGAGATGATAAGTTTGGGCCTTATAGAGAAAAATAGATGAACTTTAACCATGGAGTGGGCTTATGTCAAGATATAAATTCATACAGTCCTGGCTCCTGGCGGGCTTCAGTGACAGCCGTAAAGGATGTCGTTTGGCACTGGGGCACTGAATTAGTAGATACGTACATCGCTTATATGTGTGTAGGTAGGGCTTATGACTTTGAAATTAGTTTAAAAAAAAAAAGATTCTTCCCATTTATTATTCTTAATTGATTTGGGCCTTCAAGTTTTCATCATAGACTCACCAAAAATTTTTAGGCATGCAGAAGACTTCAAGGGAACTTGGTGCGGCGCACCAGTGTGCTGAATGACATGTCACAGTCTGAGCACTCGGCGCACCCGTGAGCCGAAGCCAAGAATATTGAGTATTTTACCCTACTAAATTCTTTACTATGTTCCCTAAGGAATTGATAGTCTTGACTCTGCACTTGAATCGCCTTGTATTTTTTCGGCTGCTGAACCCGGTTGCTGATAAACTGTAATTTTGTATGTAAATATTCTGTGGCTATGGTTAAGTGTTGTGGCTTTTGTACGTCAGAACCGTCCTTCCTTATCTCCTCTTCCTGACACTGCCTGCCCCTCTCTCTATGTCTTGCTGGCAAATATCTCAACTCCTTAGCAGTGAATTGGCCCATTTGGCCTTTCCAGTAGTGGTATTCTTGGGAGAATTTCAGTCATCTGCGTGCCAGTACGTGGTCGATAGACCACCGGCTCTAAACGACAGTCCAAAATTTGGTGTCTCATCAGATTCGCGGTGATAAGATGTACTGTACAGAGGACATTCAGAGCGCTTTTGTTATAGGTTAGTGAATTGCTAGCGTTACCAGTGATCGAACTAGCCAAGTTGTGATAATGACAGATTATTGGTTACATAAACTATATATCAATAAAAAAAATTGCGTTACCTTCGCTAGTGAACAAATTGGTTGAACTAAACATGGAATATAAAAAGCAAGGATAAATGCGCAGATGTAGTAAACCTCAAAACTATATAAATTTTTTCTCTGAATATTGCAGCTGCCGAATTGTCTAATCATCTATTCAGTTGTTAGTTTGCCAGTTGTTCTGAAATTTGCATTACCTTTTTAAAAGAGTAGGAAGTGCTGCCACTCATTTATCCCATATTGCGATGTATTTTACTGGACTTTCAAAGCAGCGAATGGCTTAAAGCACAGCTTACTATGAAGACTCTAACGCTTTTCGTGACGAGCAAATTTCGTGCTGATGCCGATGAATATTTTCTACCGTGTGCTGTTGTTTTTACTCTGTTGTCGCAGTTCAAACTCTGACGCGTTTTTCTGAAGGCCGCTTCTCTCGATACAAGAGTGTGTGCTCCACCACTCCTCGTTACAAAAGCACGTGCTTCACACGTCGATTTTTTATAAAACTTTAAATTTTCTCACTGTACTTCTTCCTGATCTTCTATTTTCTTACTATCGTTTTCGTGCCCTCATTGCTTCTATTTTCTGCTGTTACGATCTCTTCTCCTGCTCTTTTTACCTACTTTCTGTTCCTCTACCAGCCTGCGAGGTGATTCTCTGTACATCTGATGTTTGTTCGGGCTGCTATGCTACGTTTCCTTCTCTTTTGATATTTCCCGTGTCGTATAAAAGACGCAGTCAATACTTATTTTGATAACCTACTAGCTAGCCTTGTAACATTAAGCTTCATGAGCACCGAGCGGTATCAAGAAATATTGCCTTCATGTAATACTCGTATGCATCAAAATCGAAGCGAAGAATCTCGGCAACTGATGCGTAGCTATATAACGGTGTTGTATCGTGAGGAGCGGCCCCAATGTTGTAGGTGCATGCAGCTTTTCTTCTATTTTAAGGCAGATTTTTTCTGCTACGCCTTCAAAAATTGTCTATTGTTTAATTTTTACTTGTTGTAGCAGGATAGAAGACTTAATTTCGTTGTTGCCACGTATATGTGTGATAAGTCTTACTTTATTTTGGAAATTGTGCTGGAGTGCAGTTTGATCGCATTTCTTGCCACACGGTTAACGGGCTTACTTAATTTCTTTTAGTAATGTGCAGCCAATCTTTTAGTCCCGTGATGGCCGTAGTGAAAATTGTCAAGAATGTTCACAATCTCTCCATATAAATTTTGGCAAACTTGGAAATTTCTAGCGGTTGAAGTAATGGCAGCGTTCATTTAGCTATATTTAAATTCCTCGGGTTCTTTTTTAATTGGCCAAATAGTTGGGGAAATTATTTGTGAATCAAACCCGTTGTGGCACATTTTTATAAGAGAAACCAATTTTTTGTTACTGTAATGGTTGTGCAGTGCATTGTTTGTATGAATAGAAGCAAGTAATTACGGTTTATAATATAGATTTGAGGCTTAGAAAAGCAGCCTTCAGTATTGTAAATGGGCGGTTGTCTGAGTAATAAGCGCTCAGCGTAGTGACAGGATTGCAATCAGGTTGTCATATAGTCTACAATTAGCGCCTTGGAACCGTCTGAAATCCTGTTTAATTATAACTACTATGTTTATTAAGAGAGAAGCTCTGTGTGTACGAGCTGTAGTTTCCCTCGTGCAGTTTTAAAACAAAGGAAAAAAAAAAAACTTAGCAATTGGAAACCAAAGCATGCTAACTTGAACCATTGATCTTCCAGCATTAGGTGCCTGTAGCGTGTGTAAGTGAAGAAGTAAATGTTCGTGTGGCTAATGGAGGACGAAGCAGACAGAGGCAGCTAAGTACCCCTTAACGCCTGATGCATCCAGTGGAGGACGTTAAAAGTAGTGGTATTCTTTCGAAAATTGCTGTTGAATTAACTCTAGTCGTAACAGGCTTTTAGTTGAAAGGATTCTGTGGTACTGTTGTATTACTATTTACAAGGGAAAAAAATAGCCTTCGTAGCGAGGAAGACCTACCTCGTAGGGATAGAGTTAAGGTATGAAATTAATAAATTGCTGTAAGAAAAAATCACTTTCATTAGAATAACACTATTTGAAACTGGGCCCTTGGACGTTCAAGNATTTACAAGGGAAAAAATAGCCTTCGTAGCGAGGAAGACCTACCTCGTAGGGATAGAGTTAAGGTATGAAATTAATAAATTGCTGTAAGAAAAAATCACTTTCATTAGAATAACACTATTTGAAACTGGGCCTTTGGACGTTCAAGCGTTAAAGATGTTCTTGACTAGACCTTACTCCTCTCCTAGTATTTCTGCCTGGAGATAGATAATTCGGATATCGCTTTGATTTTACTCTAATTTACTGCATTGATATTTATCCCCGCTTGGAAGTATGTTAGCTGCAGCTATGTTAGGGTCGTAAACGCGTGGAAATTACTGTAATATTAGTATTTATAATTGTTAATATTATGCGTTATGGAAGTAGCAAGTCGTTGTATTGTACTTAGTTTCCAAATCCGCGATACCTGGGATTTCGAACATTAGGTAATCTTTCCTACTGGTTGAACACTGAATCACTTTTTTTTTTTATACAATACTGTAGTGCATTTAAATCATACGTTACAGACCCCCCCCGAAATATAGCATCATTACGCATTTGAAGTAAAAATATAACTTTTTACTGCAGTATAAAGCTTACAATGTGTTCCAGAACCAAGGTACAGCTGTTGTTTAGCGCGCTATGAGATGATATTATTTGTAATGGAATAGATTTCATCGCTCTCACTGAGTCTAGCTTACTCCTTGTTTGCGTCATGACCTCAAATTCTTTGAATTTCTAATGGGCGGGTTTTCCCTATTGTCATGGCTTCAATATTTCTATCGGAATTCGAAATTAACAGATGCATCCAACTTTCCTGACCCAACAAGCGTGCGATTTGTTACAGCACAGAGGAGCTCTTTTGTTACTTCATTCTAAAAATTGGTGCCTTGAATCTAACAAACAAAGTGCGCAGTCCGTTCCATTTTCAAGCACGTCTGCCTGTACGGCCTTAGTCTTTTTTTTTTCATTCTATTTCGGTAACTGAAAATAATGTATGCAGTGTGCAGTCATATCTGGAAAAAAAATTAATAGGTAGCATTCAATCGTTTGCTTAAAAACAGTCCTAGTTCTCGCGGAAAGAAAAATTCTTCCAACCGTGCCCATATTTTTCGTGCGTAGTAAAGTAACTTACGTGACTAGTACATGTGCAATTTCTACAGAATTTCAGTGACTTAAGGATTCGTGGGCTCCCAATTTCTTGGATGTGCAATGCCTCCCAACATAATCCGAATAATTGAAAAACTTTATTGCTATACGTCAATAAAAAATTGCTGCGACACCTTTGAACAAATTTAAATGATCTAGTCATCCTCAATTGTCGCTATGGTTCCCTTATCGACGTAACATGTTTTCGCAGTTCAATGTTTCGTCAATGATCACGTAATAGGACTACGGTGATTACTAGACGACGCATTTATCATTAGCTGTTAAACTTATTGTTGCGTCATCGTATCACTGCCACGTTCAAAAAGAATAAACTGGTGAAGAAATGTAGTTATTAGCCGGGGCTAATACCAGGTGTTTAGGAAACCACTGTACCCTTATCTAGTACTAGAGATCTTGATTCCAAAGATTTTCAGCACTGTGAGAACTTGTACGGGTGACCTACGGGCACGCAACGTTGTAAGACGGCTTTCCGCGTAGAACAACGTTTCTGTGTGCAAGTTTTCCTGCGTAGGGACTAGCGGTTTGTCTTCAGACAGTATTCGAAACTTCGGCAAATCAAGGGATTTCCAAAAAATCAATACAAATGTGTACGTGGATAGTGAGGTTTCGAACACCATATTTGACATAGATCCTGCAAAGGTAAGTTTTTTTGCTTTACCTTTGCAGGGCACAGAAAAGCCTGAAGGTAGGACACAGCGTAGCATGTAAGGCAGCTCTTGGGACTGCAGGGTGTTCTCGTCCGAACGTAGTTACTTTCTTTTGCTCATCCTTTACAATTGTCATGCGCTTGTTTCCTGCAGTTTCTCTCCCCAGCATCGCCGCTATCATATTGTAATGAAACCATAAAATGATCAAATTATTATAGTGTTTTTCATTCAATTTCCTTCAACGATATACCTGTATCAACAGTTTAAAGATTTAAAAACCCTGCCACAATAATTTGGGCCTCACGAACCCAAGGGTCCGAAGTGCCTTTTCCGCAGGGGATGTAGCAGCTGCCTACAATTCCTGCTGGCGAGGTTAGTTTTGTAAGGTTAGGTAGGTTCTCTAGTTTTCTCTTTCTGTTCCGTTAGGTGGGCTGTTGATCGAGATGCCGACCTAGCACGCAAGACACCTCTACCTACTCTCTCTCGTGGAGAAGGCCACGAAAGGAGCCGTCAACTTGAGTGTCTTCTTCTGTCTGTTTGGGCTCTCAGAGATATATTCTGGCGGGCCTTTTCCCTGGCACAATATATTTGGGTTTCCCAACCCCAAGGTTCCCTAGTGCCTTCTCCGCAGGGGATGTTGCAGCTTGCCGCAGTTCCTGCTCACGAGGTTGGTTTTGTAAAGTTAGGCCGATCTTTTCCCGCAGGACACCTACCTTCGCCACTGCGGCGGGCCACGGAAGGGGCCAGCCGCACGGGCGCTTCTTTCTTCTGTCTTCTTCTCGTTTATCGTTGCTTGCCCGGTTCCGCACGGCTGAACGAATTCGTTCAGCCGAGCCGCGTAGGGTAAAAGATGCACGTGCTTTACAAATTTGAGACACAGAACTCTCATATGTTGGTTCGCCGTCACTCACGACCTTCCGGTAGAAATGCTGAGGTAAAATATTTGACCTTCGGTGTGATGCGGCTTAGAATCGCTACGCTAGCAAAAGTTCTTAGTAAACTAACCTGTCTCTTTGCGCCTTGTTTTCCTGCCGGTAGTAGCGCACTTGGCCGACTCGAGACAAATAATGTGTCACTGAACACTTGGTCGTCCGTGGTGTGTTACGCCCACGGTGCGCCGCACCGAGCCTCACTGCTTGGATCACACTTCGTGTGGGTGCGGTGGTAAACCTAGGAGAATATTACTATTATCATAGATTTAAAATATAAAAAGCACGAACGACGACAGTTTAAATATCCATTACGCAAGGTCGTTCGGAACGTTGATGAAGCGATTCAAGTTTTCAAATTAGACAGCGGGAAATCTAAGTAATAGAACTGCTAAGGAACATTTTAAGGAGCGCCCTATACATATAAACTATTATAGTACCGAATGCGAACAAAAGTTACACCACCACTGACGTCCAATACGCAGTTTCACTTGCATCATTAGGACTTTCAATTTTAGTTTAAAAATACACAAGAATTAGCGGTTGAAATTCTAGACTGCAATCACTTGTGCTACAACTGGTAATATATAACTGCAGCGGATTCAACTTCACATTGCTCATTCTGAACTAACTTTAGTTATGTAAATGCTTCGACTGAAACAGTGCCATCGAGATCAGCTCGCTTCACCTTGGTGCGAACTTCAGTAATGGGTTTTTGTTCCGCAACTTTACACAGGGTTTCAGGTGTTAATCCCCAACACATTGCATTTGATAGGTTAAGATTCAATACTAGTCCGGCAGGATTGGGTTCAATTAGCGCCTGAAACTCGACCCAAGGGAGCGAAAGCAATATTTATATTTCCGACTGTAGTAGTAATAGAAAGACTAGGTACTAGCGCAGCAATATTAAATCGCATCGCGCCGAGTTTTTAGCGATTTTTATCGTAGCTTTTCCGCTGGGTCTCCTGAACTCTGATGAGTTCTATTGGTCTCAAGTGGCCAGCGCGCTACTGATGGCAAAAATTATAGCGCAGGGAAGGGAAGTACAGAGGCCCTAGTAGTAGTACCTAGTATCCTCCTAATTGAACCACCGCTACCACCTCAGGTGATCCACGCAGTGAGACTCAGTACAGTTTACAGAATCAAGTTACTCGCATGGATGCGCATTTTATCAGATGGTGACTTAAATATCAATAGCACGCTATTACGTATGGCCCCCATCATATTGTACAGCTCCAAGCAGGATATCAAAAGTTAGAGGTAAATGAAATCGCCTCTAACAAGTGTGCGTTGGGCACTCGAGAAGAACGCGAACGACAGTCAGGGGGAACAAGGCAATCGGAGCAGTATGGAACATGAGATCTAGAAACAAAGAATTCGTGGGTCGCTCTCCTATGACCAAAGCGCAGACTATACAATTTAACCTCCCAATCTCTAGGCTGCTGGCGGGCAGAATAGAAGGAGCAGATGGTGGATTAAAATGGACACAATTTATTATGAGATACAGAGGTCCACTCCTCCCTCCAGGCCTCGGACTTCACTTGTTCGATCAGGCTCCGGCAGTCGCATGAAGGGATAAGCGAAGTCACCGGAGAAGGCAGCTCCGCCGTCTCCTGGTCTGCCCAATTATTATATCGTAGTATGTCGATAGAAACGGGGAACCAATGCACGAAGGTGTTCCCGCACAGGATCAACGCTCTTGGGAACAGTAAATCGGGAAAGAAGAGGAAGAACTGAGGAAAGTAAGATCAGTAGAAGTATGAAATCAGAAGGAAGCAAAGTGAGCACGAAAGACAGACATCCCGAAAGCCTAGCCAATGGCTGAGGCAACCTACATTGTCCCCTAAGGTCGCTGCTCCCATAACATAAGATGGGCGAACTTTTCTAACCTAACCCTATATGGCCTATGACTCATCCTATGCCTGCTGAGGGGGGCGGCTGCCCGATCCACCCGCTCCATTATCTTCCACACCAACATGGCTAGGAACTCAGAAAAAACAAAGCGTATCGATACATTCACAATCATTCTGCGGATGTTGGTACATATTGGATTGGCGTATTTTAAACAAGGCTTGAAAAGCGAAACGCGAGTCCGACACAATGGCATGAGAACACGATGCACCTTATGGATGGCATCAAGCACTGAGTGAAATAAAGTGTACAGCTCCGCAGTAAAGACCAAAGCAATTGGATAAAGTTTTTTCTTAAGAACATTGAGGAGTAGAACAAAATTTTACTAGCGCATCAGGGACACAATGTCAACATCGCGCCGAACTATTCCTGTGGTTTAACACAGGCTCGTGCACCACTAGGACACGAGGTGTATATGTCTCGTATGATTTTTGTCTCTGCTTTTCTGCCGGGAGGTCTCACCATGGTCAGTGCGCTACTGACATGAAAAAGGCGCAAGTTGTGCATCTCCAACCCCCGGGCACGGCTGAACGCTTTCGCTCAGCTGAAACGAAAAACAAGAAGGTAGAAGTCTAGCAGGAATACGTCGGCCACCTCGATCAGCGCCCCACCTTCGGGAACAGAAGGGGAAGTACAGCATTGAAAGCCTACTTAACTTTACAAAACTAACCTCGTCAGCAGGAACTGCGCAAGCTGCAACATCCCCAGCGGAGAAGGCACTAGGGACTCTTAGGTTGTGTGGCCCAAATATACAGTGCGTTTCCTTTGACTATGCAAATACAATTTTTTTACCTATTTTTCAAGATAAGTGTCAAACATTTAAAATGTGAATGGTAAGTTAGTGCACAGCTATATTGTAACTATAAAGACAACTATAGAAAAAGAAAACGGAACAATTTCCCACGTTTTGGCAACATTTACTTATCGCACGGGGTTCTACTGTTACCCCAGATTATGCAACATCACTCTCTAGTCAACATGGCCGAGAAATGCGGTTTAAAAAGTGAAGAAAAGATCAAAGTGACCTCGTTATTGGCTTCTGGTAGGACAACACTCGAAGTTTCCAAGGAATTAAAGCGTGATCACAGAACAATTAAGGCTTATGCAATTGAAGGTAAAGTCAACAGGAAAACTCAGGATAGAGCCTCTACGAGGAAATTGTCTGCTCGGGATATGCAACATTTGAAGGTTTCTATCGCTAGAAAACAACTTTCTACAAGTAAGGCGATATTTGAAGACGCTGGAGCCCCGATACTAAGCAGAAAGACAAGATGTGAGGTTCTGCAGAAACCTAGGGAAAGTGAAAAAGGCAATTAAACGACCACTTCTAACAAAAACTCATAAAGAAAATAGGGTTAAATGGGCTGAGGAGAACATGAAAACTGATGTCTCCAATGTTATATTTACTGACGAATGCAGAGCCACTCTTGATGGTCCAGATGGATGGGCGTCTGGATGGGTCCTCCATGACTGACCTAAACAGACACGGCTTAAGCGTCAACAAGGTGGTGGAGGTATAATGTTTTGGGCCGGGATAGTAGGTGACACCCTTACTGGTCCATTTGAAATGGCAGAAGGAGTTAAACTGAATGCAGAAAGGTACTGCCAGTTTCTTGAAGCCAACTTGATTCCATGGCTGGATGAACAGACTATCGCACGCAGATCCAAATTGGTATTTCAGCACGATAGCGCTCTCTCACACCGAGCACGGTACACTGCTAACTGGCTTGCTGATGAAGGATTCAAATCAAAAAGGATTATGACCTGGCCAGCTAATAGCCCCGATTTAAATCCGTTGAGAACCTCTGGGCAATGATCAAAAGGAAGGTCTATGAAAGTGGTCGGCAGTTTTCGAGCAAAGTAAGCCTGTGGAATGCAGTAAAAACAGCTGCAGATTCTTTTCCACTATCTGAAACGTCAAACCTGACAAAGTCTGTTGATAATCGCCTTAAAAAAAAAATCATTGAAAAATGGAGGTGCCATGTTCAAAAGTAACTTGTTTTGTTTACCACTACTGAATACTTATTTCACTGTTTGTTGAATTGTTTTGGTTATAATTTCTTGGTTATGGACGAGTAATAAAAATATTCCTGTTCACTTGTATTTATTTCCTCTTTATGATGTTTTTATTAACTTGTTACATAATCTGAGGTAACAGTAAAAAATCTCGTCAATAAGCAAATTGTATGATAAACTTAGCAAATGACTAACTATTTATTTTACAAGTGCTGTTTATATTTGTAACATAGCCATACATTCAGTTAATAATTAGGTTTCATAGTTCGACACTTATCTTGAAAAATAAATGTAAGGAATTGTATTTGCATAATCAAAGGCAACATACTGTAATTCGATGTCATCTCTGACCGAAAGTAAAAATTGACAGCTGTTGCTTGTGCGGGATTATTGTCACTAGGCGCTTCTGCTCTTATTTTGTGCATGAAATTGGAGACAGTTTTGTCTATTACAGCCATGGGGAAGTTGTTGTCGGTGAACAACGGCTGAACAACTGACAATATCAGTAGTCACAAAGGCCACCAATCATGGAGACTGCATCAATTACCGCAGCATTGCTCGATCCTGAGCGGTATAAAACTGGCGCTATCAAGACGTTACGCCACTGAGCGTATCGTATAAAGCTCCAACTGACAACTTTTTTATGAAGAAATCAGCAGTATTAAGCAGATGTTCACCGACAACAACTTCCCCATGGCTGTACTAGACAAAACTATCTCCAATTTCATGCACAAAATAAGAGCAGAAGCGCCTAGTGACGATAATCGCGCACAAGCAATTTCTACTTCCGGTCACAGATGACATCGAATTATAAGCAAAAGGAAAGGCAACTTCATAATATACTGCAAACAAATGTTAAGGCACTGAAGATAACGACAAAATCAGTTTACAAATTTTTTACAAAAACAAGAAACTAAAAAGCCTTTTTATAAAAAACAAACTACATCGACCCACAGCGGAATACAACGTAGTGTACCAGTATACCTGCAACCACGAAGAAAGCAATTCTGCTACAGCAGCGGTCACTGCCAAAAAGAGCCGCGCAGAGGGCCGCGCTAGCGGCCGCGTTCGTAAGTTGGGTCTGCAAAATCGCTCCTGGACTCCGTGAAAATACTCGGTCGTGGTAGCTCAAGACAAGAGTTACTTGTTCTAGAAGCTTTCTGCATCAAGGAGCTTCGACCTACCCTGAACAGCCACGAAGAAGGAAAAGATAGGATTTTAAACATTTTTTAAACCTGTCTTGTTTGGGCTGCGGGCTTCGCTGCAGGGCTAATTCTCCTACGGCAGTGCTTTGGGGGATGGGCTTGTGGTGGGGGGCGTGGCCTACGTAGGAATGGGCCACAGTACAGTACTGTACTGTGAATGGGCCGAGACGTACGCTAGGGTATTCTTTTAATGTTTCTGCGAATAAATAAGTTACCTCGCTTTCTAATAGTACAAAGAGTAAATACGCTCACTCTAGTCATTTTAACGCATCTCAGTGTTTATCGTGCAATACTATGTTTAAAATTTTCCAGTCAGTAATACACAAAATTGTTGGAACCTGTCATCTCTGTCTTTTATTCTTGCGGAAATTATTAGTTGGCAACCCTGTAAACGCATTCATAGATGCATAGCAGGCTCCTTGGACACTCAGTCCTTGCATGACTATGAACGAGCCCAATTCGAAACGTTGCGCTTTTACACAATGACACCCACCATTGTTTTAATGAAATGGCTATCTCTAATTATCCTACGTATTTGTGCTGCAGAACTCAAATCTAGGTTTCGTGAAGTGGAAAAGGAAGCTGTAAAGCTCTGTAAGCTTAGAAGTCATCTTCATTTCAATGAAACTTGTATATGTATGCATATATATATTTCGATATGAACTATTAGAAGGCCAACAATATTGAAAAACAGCACAGCCTATTAGAAGGCCTTCTGGTTCGATAGAGGTACCAAAATGCTGGCCACCTAACGGCCTCCATCTTCAAAAATGAAATGAACGTATTAAAAACCGTAGAATTTTTTTAAAAATTTGGTTTAATTTTGAAGGAAAATAAATCTACGTTCGACTTCACGTCCTGTTCTCCATACTAGAACGCTCAAACTTTTTTTTCTGTGCTGCCACCATCCACCTTCGATCATCCACCCCAGTACCAGCCCCCTTACAATGAGCTCTTACTCCGCCAACCTTGTAGGTTAGGTCCTCAAGGACTGGTTCCCGTAGTGAAATATGAAGTTTAGAACACTGTGAACCCGTATAATGACCTATATATGATATAGGACATTAGCAGAACCAGTCCTGGCACCTATCCTTCAAATTTCTCGGAGAGGATGTACCTCTATCAGGCCAGAACGACATATATATAAATATAAATAAATATAAATAAGCACAAAAAAGGGAGCAACGAGTCAAATTAAATTTCTGAAGTAATAGTAATAACCAAATATTTCAAAATGAAAATAATTATTATAATTCTCACAATTCTGTGCATTGCGAAGATAATTTTCAACGCGTAATCTCAAATTTCGAACGTACGCAATGGAATGCAAAGCATCTTGTCTAACCTCAACAGTTGGTACAACTTTAGCTGGTATGTGAACGAACATTCTAGAAACAACAGATTTGGCACAAAGTGTGGAATGATGTCTCCTAACGTAAATATCTGTTTTCATTGTTCAGCATTAATTGACTATGTTAAAATACAGTAGATATTGATAAAGTCCATAATATAAGTATGAACTAGTAGAAGCATCACATAATATGTATATACTATAAATGTTACGAATATTTGGCGCGCATATTTGTGTGAACGAGAGTGAGGCCCTCACTCATGCAAGTCCTATGACTTGACAACATGAAGAAACCAACCAATGAGATCTGAGGGTAGAGCTGCGTTCTGTGAAGTCCCGCCTATAAAGACAGCGTTTACGTTTGTTCGTAGGGTTTCTGGGGCGGAGATGAGGAGGCTACGAAGAATTCGGGGCAGATTTGCTGGGGCTGCCCAATTTCATGGGCATGCCTCGAGTCTTTCTCCGCGCTTTTGCCACCAGCAGCTTTTTGTATTTAATTAATGTGGCGCCACGAAATTTTCTAAGCTACCGAGATGACCTTCCTGATCGTGACAAAGAATGTTTCACACCCGAATGAGGCCAAATTTGATGTGATCAAATAATTTAGAATCGACTGTGACTGGATGCTAACGCAGGATGGCACATTGTGCAGTGCCCTGTGTATCTCTCCGTCCGCACTATTCGTGTCATCTTTTTATTTTGTGATGTGCACAAATTCGTATCCTAGCCCATGTGTCATTTGAGCCGATCATAAATTCTGTTAAACACGAACTGGAGTCCTGCGCTTGTGACGTCCGTGTGTCTGCCTCAGAAATTTGGAGTGTCGTTTCGTGAGGCAGGATTTGTCCTCATGTTCATTGCCCTTGAAGACTTGTAAAGCCCCACACCTGCTTAGTGTTTGTGCTACTATCAAGGTAATCATGCAAGGAAATTCCTGTTCGAACATGCAAAGGGAAGTGTACAATTCATGAAAAAAAAATTCACCTATCAGGAGTCAAAAATTTCCATTTCTTATACAGGCTGCAACTTTTTAGTAAAACATGATAAGCAAAAACAGATAGTGAATTTATACTAACTATACTATGGACTATAACTGCAATCAATTTCAGTGAAATTGCTGGTAGTCGAAATTTTTGTAAAATCGCTAAGGGGTTACCCTGCAAATTTTTTTTGGAAAAATCTGAAAAAATCAAAGTTGCCTGATCTTTGCCATATTGACCCAGTACAGAGGCATTACCATCAAGGTAATGATGCAAGGAGATGCCTTTCCAAACAAGCAGGGGGCAATGCACAATTTATGAAAAAAGATTTCACCTATGAGGAGTCAAAAAATTCCCACTTCTTATACAGGCTGTAACCTTTTAGTAAAACATGATAAGCAAAAACAGATAGTGAATTTATACTTACTATACTATGGACTATAACTACAATCAATTTCAGTGAAATCGCAGGTAGTCGAAATTTTTGTAAAATCGCTAAGGGATTACCCTGCATTTTTTTCAGAAAAATCTGAAAAAATGAAAGTTGCCTCATCTTTCCCATATTGACCCAGTACAGAGGCATTACCATCAAGGTAATCATGCAAATAGATTCCTTTCATAAGAAGAAGGGGGCAATGCACAATTTATGAAAAAGGATTTCACTTATAAGGAGTCAAAAATTTCCACTTCTTATACAGGCTGTAAATTTTTAGTAAAACATGATAAGCATAATCAGATAGTGAATTTATACTAACTATGCTATGGACTATAACTGCAATCAATTTCAGTGAAATCGCAGGTAGTCGAAATTTTTGTAAAATCGCTAAGGGGTTACCCTGCAATTTTTTTCAGAAAAATCTAAAAAAATGAAAGTTG